>CM037160.1:5446171-5947235 GCA_020921065.1 Vaccinium darrowii
ATATGAGAGATCTCCCTGTTGAAAAAATTACATTGGAGACCAAAAAATTCGAAACATATGAAAAAGACAATTTTGAAGTAAAGAATCGTCTTATGACATAACGCTGAAATAAGGAATATGACACATGTTGTAGTCTCAAAGGTTGAAAAAATTCATTTGAGACGAAAAAATATGCAAAAGACATTCTTGATCTTTTCATCTTATCCAATTATTTCTAAAAATAATTTGATAATCAAATGCGTCATTAACAAAATGGCATCCAAACTCGGTTTTGTCCGGCATTTGGATGTCATTACACAGAGGTCAAACATTCTGAACTTGGCAAACTCGGTTGTGGAATGAGTACGATTGGCGATGGAGGTGGCTGAGAGGTGGTGCTAGCGGGTAGGGCGGTAGTGATGGGCGCTTGGATGAGATGGAGGTAAGTGTGATGTCGGTTTATTGGTGTTGGCTATATATGGAGTCTCCAGTTAGGTCGTCACTTGATGAAGTGACATTTGGTCACTGAGGCGTTAATGTCTGGCCTTCGCTGATCTTTATCAATATCGGCTTTGTTGTCTAGGTCACGGCAGTGGCATGAGTCACGCTCTTTGTTGTCAATGGTGGGTTGGTGGCATAGCGTGATCTTCATTGATTATAACCGTTAGGCTGAGGTCGTTTAGGGCTATTGTTTGGGCGTGTTTCTGTTTGTCTTTCCACCAACCTTTGGTTAATTTCCCTTTCCCTCTCTCCCGACTTGTTGTACCATTTGTCACGTTTCTCTATTTAACTTGATACCTTTTTCAAAAAGGGGGGAAAAAAACATTTTAAATTTTGAGTTATTGAAAGAGTGTGCCCAGTCGTTAATCTCAGATCACATTATTAGTTGAGGTGCTCTCAAACTAGTCTAAACATCCCGTTTATTAAAATACTAAAACACAAACATTTTATAATTGTCTCATCACTTGTTAAGGATTAAACTTGCCAAGGTGACATTCACATGCATAAAGAACTTGGTAAGAGCAAGTCCAGTCCTTACCATTTTTTTCCTCAAATTTGATGCAAAAATTTGGTTCAAAGCTTTATTTGATATGGTTCACTCCAGTCGTAGACTCAGATTTTGAACCTCTTCCACCACCTGTCGCCGCAACTCTCTTGAAAAATCAGATTGAGATCTAGACGACCACCACCACCACTCCTTGACGATGACGATGACCACCACTCTTTGAAAAATCAACTCCATTGACGACGACCACCACCACCTCTCCTATAGATCGATCTATGTTCTTCTTACCTTCGCCGGTGACGACGACGACGACAACTGTGGTGGAAGGTGGTCCGACGATTTGGTTCAAGGTTTCGTGTAGGGCTGGAGGTGCTCTAACTTTTTATGAACATTCTATTCCTCCCTTGATTTGACATACCAAACCAAATTTTATGTCCCAATCAATTGGGATTGGCCCTTAATTTGATATCGATTTTATAAAAAAAGAGCAGAGCTCTCTATAACCTCTTTTTCACTAAATTCCTGACTTTGATTAACGATTCAAGATACCCCAACCCTCACGATGGAGCTTTTTTCAACCAAACTGATAACGGTGCTTGGCCTGATTTGGCTAATTTGAAAAAACTGATTTTTTTGGTTTTTTGTGGTTTCTTGGTTTGTCTCGACGAGAGGAATCTTGGCTTGTCTCGACGAGAGGAATCTAAAAGGTATAAAATTGTTAGCCAAACTTAAAATTTTGTGAATAAAGACGGAAAAAAAAAACTGGTTTATTTTGGTTTATTTTCGGTTTTATTCAAAAAAACTATTATCTTTGACCATAATTTTATACTCTTTGGATTCGTCTCAACGAGATAAATCCAGAAACTACAAAATCTTGACGCAAAACTACCAAATGCAATTTTTTTTTTGAATAAGGACAAACGAAAAAAACCAAAAACCAATTTTTTCAATTTAGCCAAATCAGGCCTCAGGCATTTTCACTAAGAACATAGCAAAAATGGTTTTAACATTAAGCGAGAATGGCAACAACAAGAACAATGGGAAGTACAGGAATTACGTAACCATAAGAAGTTACAATGAGAAATTATTCGAGTAACAAAAGAAATGAAAGAATGGCTATGTTCTCCAAGAATGCCTATGTTCTCGATATTTGAGTTTTTGCTTCAAGTCTCAAGCCGCGTATTTACATGAACCATAACCTGTAGCCCGTGATATAAAAGGAGTTAGCAAAGAACATAACCTGTAATCGAACTGAAGATAGCACAAAAGAAAAACTTAAAATACTCATCAGAATGTAAATCAAATATAACAATTTTCAATATTCGAAAGAGAATAATTGATCCCCTATTACCATCCGAACTTCTTGTTTTGTTCGTATCCATGTGAATTTAAAACAGTACCAATGACATGGTACTAGTAGTGTTATTGTAAATTCACATGGAAAAAAAACACAAAAAACAAGTGCAAATTGTGTAAAGGGAAGTGCAAAATTCACTTTAACCGAGATCAAAATCAATACAGTAACAATATTCAGAGACCGGCAAAATTCACTGTTACCGAGATCAAAATCACTATTCTAGTGGACGGCGTACTGATTCCCCATAGTCAACATTCTAAGTTGCATTTCCAACAAAATATTTAAGTCAATCCTCACAAGAATTAGCCTTGCCTGTTACACTGGTTGTTTTGGTTTTTGGGTTGATGTATGTGAGAAAAATGACTTATTTCGTAAAATGTGAAAAGTCAAAAAGCTAATAATCCACTTAGTTTGAGGAGGATACATTTAGAGAGAGGCGAGGAACAAATTCTTTGTGTTGATAAAAAGATTTGTGGAGAAATGTAACGAAGAAGTAGATTTGAACTTGGGGAAGGAGATGGGATGAGATTCCTACTTTGGGCGTGTTTTGGAGGCTCGTGTTTTTACTGCTTGCATTTTGCTTTTTGAATTATAGCCAGAAGTATTATGAATTTGTTGAATGTGTGAGAGTTACGTGCAGAATGTATTTTGCAATAAAAGAGTTGTTTGGGAGATTTGTGCACATTCTATGGGTCTTTCTGTTAACAAAAATGGAAAAAATGGAAAATGGGAAGCCAATAAGCTCCTCTTCCTCTACTTCTAACTTCTCTTCTCTAAACCCAAAGACTAAAAACTCATTTTTCAATAACTCATTACTGGCACCTACACCCAGCCACCTGCCAAAATTAAAAAATAAAAATGCAAAAAAGAGCAATCTAAACACCCTCTTACTTGGGTCAGAGGTGGTCACAACACCCGTGCCAGAAAAGTAGCAGTTGTAACTTTTGTAACCCTTGGCCTGATAGTAAGCGTTCATTACGTACGCGGCATGAGACCTGACAGTGTTAGGGTTGAAGCAAGCTCCGCCGGCTTGAACGGCACTGCAATCTACTCCTCCACTAGTGCAAGCCCAATTCATGTTTGCCTGCAATGAGTCGTCGTTAGCTGCCGCGGTTGGCACACACCATTGTTTTCCTGACGTGGGAGTAACTGGTGTTGGCGCCGCAGTACCCTTACCACCACCTCCGCTGGGCTGTTTCATAACCAAATAGTACAGTAAGTAAATAAAAAGCTATTTATCCTTAGTAAAACGCAATCAAGTGAATTAGTTTGCGAGATACTATGGTATTCCGACGATCAGGTCAAAATGAATTAATAGTGGGTTGTGAACCTTGGGAATCAAAATTAAATAGAATTTACAAAGAAAAGGTTAAATAGATTTGAGGGTTCAACTAGGTAAAATCAAAACAAGGAGAACCAAATCAAAATTAACAAAATCAATAGTGTAATTTGTGCTCTTGGTAAATATACTTTGGCCTCCGGCATCACCTCATAAACACACAGTCGTGCATGAGTGGAGCCGGAACACCACGTAATGTCACAACAGGCCAACTAGGCCTCGAGCTCATCATGCACACATGATCGAGCATGAGTAGAGCTCTGACTTGTTAATAAAATAAAATAAAGCTCTGACAGCATGTCACTATTAGGACTGCCAACGGACGGTTTTGGGCGGTTTAGAACTGAACCGTTAGCCGTGGTTTGTCATTTTCTCCAACTGCACCCATTAGTGATTGTTGTCCGGTTTGGCCTGTTCGGTTGTGGTTTAGATGGATCGGATGCAATTCGATTTGGCGGTTTGGGCATAAAGCAAATGGGCCTCTTATTTGGAACGATTTTGGAAATTTCCCCACATAATTATATCAGTACAATAATCTTTCTTGTGAATCCCATAATCAAATCTAAAAGCGAACAACGACCAAAGCATTACAAAGCCACGAATCTTAACTTGATCAACCAATATATGTACCACAAAAACGAGCGCATATATGTATTGATCTACGGGTTTATGGAGTGCTGTAAATAGTAGGGTTACTCGAATATGAGAAATACGACAGAAGACGAAGTCGAGGTGTTACCTGTGAGGAGTCTACAGTTACACAAGGGAGCAAATAGCGAAAACGAGAAAAACAATTGTCAAGCTTTGGATCGGTGATCTCGATGGCAGATATGGCAAATCCCTGGAGGTGGAGGAGGTGGCCGGTGATAGGAGTTGAGTTGGGGGACTCTGACGAATGGATTTAGGCGAGGAGGTAATTAGAGGTGGGGAGGTAGTTAGCGGCGGGGAGAGAGCCGGAGAGCCAGTTGGAGACAGGGAGAGGGCCGGAGAGCCAGTTGGAGACGGAGAGAGAGCCGGAGAAGCAGTTGGAGGCTGCAAGAGGAAATGAGAAAAATAGAAGCAGTTAGAGCATCTCCAATCCTTACTCGTACTTTTATTTAAATTTTGAGTAAAAATTTTGGTATGAATCATTAATCCAATGGATAAATCCAAAATCAAGTATATATTTGAGTAAAAATCTCATTAATGATATGATTGTAAATTTTGAGGAGAAAAAAAAAATAGCTTTACAAAATTTGAGTCTTCCTTGATTTGAGGAAAAATTTGAGTAAAACTCAATTTGATATTGGTTTGAGTAAAAGAGCGTAGTGTATTTTTGAGAGGTTTTACACAAATTTAAGTTTGAGTAAAAAAAAAATGGGTAAGGGGTGGAGATGCTCATAGGATTTTGTTTTAAGTTTTTAAAGTTTTGCTTTTTTTTTTTTTTTTCAGTAGCTGAATGGTGTGAACCGAACCCGATCTCGATTTGCCAAAAATAATACTCCATATCCTACCATATCTCGGTTGAATTCGCAGACGGTTCAGTTTAGCCACTGGATAGCCCTATTCATTATATTAGAGGGCTGAACTACATTGTGTTACACTTGTGAAATGCCTTAAATCCAAGTGCGTATATATATTCTTTGGAAAAGTAGGAATAGACTTTAATTGCTCAGGAGTGTAAATGAGTCAAGCCGAAGTTTGTAGAGCTCGAGCTCCAATATATGAGTCAAGTTAAGCTAATTTACTTAATGAGCTTTTTTAAACAAACCGAATTATATCGAGCTCATTTACTAAACGAGACTAAAATTCGGATTCAAACTCGACTCGATTATTAAATAAATCGAACCTAATTTTAACAAGCTGAACCACAAGCTGCTCACAAATAGCAAGGCTCGTGCTTATATGTTTCTGACCAACAGATGTTAGAAAATACTCCAAGAAAACTAGTACTAGTTGCAATAGCTTTGTCATTTTAAAAAGATTTTAAACACACAAAATAAAAATATTATGGTACCTGATCTGCTCGCATAATGCCGATGTCATAAACCGCCGTGAGATTCGGTTGGAACAACCCGAAATTCCTCTCCGTCGTCGCACCCGGCTTCAGATCCTCATTAAACAGCGAGAACAGAAACGTCTCAAACTTCCGACCCGGCATCAACGGCGTGCCCACACCCGACTCGCCAATCCTCATAACATTCAAGTTATGCCACCGCGCATTCTCCGGCGTGCACTCAGTCTGTCCCGGATCGCCCGCCGACGGCCACCCGGTTTCCCCCACCGCTATCTCCACGTCCCCGAACCCCAACTCCTGCATCGAATTATACGTCGCGTCCAACAGAATATCGTAAATATTCGAGTAATTCTTACCCGTATTCGGGTCCACATAACCCGAGTTGGGTTCGAATAACACGAAGTTGTTGTCAGCGGGTGCCCACGCGAAATACGGGTACGGGTTAACCATGAAAGGGGAGTTAGTGCTCCGGTGGAAGGCCAGCATTGGGGTTAAAAAGTACTTCTGCCACCCGATTTGGAAAGTGGCGTTGCTGGGCGGGAACGAGCTGTTTAAAATGCCGAGAGAATGTGCCGTGGAGACCTTGATATCGGTTAAACCTGATAGGAAATAAGAGAATTATTCACACAACAATTTTTTGAATAAAATTGGAAAAAATATAAAAATTTGCCTTTTTAACTTATTTTTATCTATATTAAAAAATAATTAAGTTTGTATCATAATTTTTTACTTTTTTTAATTTCTTTCCCTGAGACAAATAAATAATAAAAGTTCATAAAAAAAATAAGTCACATCCCAGTATCTCACACACATACCGGCGAGGACGCAAGCGTTGTAGACGGAAGTCATTGCAGGGACTAAATTGGTGAACATGGCCGGGGTGCCCCAGAGGAGGACTTCGGACCCGACGAGGATGTACTCGATCTTGGTTTGGGGGTAGATGGGTTGGATGTTGGACTCGACCCAGGATTGAGCGTAGGATAGGTTGGCGAGTTGGGGGATGAGGCCGTTGGGGATGGTGACGGTGAGGGAGATGTTGGTGTTGGCGAATGCGGCGATTATGTCCGGGTTCATGTCGAAGATCTTGACGCGGTCGATGATGGTTTGGGTGGTGATGAATTTGGCGACTTGGGCTGGGGGTGGGAGGTTGTCGGCCGTGGTTCCGTAGTTGACGCCAATGGAGGTTACGGCGGTGAAGTGGAAGAAGGCGAGGAGGGTGAAAATGAGATGTGGGTGTGAGTTTTTTCTCTTGGATTTGTCCATGGTTTGGGCTGGTTTGAGAGAGAGAGATGGTAGTGGGATGCGTTGAAAAGGAACTGTTCTATATGTATAGAAAATGGGTTTTAGAGAGAGAGAGAGAGAGGGGGGTTGGTAAGTTGCGTTTAAGACTTGGCCGCCGATGTAAGAGAGTTCTGGGGGATGCGGCAACGGCTGGGGGAAGAAAGTCAAACGGATAATACTGGTCGAGTTGTGCCTTCCCTTCGCTATGGTAACGTGGATTCGTGAGCTGTGCCTCTGGTCCTCGAATCTGTTCCAATATTTACCCATTGTTTGGGGCTAGGGGTGTGCAACACACGTGTTGTGCAGCGTTGCGGGGTGTATCTTGGGTCTTGTTTTTTTGGATCTGAATCGTTTATTTTGTATGTTTTGTCGAGCATGTACATCAGGTAGAAATTCAGGTTAATTGGATATCACTAACTAAATTTTCAGACTGTATTTTTTTATGAAAACAAAACAGTTAAAAAACCGTTGCAGGTGATTTTTTTTTGTAAAACTATAAGTTAAATGATTATCGATCAAATAGTTATCATTGTCCAATTAACATGAATTTTTTCATCATATCGTCATCAATGAAACTGTGAAAATTTGAGAGATGAAATATATTGTGTTCCATTAAAATAACATTTACATAAGATCTTATTTTTTATACAAGAGTAGAGCTCTAAACTATGGAAATATAAACAAATCCTAATCTATGGAAACGTAATCAAATCTAGACTATGGAAACGTAATCAAATAAATCTTGATAATATGGTAACATAATATTTTCTAATATTATGCTAAAAGAACTATTTAGATCAAATAATAGGACCCCGAGTGGCCCCATAATGCTGCACAACACACAGGACACAAATTATGCGTGGGAATCATAGGCATGGGACGATTATGAATGTCACTGTGTCCATTTGTTCGTTTTTATCAGTTTCTATTGCATTGCGGGAGTTAGGGGGTGTTCTACTAAGTTGGTTTTTTGAGTAAACTAGTTTTCACGGTTTTTTATATGATGTATTGTGTGAGAATGACATGTCTCGGTTTTCAGAAAAAACAATTTTTTTTGTTAGTGGAACAACTCCTAAGAATGATAGTATGTTTGCCTAACATGAAAGTATTAGTGTATAGGCCTTGTTTGTTAGGGAGGATATGGGGTGGGATGGGATTTGGATTTGGATGTGGGTCCCAAAATCCATTGTTTGGTAACATTATTTGGGATGGGATTTGGTTTCCCCAGCCAATTAATATCTCCATCCGTACGGGATATAAAATCCTATTGGGGGGTGGGATTTGGATGGGATTTGGAGTTTTCAGTGCAAAAAACCGGATATCCCGAGCACTATCCCGTCGAACACAAACACCGGATATGAATTTTTCCCATCCATTGATATCCTGAGCAATATCCCAAGGATTTCATATCCCACTCATATTCCATGGGATTTCATATCCCATCCATTTATCTCCGTCCAAACAAACGAGGCCATAGTGTTTATTTATGTGATACACGCAACCGCATAATATCTAATGGAATGACAAATCGCTATCAGTGTCTTACAAATTATCAATAGAAACTTCTTCTTGATACAAATTGAAAAACTGAAAAACAAATGGAGTGTGTAAATGAAAATCAATCTTCTAATTTGTTTTAAGAAAGATTTCAACAAAATATTTATGAGACGGATAATTTTTCAGTTCATAAAATATCTCCAGACACAATTTTAAATTGATCAAATAATGCTCTCTTTTTTTGCAGCCTAAGTAATGCTGTATATCATTTTTATATGATAAAAAATGGAGTATATATATGGGCTATATCTTTAACTTATGGGCTAAAAAATAGTTTTAGAAAGTTAATTTGCTATAACCTCCATTTTAAAGCTTTTTTTTTTTACTTTCAAATACTCTGTATAATATATTAGTTGAAGTCCAACAAACAGCTGTTCATCACACATCGATCAAGACACCGCGTATGTAGTAGTATTTTAAAAGCACAATTATGTGACATAATAAGTACTCCAATTCATTAGGAGCAATGTATCCTACCAATAAAGTCAACAGCAACTTCAATTACCATCCTAGTAATGCTACGTGCACACCATATTTGCGCACACCACATGTACACCACCTCATTCAAACCGTGCAAACACTTTTTGAATGTTCTGGATTTGAAATGCATTATGACCAGTCATAAAGCAAATGGCGTGCACACATGTGGTGTACGCGTGGTTTTTTCCATTACCATCGAACAAAAACATACAACTTGCGACGAAAATATCGTTTACAAATTTTGATACCAATTTCCGGAGACATGCGTCAGGCGAGATGGCTGGATTCGAGTGAAATAACAGCAACACGACATACACACAAAAAGTTACACACAATTTACCCACACACACATTATTGGTGAAATAATTGATCTGCCTACTTTTCTTGCTTTGCATTAGTAGATTAATTTGGCTTTTTCGTTAGGGGGTGTTCAACTAACAAAAAATATTTTTTTTTTTAAATCAAAACAGATCATTCTCTCATAATTTATTAAAAAAAAAAACTCTCTTAATAGAACGCTCCCTACATAATAATTTTATACTTTTAAACTCTGTTATGCAAGTGCCACTAATCACACTTTGTGTCAAAAAGTAAAGAAGAAGAAACTATTGAACACGGGAGTGACTTTTGAAATCGCGTTTTTCAATGCCTTTCTGGAATCCATGCATTTCATTTTTCGAACCCAAATGTCGGCCAAAACCTACTCCTCTTTCTCCCCCTTTAATGGATGCTTAATTTTAGCGTTTGCAGTTGAGCTTTTTCAACTTAGTTTTTTTTTTTTTCAATGCCTAGGTGTCCAGACCAGTTTACGAGCACATCTATTAATCTTGGGAGACACTTAGAAATTTACTCCCTCATAAAGTCTCGGTTTCAAAACTTTTTAGTTGTTATTAACTCTTTTGAAGTCAGTTCATACAGTATGACTTAATAAACCCGGCATGATTACTTTTTTGATCTCTATTATTATTTTTTTCTTTTTTGCATTTGTTACTTTTGTATTAATTTTTTGGGCGTTACTACTTCGTCTAAAAAGTATGTTCAAAGTTATTTTTTTCAATAAAAACATAAATATTAACTCAGAATGGCAGAATTTTGGATTAAAAAAAATAAATCTAAGCAGGTGATTAAGCCAAACTAAGCTATTCGGGGAATCAAAGGGCTTTGTGGGTAGGTGTTATGAACATACTTTTATTCCTTTTTAATACTAGTCGGTGACTATTTAATACTAGTCGTTTTGGCCTTTACTCTTTAGCACATAGGCTTTGTTAAGGTGCACATGAAGGTAGCCGTTAGTTTACCGTTGGCTCATTATACTATGCTTTTATTCCTTCTCTTTTTCCACTCTTTGAACTTTGTTTTGCTTTGTTTTTGTTCAGATCCCTATGTATATTCAGGGACGGATTCAGGGGGGAACAATAATACTCTCTCCGTTCGGATTTGTTAGTTCATAAACATATTTTTTCAAGTTATAAAATGTTTGTCTATTTTCAAAAGTCAAAACATAAAATAACAACACAAAAACTATTTTTTTTTAAAATGTGTTTACATTTTTTATTTTTTTGCACCGTATTAAAGTTTTCAGTGAGATCTATCAAACAAGATCCATATTGATAAAAAAATAATTTTTGCAACTACGTTATTTTTTAGTTTGAAAATTGCACGTAGTTTCGTAGTAGACTATTAAATTGGAATGAAGGGAGTATTAAATGGAGGGATTGAGGATAAAATAGGAAATTAACAAACTCAAAATGTAACATAAAAAAAGTTGGAATCCCCAAAACGGACCAACGAATCCGAACGAGGGAGTATCATAGATTTAACACAGATATGTAATGTAATGCTATATTGCTATATTTAACTTTCACAGGTACGTATATTTCACAAAAAATCAGAATTAATTTTGCGCTTCAATTTTCGTTGATTGGTTCATTTAAAAAATATTGATTTATGAACCGTTTGTTTCTTTATTTTTAACCTTCTTAGAGAAATATTTTTAGAAGTTATCAATAGAACCATCTCGATCATTCTAGATACTTGTCAATGTCACTATAAATGATATTCTAAGGCTTTGTTCAGTTTGAGTTTTGAGGGAGGTTTTTAGGGGGAATGAGTAGAGAGAGATAGAAAGAAATTTTACTGGGGACCGTGCAAGGTAGGTCTTGATATCCAAACCGAACAAGGTGTAAAGGTTTTGTCTAAGCTCGTGTGCTCTTTTTTAATCCTTTTTTTTTTTATAAAACAATATATTATAAGTTCTAAACTGTGAATGTCTTAATTTTGCAAAGATCATTGACTAGGAATTTTTTTTTTACTATAGAGTAATTAAATTTGGTGCCTCCACTAATTTAAATTCTTGAATCCGTCCCTGCGAATATTTGGTTTCGTGATCGGTTTTCCAACGCGATTGAGCATCAAAGTAAGAACCACTTTTTTTTCCTTTGTCTTGAGGTAACGTTCTAGTTCTTATTTTTTTAATCGGAAGAACATGGTTTCTCTAAACAAACTGAACTGTGCAGTTTGGGCTTTTGGGGGGCCATGCCCATGCAGAAACCAAGATCTATGAAATGAATTTCATAGAGCTCGTCAATGGCTTAAACTTGAAAAGAAAAAAAAAAAAATTTTTTTTTTTATCGAATGACGATTAATAGTTGATCTATGTATGTATGATGAACAATCTAAATGCGTCGAACAGCGTGGCATGTTCAGTTCTGGTTTAAAAAGCTCACGTGTTTATCAGAATGTTCCACTAAGCTGACTTTTTGACTTTCCACGATTTTGCAGATTGATGTATTTGAAGAGAATAACATGTTTCGTAAAGCATATGTAATAATCGAATTGGGGGGGGGGGGGGGGGGGGGGGGGGCTCTGCTGCCCCTTGGGGTCGGCAAGGCCTGCCAACCCCATCCGCGCCGTCCATTTCGCGCATCAACGGCTCAAATCTCACCTCTCCAAAGTGTATCCGGGCCGTCCATTGTTTGATGCAATCCGAGCTGTTGATGCGCGAAATGAACTGCGCGGATGGGGTTGGCAGGGCCTGCTGACCCCCACGGACAGCAGGCCCCCCGGATCTATAATAATCTAACAAGCCAAAAAATTAATTAGTGGAACACCCTGATTTAAAACAAGTTTTAATTGGGTCAATCACGAGTCAATTTTCAATACCTTTACACCGTCATCAACACTCTCTATTCATCTAGTCGAGTATCAATTTGTTTGAAATTTGAACGAGCCGAATACAAGTTTGAATTGTGTAGCCTTTTTTTTTTAAATGATCAACATCTCATTCAAAAGAAACTCATCCGGCACTTGCAAGATTTCATCGCAAAGATGGAAAAGAACCAAAACTACTATATCTAGACATGAGCACGGCAAAACGCACACACCAGGTGAACCGGCTCCGGGTTTGAATCGTGTAGCTTAATTCAGCATAGGCCCAGAGAGGGAGAAGCAATAGGAGCAAAACTTTGATTTTCCAACAACAGATGCATTGGGCCTAAACTAAAAGCCCGAAACCAACATTAGCTAATCGGCCTAAACCGAAAGCCCAAACCAAAAGTCAACTACCGTTTTTCCCCAGGCCCAACTTCGGTGCTCCCTGCCTATGAATTTCACCACAGCTGAGCTGAGTTCTTCAACGTTGTTTGATGATCTATCTTGGACGAGAATCGAAATCCGGAAATAAAGAATGGAGTTTCTATGGACGATCTTCGAATCCTTCGCAATCGTTGCTCTAGTTTTGGTTTTAGGTTTAGGCGCCGCGATTGTGTTCGAAGCTTTCAGGAGGAGATTCAATCACGCGTATGTTACTCATTGATTAAGATCCTAGTGTCACTCAGATTATATGTTTTTCAGCTATTTCGATTTCGCTGTTTTTTTTGTTAATGTTGTTAGTTTTGGATCGTTCACCAGGCACGCAGAAGGTCATCCAATCTTGGAGGATCCAAATTCACTGAAACAGGTAAACCCTGTCTTTACTCTTTAGTTAGATTTCACGTACTTATTTCAATTGGCAATATTGTTCAAATTGTGCGATTTACATTTTGTGATATACGGATTTTCTAATCACGGCTCAGATAATATACCTGTAAGGCCAAATAGAATTTCAATAAGCGTATCACACGGATGTCAATACACTTTCATGAATAATGTACTTTTCTCAGAAATCGATGTTGTACGTCACCCTTAGGGTTGTAGGCTCGTGGTTAGCATTTTTCTATGAAATGCAATTAAGCATTTTTGGATGCGAATTAAGAGGGGCGGTCAATTTTTGCAAATGGTAGCGAACATATAAAACCTGGAATTTCTTAACTGAGTATATGTACCAGTAAGTTCAAAAGATTTAGTGTACCGGGTGCAGTGACTCTCTTTATTGTATGTAGGCAATCGGTGTGCGTGTTTGTATGCAACTTGAACCTCAATTAAATGTTCTTACGTTGTTGGAACATAGGAGTAGCAATTAGTGCGAAGACAATCTAAGTTTTTTGAAATGAACATCTGTTACTGAAATTTCAAGGTAAAAAATAAGAACAAGTGGAATAAGTGAAATTAAACAGGACACTTCCTGAGGAGGTTGTTGGACAAACAAAATCCCACTTAATGACGCTTTTGGAGTCATATGGTTGACAACATGATATGTTACAGCAATCACGAGGGCTAGAGACTTTTGAGTTCTGTGACTTTTTAGAATTGAAGGGTTTTAGAAGATGCCACATCAGTACAGGAAGATATAAAAGGTAGTGGTGGTGATGATGCAGTTACACGAGGTAGTTTTGAAGCTCATTCTACAGATTGCTTCATCTTTGGTCTTCTCATGCATGGGCAATTTGGCATACTGTAACCAAAGTTATGCCGACAGTTATTGTGCGCTAGTTTGTAGATATAGGTCGCGTTCTACTTTTCGGGTGCTAGTTTGTTTTCCTAGGTCTGGTATTCAAGAAGTTATGTGGAGCATTCTATGGAGAAATGGAAGTTCCATGTGTAGGTTTTACAAGAATGTCAACAATATCTACATGCGTCCGCTTCTTCTCGGCGAATAAGTCAACTGAGCGGGAAGCAAAGTCTCCTTGCCAAACGGGTAGAGATGAAATTCTGTTATGAAAGTGTCAAATATCTCACGCCACTAGTTTAATAGTTTAGCAGATTCCTTGTTGTACGGGTCAAGAGCTCAGCTGGGTTAGTTGAGCGTCACTTCTGTAATTCTGTTAGATTTCACATATCTTCAAATTTTCTTTGTTCCCTATGTCTGGTATTCAAGGAGTTACGTTGTGCATTCTATGGAGAAATGGAAGTTTCACTCGTAGTTTGACAAGAAAGTCAACAGTATCTACATTCACCCCAACGTAGGTATTTTGGGTAGAGATGGCATTCTGGTACCAAAGTGGTGAAGTCTCAAGCGTCTCACACAGCTAGTTTAATAGTTTGGAAGATTTCATGTCATACAGGCCAAGGGCCGAGCTGAGTGAGTAGTGTCACTTCTGTTAGCAACAAAGGAACAGAGGATCCATTCCTGGAAAACATAGGGAAAAGTTGTAGTTGGAAAATCTATAGTGAATAGCTGACTGAAAATGATTGATTGACAAGCATGTGGAAATGGACGGTGAATTCAATTGGGCTATAACTAAGTGGAAGAGCTAGTCATTTCTGATGGTCAAGTTCTCTGTATTTTGCTTCCACCGTAAATCTGCCAAATTCCCCAGATCAGTAGTATTAAGAGCATCGCCACCCACTTGGCAAACCTCTGTCCATAGCCAAAATGTTGCAAGATAGAACAGCTGCTCCGCTGGTTACGAAAACCTTTTGCCAAATTTTGGGCAGTGCCATTTCTTGTGCCACATTTGGCAGCATGTGTGGCATTGCCCAAATAGCCACATCATCATTAATTAGGCGTGTGCACGGGTCGGTCCCCTAAACCCGTCACCCGACCGGACCACTTCGGGTTGTGACTAACACCACCCGTTTTTGGCCAAACATGTGATCGAAACCCCATGAAACGTGTCGGAAGGGTTTGGTCAGATTCCGTCGGGTGAGATTCAAATGGTTTTCATCTTCTTCCAAAGAACGCGCGAGAGAGAGGGAGGGAGGGGACTTTCTTCATCGCCATCTTCGTCAATCTGCTTGTGTTTGAAGTTTTCAGAGAGAGTTTGTGTTTTCATTTTCTTACATGGGAGAAACGAAACTGGGTGTGGAAGATAATAAGAGAGAGAAGTGGGTGTCATTATTATCTCTGCTATCCGTCTGCCAACCACTCAGAAGAGAGAGAGAGAGAGAGTGTGTGTGTGTGTGTGTGTTCGCGTAGTGCAACGTGTGAGAGAGAGAGAGAGAGTAAAGAGAAGACGGATGATTTCTGATCCTACCAATTAAATTGCCACACGTGTACAAAGTTTGGAAGACGTGATAAATGCCACGTGGATGTTACTAGACTACTAGTATATCCTCGGTCTGGTCATTTTTCACCGGGTGGGAGTATTCAACCACCAACGCTGACCGACAATCCGAGATTTTTTACCTTTTTGAAACTGCTATTGACAGTTTGACCCTTGGAAAACGAACCATTGTGACTTGGATCAAGTTGGGTCGGGCCGGGTAAATGGGTTGGGTGGGTTTTTGCTCAGCCCTATCATCAATGCTTTTGATCTAAGAGTAGAAAGTAAGCAGTTGTCACAATAGCATTGGATTAATGGAGCAACTTTGCTAAAAACGGTAAAGTAGCAGGCCTTGGCGCTGGCATTGCCAAATGGCAAAAGCCAGTAGAGATGCTCTAACAATGAGAATTATGGCACTTAGTATCAGAATAGATCTTTTGGAAGAGAATTTAATCAATTTATCGTGGGATGCTCAGTGTTAGATGAGATCTTTAGGAAGGGGATTTGCTGTGCTTCTATTTTGATGCTAAAGCTTTGGAATTTAGGTGTTATGGTTGAAAACTTGAGATAGAGTAGATGTTTTATATGCTTCATTGTGTGGATGTTTTATATTCTTCATTTTGCAAAGAGCTCTTTACATCTTCACTGTGTAGGTTTTTTAGTTTGGTTGTCCAAATTTAGCCAAGATTTATAGTTGTTCGCAAGTTTATTGACTCTGGTGGAGGAATTTGTTGCAGGTTCCATGTCCTTACATTTTTGATCCAGCTGAGAAGTATATATCTTTGATAATTCCTGCATTCAATGAAGAGCATAGGCTTCCAGGAGCTCTTGATGAGACCCTAAAGTAAGTTGAAGATTGAGTAAAGTGACCGATACATAGTTATCACCTTAATCTGTCATAGGCCACCAGAATTTTACTTGTTGGCCCACACTTTAGTTTGTGTTTCTGATGACTAGCTTTGAACTCAATTTCTGCTTGATTTAGTTATGGATTTTACGGAGCTGCAAAGTTTGAAACCCAGAGCTGATTCAAGCTATTAAACTCTTGGCCAGTCAGTGTTCCCTCCAAATCCCATAAGTCTTAGAAACTGGACTCTATAGACTATAATCAAAGCCAGGAGAACTGCATCTAACCAGCCACCTGTAGTAACAGGTAGCAGTTAAGACAACTGGCCGGTTCAAAGTTTACGGCCACATCGGTAGATTACCTGTGAAGTATGTGCAGCTGGCTTTGTAACCTCTAGCATCTAGCCAATCTTTATGAGTTTCCAATCTTTATGAGTTTCTGACGAGAGGCTGATATTAAAATGGCATAAGCCCTTGAATAGCGTCTTAGCATCCGAGTGCCTTTTGCTTCTTGCCTTTTTGTCTTCTCTATTTCATGGTCTTGTGCTGCTGTTGCTGCCTGCTGACCACCAATCCTTGCTGCTGATGTAATGGCTATTTCCATGCTTAATTGAAGTTACTTCTTCTAAGAAATCGGTTGGTATTTTCAATGATGTAATAAAAAGGAAGGGTATTGACAGTTCAGCTTCTAATAAAAAAGTAGGATAATTGCTGTTTCATCTGGTAAGCATATTTGCAATGCCTTTTTGTTATATAAATAAAGAAAACAGTACAAGGAATCCCTGTTAGACAAAAAGGAGCTTTTTAGATTATCTTTCTGTTTTAATGCCAAAGTTGAACATAAATATTTCTTTAGATTTATTTTTGATGTAGTACGACATTTGATTTGATTCGGATGGCCCGACGGCTAAACCGGTGTCCGGTACGTCCGTGACCGGCCTCTTTGGGATTTACCCTGGTTTTCAGCTCTGACGAAGGAGCTTCAATAATATTCGCAATTGCAAGTCCCTCAGCTGATAGCATAACTTATTCTTGCTATCTCCTTAAAAAATTGCGTTGGTGATTTTATAATCAGTTATTTTAGTTTCTTTTCTGATACTTGAAGTAATTAGTTGATTGGATTCTTGATTCTTGCGACGAGTAGCCAACTTGATTAAAATTATAAAATTTTGGATGTTTGGCAGTTATCTTCAACAGCGTGCGGCAAAAGAAAAGTCTTTTTCATATGAGGTATGGTTTGATTTTGTTATTTGTATTTTCTTGCACCGTCTGGATTGAATATACAGGCACACAGAAGTACTAAAATTGTGTTTGTGAGCCTGTAATAGCATCTCTTTTAGTCTTGATGTTGGTGTGATGACATTCAACAGGGGGTGTTGCTTTTAGTGTTCGTCTTGACTGAAATATGACCTTTACTCCAACAAACGGACACAATCTTTCTTTTCACTATTTGTATGGGTGCTGCAGGAAGTTTTGCAATATTAACGTAGGAGAAAATGTGATTACATGATAATTATAAGTTCTAATAATCTAGTAATTTCCATCTTGAAGTACAGGGTGTTGGTACTAGCTTGAGTCCTGATTTGCAAATCTTCACCAATCTCCTTGTTTGAATTTGCATGGTTTCTCACTGGATTATCAGTCCGCGAATGATGATTATCTTAGTCATTCTGAAAAGTTTGGAGCTTATCATGATGGTTGTGATTCATTCCCGAGAATTTAAGAAAATGCTTTCATTTGACATTGCGTTTAAAGGTTATTTGAATTTTACCCAAAGCACCACCAAATACCATCGTAGAGGATCTGACATCGGGTGTCCTGTTAATGTGTTTGATTAAGTGGGTAGTTCTTTGTATAAGCTTCTTTGGGTATTGAATGATTACCTTTTGACACGATATTATGATGGTGAATTTATCTGTTTTTAACACGATATTATGATGGTGAATTTAGGTGGTGATTGTTGATGATGGGAGCGCTGATGGAACAAAGAGAGTAGCTTTTGATTTTGTCAAGAGATACACAGTAGAAAATGTAAGGGTTATCCTTCTTGGAAGAAATCATGGCAAGGGAGAAGCTATAAGAAAAGTGAGTTTGATTTTAACCATTTCCTTAGAAGAATTTCTTGAGCATATTGGTGGTTTGTATGCTCTCTTTAATCCAAAACGATAATTGATTTAGCACTTTGCTTCTGCGAAAGCATTGTAAAACAGGGGATGCTTCATTCACGTGGTGAACTACTTCTAATGCTGGATGCTGATGGCGCAACCAAGGTTGATGACCTAGAGAAACTTGAAAATCAGGTTGATTCTGCTTTCTTATTTATATTGCGACTATACATGTTATGCAATTATATCGTTAGCAGTAAATTTTGTTTCCTGCAGAAATGATTTCAAGTCACTGAGAATCTGATCCTTTGCCTATTAGATACATGCAGTTGCTAAAAGGGAACTTGGGGATTCACCCAATAGTGATTCAAGTTTACGAATTGCTGATATCCCAATTGTGGCATTTGGTTCTCGTGCACATCTAGAGGAGAAGGCCTTGGCTTCAGTTAAGTCTTGTTGATGCCACTTATTTTGAAAACATATGATTTGATTTCTTTTCTAAATTAATACTATAACAGGCAAGGGAGTGCCTTTCTTCTCTACATCACGGTGGATTGATCCTAATCCTCAAGTTCAAGTGGGCAAAATAGCATCCCACTATATGAGCATTAAAATTCATAACTGGAGCTACTTTCAGTTGCAGTTCTGACTGCCTAAATCTCTCTCTCTCCAATTTTACCTTGTGTCCTGTTCATAAACTTGGACTATTGTACGCTTCTTTTCCCAGTCCAAGAATTTCCATCTGCTTTAGGAAATCCATCGGACTGACCGGGGACCTTTTTGATTGCTACTGAACTAGGGGCATTTATCACCAAATTGACGTGTTTTGTGGCCATAGATAGTGATGGTGTTGGGTTAAGAATCAAATGGGATGAAGCTGGAGGTTTTACTATAAAATTGTATGGTGGTTGCAGACGGTTTGGTTAGTAACACCAACACAGCCATGGATCCAAGGGTGATAGGTTGCAGGTAGGACGAAGTGGAGGCCAATGGTTCGATGGGGATGGTGGCCTACATCACGATATGCATCAGTCAATACTGCAATTCTTTAGGATGGTCTCCTAGATTATTGGACAGTACTGACTACTGATTGCCATTTGTACACCCGGCTTTTATCTGCTTTTGTTTTCAGCCCTGCACCCTTTTAACTGGGGTAAGGTAATGGTTGCATACTTGAACGTGTGTATAGTGACTATGGAGTCTGATGTGTCAGTACAAGTCATAAGTTACAATCTTTTATTCTTAAGGATTTGAGTAGTCGAACACCCTCCAAATAGCATGAGCATTGCTGGCTTAGAAGTTGGATGAAGTTGGATGGGTAGTTTTTGTTTCCTTGAAGTTGGGAGCAAGGCCTGTGTCACCTGTAGGGGGGGAACATTCTCATTCCTGGCTCATCATTGTTTTCCCTAGTAGAATGCATGCACTTTATGTTTCAGAGGTAGTGGTGTCGCAACTTTTGAATTGCCAAGTAAAACTGGTGCACTTTATGTTTCAGAGGAAGTGGTATCGCAACTTTTTAATGAAGGGTTTCCATCTTGTGGTCCTCTTGGCTGCTGGTCCAGGGATTCGTGACACACAGGTGATGTTCTTTGTAATACTTACTACCGAGTTTGATACTTGTATTGTAGCCTTTCACGATTTCAGATAACTTTGTGTTGGTTTCTTGATATGGCCTTGTTCATTTGTTCCAGTGTGGTTTTAAGATGTTTACTAGAGCTGCTGCGAGGAAGTTGTTTACAAACATCCGTCTGAAAAGGTAACCTTTTTAAGCATTTAATTATTGAGCCTTCTTTGATTATTGATCTCTTTGTTTGAGGGCTTTTAGTGAATCAGGACGTGCCTTTCTCTAATCATGTAAATGCCCGATCATGTAAATAAGTTTATATTAAAGGCGGTGGATGACATTCAGTCTGAATGGCATAAACATACATGTAAATAAGTTTATATTAAAGGCGGTGGAGATACATAAGGTTAAGATATTTCCTTGGTAGGATATTCTGGATCTGCACAATCTCTTTAGATAAGTTACCCGAAAATGATTACAATTATTGTGGAACTTACGAGTAACCTGACTTGGTGCAGGTGGTGCTTTGACGTGGAGTTGGTCTACTTATGCAAATGGTTCCGCATCCCTATAATCGAGATTTCCGTGACTTGGTCTGAAATTCCCGGATCCAAGGTGAATCCATTAAGCATTCCGAACATGCTCTGGGAGCTTGGACTCATGTCTGTTGGATATAGGACAGGCATGTGGAAAATTTCTACCTGAAGTTATCACATTTTGTAGTCGAGCCATTTTGGAAAACAAATACTGTTGTTGGTCGCATTTGATTTGGAGGAATGCGGAAAGAAGAAAATAGGAACTTTACTTCTAATTGCGACTTTTAAGGATTCACACATGTTCAACCACACGGGTGACAAAAGGGTTGGCAGGTATCTGGAGTTATTACTGTAAGCTATGATATTCCGACATCACGTCTCTCTCCCTCTCTCTCTCAATTGATTATGCTGGTAGAAGACAAAAGCCGGTGACAGAAAGTTGAATTTCTATGTTCGAATGTCAATATTTTGGTAGGAATTTGGATGTTGGAACTTGCTGTTGCTTGTCAGTGTTGGTTCCGGCATTATCTGTGAAATGCTTGCATGATTGTTGCATGGACTAGCCCGACTACAAGAAATCCAAATCCCTCAACTGTCACACTACTGCGCTACCTCCACCATTGGCGCCACTACCCTGCTGGCATCACGACTACCGCCACCATCATTGCCACCTCTATCTGATTGCCACACCACTATACCGTTGCTACAACCATCACCACCCTACCACCGCTCGCAAATGTGTCTCAAAGGGAAAAGAAAATTTTAATATGATCTTTTGGATTGAAATGCAAGTCTGGTTTGCAGAGTTAATTGGAAAGGGCGAAAAACTTCTGATTTTGCATACAGACAAACAGTAGAAAACGGTGTTTACAAGCACTTTCAAGTTGAGCCAGGGAAGATTTAACCCAAATGATGCATTTACAGCTTAGAAATGGAAGATTTAACCCCAAATGATGCATTTGCAGCTTAGAAAAGGTTTAGCAAAATGGAACAAATTAACTATGAATTTAGCTAATTAGTTCCTAAAAACTAGAAAAAGCCAGCAAAAGAATTCCAAACACTAGGTTAAACACCGGAGAGGGATATTCGCCGAAAGTAAGTCACCCGTTTGCAAGAATAAGCATAAGTTACTGGCATCTGTGTTTCTGAAGAAAGTTGTGTTATAATGCTTTATATAAAATGATACAAACACAACATTGGAAGTAAAGAAAATGATAGAAAGAAATGATAGAATCACAAATATGTATAAGGACAATGCATCCATATACTCAAACTTAAAGATGGCATGAAGGGAACTGCAAAATGAATATCAGGAAAGCAATCCGAAAACTCTAAACTTAAAGTTCCATGGCCCTACCTTCACTATAAGTTTTGATTTATTTTGTCTTTAAAATTTTAAGTACTTTAAATAGTTTTATAAAGATGATATCTCAATTTCAAGCGAACCGTGATTCAATACTGAAAGCGAACTATGGTTTAAAACCAAACCATATTTTAATGGTTTGGATTGGTTTGGTTCTATTAATTTTATGGGTTGGGTTGCTTCTCAAATATTCATAATCGGTAGATAATGGTTTGGTTCTTGATTTAGTACAAAACCAGACCAAGCGGTCCATAACGCTTGGCCTTATTCGTGTTCTAATATACAAACTCATTAACTGTTTTACGGCATTTTTTTAACTTTATTAAATAAAACGAGGCTTTTTAAACTTTATTAAAAAACGTAGTTGCGAAAGACGCCTTTAATCAGTTAAAAATAGGAGGATTAAAACTTAATCCGAAAACGTGGTTAGAAAACACGTTTTTAGAAGTCGTGACTCTGAACCACGCTTTCGAAGCGAGAAAATTTTGCTTCTTTCCGTATTTTTCCTACTGGAACCGACCGTCCCTCTCTATCTCTCTCTCACTACACCTCAAATCCCACCATCCCACTCCCCTCGCACCCGCTTTCTTCTTCCTAGCGAACGGAACACTCCGATAGAACAAGGGCACGGACAGACCGGCCCGTTGGCTATGATCAGGCGCCGTTTTGGGATCCGAAACCTATTCTGGTATTCTCTCTCTCTCTCTCTTGCTCCCGCTTGCTCTCTCTCTCTCTCTCTATATAAACTTCCCCTCCAAACTCCCGCACCCTGTTAAGTTCCGGACCTCCCCTTCCCAATTTTTTTTTGAAAATCCGAACCGTTACATGTGTTTAAAATGTGTTTTCAAGGTCCAACGCGAAAATTTGGCCAAAAAAAATACCCGGAGGGGCTTGATCGGGGCTGTTTTTCACAAAAACGCTAATAGGATCGTCGAAATTTGGTCCGAAAAGTCAAAAATACCCCTAAGTCCGTAACTTAATAAGTTAAGGTAGTTTGGATAGGAAAGGGACTCTATATATATATATATATATATATATAACGTGTCTGTCCATACCCATATGTATCCTTATAAAACTTCAATTTGATTAGAATGCGTCTAGCTTTCAATTTTGCTGCTAAGTCAGTGACTTGCATATATTAAGGTCTGGCTTGATTAAGGTATTAGACGCATGGGAGAGGATTAGGAGCGTCTAATCCCCACCTTATTCCCTTGTGTTTGATTCCTGCAAAGGTACTAAGGTTAATAATACTAGAACAAAAATTATTCCTGGGTTGTATGATATTATCCCATGGGAAAATTTTTAAAGTGCCAAGCGGGTACCACTTGTCTCGCCAACGTGGTTCCCTGCAGCCAATCGTAACGCACCATATGTACCCAACGGGCCCACAAGACGTATGTGGCAGGCGCCACGCTGTACTGAACGGAGGACCCATGCCCAAACGGCGTGTTTTGATTGGCTGCAGGGTACCACGTCGGATGCCAGATGGTACACTGCTACCCAATCGGCACTCAAAAACTTCTCATCATCCGGGAAAGACTCTGTTTCGGGCACATAGCTGGTGCATTGAATTCTTTTTACAAAGAAACCAAAAAGTTCATGTAGAGATTAAGGATAGAGTACATTCAGAACGTGCCTTTGTTTTATGTTCACACCTTGCCAAGGACAATTGAAGTTGTATTAAGTACTGAAGTCTTTGAGGTGCGCCTTTAGGCACAGGCATGTACAAGTACATAAATGCACATGCAAGTTGGGATACTCCGATACTGACTTTGATGCTCTTATTTGGCAGAAAGCAGCGGACTA
This sequence comes from Vaccinium darrowii, assembly GCA_020921065.1. Classification (NCBI taxonomy): domain Eukaryota; kingdom Viridiplantae; phylum Streptophyta; class Magnoliopsida; order Ericales; family Ericaceae; genus Vaccinium; species Vaccinium darrowii. The sequence goes on from CM037160.1 coordinate 5,469,749, forward strand.
GAGAGGCAATGAGTGGCGATGATGCTTAATAAGTTATGTAGGCGCTGCTTCTCCTATGCTTCTCCTCAACCATGGCTCTTTGTGGGCCTGGGCAACCCTGGCGATAAGTACAAAGGAACAAGGCATAATGTATACATGCACTGATTTGTACTATCAAAAGTAAAGAAACAAAATTTGTTTGCTTGAACTCGCTTAACTAGAAACTTGTTTTGGCTCAAAGCAGGCAGGATTTGACATGATTGATGCATTTGCCGAGTCGCAAGGGATTCCAATGGATACCGTTCACTGCAAAGCCATTTTTGGAAAAGGCATGTTGACTTTATTCAACGTGGTCGCCTTTTTTGTTTTAGTGATAGGCATTCAAATTCAGAGTTTCAGATACTGGTATATATATGTGAAATTTCTGGGATTTTGTTGTGGTATGTCAGGTTTTGTTGATGATGTTCCTGTTTTCCTAGCAAAGCCCCAAACTTATATGAATTTGAGCGGTGAATCTGTAAGTTATTTTGACATTCCCGAGAATTGAAATGTCTTTTTTTTTTTGGCGGTAAATAAGAATTGAAATTTCTGTTAATTGATATTTGCTAAGTTTGTAAATTTTCTTGATATGGTTACAAATATTTTATAGTTTAGGGTCAAGGTAACTAGATTCTTCTATTTACCCCTTTTATTGTTCGGCTTGGGAAAAAAAGAGAGTTCATAAATCAGTGATGTTTGTCGGTTCAAATAGGTTTGCTTGTCTGGTGGATGTTCTTGTTGTTTGGCTTGATGGCTTAGAGATTTTTCTCATATGGTTGGATTGGAAGTGGTTGGATAAAATTGATCTTGCGAAAAGCAAACTGATGTTTACCTGATAGAGAGAGTGCTAAATGTCCAACTGTTTGGAGTGGTAGTGTCCCCACCGTGGTTCTTTTGCATTGTTTGAGGGCATATCTCGTAAATAATATAGGTTAATTCAGCTGAAATTGCGTGAAGCTAGAGAGAGCATTACAGTTGAAAATTGAAATAGATGGATGTTTGAGTATTGCAGCATATTTTTCGCTGATTTTTTCCCGTGTTGCTTGCTTATTGTCATTTTCCAGTCTCAACCATTTTGGGATGTTAATCTCTTACTTGTGTTGAATGAAAAAAAAAGAAGAAGTTTTTAACCTTAGAATCACGCCTTTTAGGAGGTCGGTTTATCTTTTAAGATTTAAATTCATGTATTTATTTGTTTGCTATTTACCCAGGAGGTACACATTAAAAAGTCAGTAGATGGCTTGCCACCTGATGCTTTGTAAATCATGTTGTTCTTGTTTTCCATCTTGTTAAAAGCACTACATTTGAACTTAGAATGCTGGACCTCTACTCTTTGGCATTGGCTCTGGTACATGCCTAATAAGTTACTATTGTTAATTTTCTCGAATCTGCAATGAATATTTTGTCTGAACTTCTTTCCATATCGACTAGCAAGTAACATCTTAGCTGATAAAACTTGTGTAGAAATGTGATATGATTCCGAAAAAAATTATGCTGCTGTTTAATTACAGGCTGGCCCACTTGCAGCTTACTACAAGCTACCTCTCAATCGAGTGGTCGTGGTATGATTTCTCATCTTGTTTTTCCTTTCATGTTTGGACGTTTGGTTCCTTGACTACGTTTTGCTCTTCATCTTTATTCTGTGTGTTGTGGTTGTAGTTCCATGATGACACGGATTTACCATGTGGGGTGCTGCGGCTTCATGACAAAGGAGGCCATGCAAGCCATAATGGGTATGCATTTAGAAATTGTGTACTTCGTCCAGAACTGTCACAAAGATGCTTTAGTAGCTCATTCGAATGATGCTATAGAATTGGTTCATTATGATAAACAGTCCATGTAGAGGGTTTTGGGCACATGCATATAGTTTTTTGTGTTTTCCTTATGTTTGAGTCTATGTCATGGCAGGTTTTTTTGGCTTTATGAATGAGATAGAAACATGGTGGTTCTTGTAGCCCCACCCGCTTTTTTTGTGTTTCCCTTATGTTTGAGTTTGTCATGGCAGGTTTTCTTAGCTTTATGAACGAGATAAAATGTGGTGGTTCCTGTAGCTATGTCTTCTATTTAAAAAATAATCCACCCCACCCTTTATCTGTGTTCTTGGTTGCTGCTTGAAGGTTTACAAATAGAACTCCTGACTTCCCCCTGGAATACCATCATATACATATAGGCCACCAAGCGGGTGGTCTCATGGACTTGATGCTTTCATGTTTTAGGCTTCTAGCTGCATAAGTTTTTCTTGTAATTCTACTAGGGTTTTCTTTTTGACAAGGAACTATTTCATCTAGAAAGAAAGATGCATACACTGTTCTTGAAAAAAAGGTCAAAAAAATTCATCCAGCACAAGGAGCATCCAAAAATTGCAGAAAGAACAAAACATAGTAACAAGAAGACAGGACCATCATCAAGATACAAAAGCATTGCCTCTGAGCATCACTAAACTACGTCGGCCCGTGCCCTTGTGCAGATTTTTCCCACTACAATAGCCCCTCAACTTTTTTTTTTTTGAACTGGAAGATATTTCTATATATAAAAAAACCCTCAAAGAGGCGTCAACATTACAAATGCTAGAGAGGGTAAGAGGTGGGTTAGAAACCCAATCAAAAGGCAAACTGCCTTTGAGAAAATTTGTGGCTATCCAGTGAGCTGCCCTATTACAATTTCTACGGACCCAAGAGAAAGAAAAAAGAGCACTCGAAGAACACTTTCTAATATCATCTACAATTGTAGCACACTCCCAAGGAGGTACATTTTCGGTAGAGCAAAGCTTGATGATGGTCTGATTGTCACTCTCAATGGTGGCCTCCTTGATGGGGTTAGCAGAGAGGAGGGAACCTGCCAAACGAACAGCAAGTGCCTCCCCTTGAAGGATTGAAGTGGCCTGAACCAAGCATGCTTGTCCATCTAGAATATTGCCTTTGTCATCCCTAAGAAGTGCTGCAATTGGTGCCTTAGAAGTTCCAGGTTTCACCGCCACATCACAATTGACCTTAACCATTCCCTCACGAGGGGAAGTTCAGCCAGTATCATCGTCAATACGATTGACAAGCTGTCTTGGATTCGTGCTAGTCTTCTCGCAATCCTTGAACTCTTTCCACATAAAAGACGCCTTAGCCAACACAGTTTTAGGGTCAACTGGAATACCATTAAAAACCCAATCATTCCTTGCTTTCCAAACATGCCAAGCCAGAACAATGCATCTGCTCAAAGTGTCATTGCAATCTAAAGCTGAATTTAAATGTTCCATGACTGAAATGGACCAAATCATGACAGACGAGATCGCCAAGGTATCCACTTTGTAATTTAAATTACTGCCAAACCACACTGCTTTGGTCCAGTCATACCGAAAAAGGTGTTCAATAGACTCAGTTTCCTTGCAGCATATAGAACATAAAGGAGAGGGGCTGCACTTACGCTTGTGAAGGTTCTCTTTAGTAGCTAGAAAATTGCAGCACACCCTCCACCAGAAATGTTTGAGCTTAGGAGGGATATTCAGAGTCCAAATAAATTTCCAAAGGCTTTTAGGGGGTTCAAAAGAGGATGAAGCTTTAGGGGGGAGTTTGGCATTGTGCTCAGCTAAAGCAAGATGATAGCCTAATTTCACCGAATAGACGCCATTTGTATTTGGGTGCCAGATTGAGTAGTCCACTTTCCCATGTTGGGATATAGGAATGCTAAGAATTTGGTCGGCCTCTTCCTTCGACACTAAGACTCGGAGTTCCCTTTCTTTCCACGTTTTTGACCTGTGATCAATGACTTCCTGGACTAAATTCACCGTGTAATCAGGAGGTCTAGCAGAGTGTATTTTGTAGTCCTTTGAGAAGTGTACCCAACTATCCTCCCAGAAATGGATCCTGGACCTGTCTGCAACTTGCCATCGAATACCCTTCATCAATAACTCTCTGCCTTGGATGATACTAGACCAAGCCCAAGATGGGTGTCTACCTTTGCCCGCATGTAGGAAGTCAGTATGTGGAAAATAAAGCGCTTTCATGAATCTCCCCCAGTATGAGTTTGGATTAATTAAGAGCCTCCAACTTTGTTTTGCAAGCATGGCATGGTTGAATGATCTGAATTCACGGAAACCCAGCCCCCCATGAAGTTTAGACTGCGTAGCTCTATTCCATGAAGTCCAATGGATGCCCTTGCTTTCTGGGTCTCCTCCCCACCAAAAATTAGCAATGTAGGTGTTGAGTTTGTCACAAAATTTCTTAGGAAGAGCAAATCATGCCAGGGCATAGGATGGAATGGCTTGTACCACATATTTGATCATCACCTCTTTTCCCGCTTGATTGAGTTGTTTTTGTTTCCATCCCTGAAGCTTGAGGTCTAATCACAAGGATCTTCCTGTGGATCTTCCTCTTATAAGCAATGAGGGATCTCTCCTCTTTATAACATGTTCTCTCATAGAACCTGCAAATGAAACAAAGCAAGCAAATGTTTGCAATAAAGGGGCACGGCCATGAACATCGGCTCGGCCAAACAAATCGTCTACGTTTGATCGCAAACTACACGACTAAAAAACTCACACAAGCCGGAAACACTTGGTTTCAAAACCATCAAAAACACCGAAGAAGCAATCACAAAATAAATAAGCACAGCTAACACCGCATAGGACCACAGTATTCACCATCAAAATAATTATGAGATTCACACTCATTTTTTAAACCGTCCCCTTCTCGGTTTTTAAAACCATTTGGAGCAGTGAAGACTCGGCGTTTAAACAATTGACACTCGGCCATTATGCCATGAATACTTGGTTTTTCCTTAAAACCATCAAAACAATTAACATTTATAGTAATAACAGCCACAAATAAAAATGAGTCACAACAAATAATGAACTCATCAAATAATACCGAAGCTCAACACAAGCCCCTCACTACACTATCAACATGGCCATGATATTCATAGGCATACCCGACATCTTAACAACGAGACAATTACTAAAAAGCTGTTCCAAGAACTCATAAATATTGATTCGACATGTTATCACCAAGATAATCACAAAAAATTACCCCAGGAACTCTAAAATCATGCTCTGATACTTCAAATAATCTTTAAAAGTGGAGAAATAAAGTGTACCGGTAATTTCAGTGTCAAATAATCTGAAACGGAGCCCGTGGTTGAATCCGAAACGGGGAAATTAGTCAGGAACAAGTCTTGAACCTTCCACGAACGGTCCCAACCGGTCCAAAAGTATTTTTGAACTTCAAAAAACCCTTTAAATGGCCTTTTGACCATTAAAAAACCTTCCAACAGCCTTTTTAGAGCAGCTGGACCCCATTGGACCGTCGGTTGGCCCTTCTGACATGCGGAGGGGCCGTTTGACTAGGAGCATGATCCTTCTAACGTGCGCGTGACCCAACTGGCCCGGTTTTGACCCTGCTGACCGCACGTGTGAACCTTTTGGACCGACACTTGACCCGTTTGTCCTTCCACAATCGTCTGGCGCGTGGACGACATGAACACCACCCACACCGAACCGACCTCACGCGCCTCCCTTTGGACGGCGCGTGAGGCTCACCGGTATACTTTCCGGGGACTTACTTTACAGATCCGTGATCGTCGTGATGATACGAACAAAGCCCAGTGATCAAAAGTTCTTTTTGATCAACCTCACTGGTACGAAACCCAAAAAACCGTTTGGTTCTCTTTACCAACATTCAAACTTTGTTTCCGGCGTCCTCCGGCAAAGTTCCAAGCACCACGGTGATCGTTACAATGAGAGCAACAGAACCTTGTGCTCAAAATTTGCATTCGATCAGTCTAATGAAATCGTTCATCCAATGAAATCGTTCATCCACGTACCGCCTAGCGCGTGCCTTCACAGCAAGAGTAGATCTAACACGCCATACGCGCGCCAACTTCAACCGGCGCATGAGGCGTTTTCCGATGTCTTCCGGCCAAGTTCTTGGTACGTCCGTAATCGTCGTCTCGCGGCGAACAAAACACCATGGTTGAATCTCATTTCCGATCTAGTTTGACCCAAACCCAGGCTAAAAAATCACTCGGCTTCGGCAAACCTGCTTCAAACCTACCGTGTGAGCTCCTCCGGTGACCCAATCGGTCGATCTAGCTACCGTTCAGTTCGTCTCAACGAGAGGAACAAAACCTCGTCCTCAAAATTCGCACCCGGTCTCTCTGAATGAGATCAAATGCCTACAAACCGTCCTCTTCTTCAACCGCCTTCTGCCGCCTTCACTGTCCGTGAGGGCTATTCCAGCCACCAAAACCGACGTGCTACCCACCATAGTGCTCGTCTCAGTGAGGCCCACAACCCTTGTTGGTCCGATCAAGTCCTTGAACGACTTTGATCGCAACCCAGACAAATTGTCCCCTTGTTCTTCAAAACCACCAGGAAACCACTAAGAACTGATTTGAAAATCCTCCATCACCACCCGAGAACCACCATGAAAACACCAAAAACTAGATCCCAGTAGCCACACCAATTGTGGGGGGTGAATTCACCAGTGGATCATCATCGGGTGAGCCGACTTCCTCCTCGTCCAACCTACACACGTAGCAACCCGTTAGAGCCCCACCGGCCTCTTGCAGGCAGGCACTCCGACGGTCAAGTCAGCCGCTAGAGAGAGAGAGAGCGCGCCAATATAGAGAGTAATTTAGATCTAGAAGAGTGTGTCCATACCTCTAGGGTCTATCCCTTAGTATTTATAGCCTCTCATGTGCTTGCTCTCCAAGCTAAACATGCTCACACACGTGCGATGACATCATCCCTTAATACACTGGGCCCATGGCCCCAAATGAGTCACTTAGTCACGTAAGGATGACGCCGCCTCATCACGTCGTCCTGTGCCCTTGTGCGGATTTTTCCCATTACAACGGGTCCCAACCCGGGGAAAACCATTTGAACACTGAAGGAGGGCGATAAGTACAAAATGGAGCTCGGTTCACCAGGGTATTACAGATTCGACCTGAGCTGAAAGATTTTCACAACCTCTCGCCAACCACAATGCGCAACGCCGCCATCAGGCCTTCGCCGCCGCCGCGTGCCATTTCTCTTTTCTCTTCTTTGATCTTTATTCCTCTGGTCTTCCTCTCTCTTCTCTTTTTTTTCTTTGATTTTCGTTTGTAATGGGTGAGAGCAAGAGAGAGAGAGAGAGAGAGAGAGAGAGACCAGAGGAATAAAGATCAAAGAAGAGAGAGGAGAAATGGCACACGGTGGCGGCGGAGGTCCCTCTCTCTTCTTTGATCTTTATTCCTCTGGTCTCTCTCTCTCTCTCTCTCTCTCTCACCCATTACAAACGAAAATCAAAGAAAAAAAAGAGAAGAGAGAGGAAGACCAGAGGAATAAAGATCAAAGAAGAGAGAGGAGAAATGGCACGCGGCGGCGGCGGAGGCCTGACAGCGGTGTTGCGCATTGTGGCCGGCGAGAGGTTGTGGAATCTTTTAGCTTAGGTCGAATCTGTAATACCCTGGTTTCTGTACTTATCACCCTCCTTCAGTATTCAAATGGTTTCCCCCGGGTTGGGAACCCACTGTAGTGGGAAAAATCCGCACAAGGGCACGGGACGACGTGATGAGGCGGCGTCACCCTTACGTGTCTAAGTGACTCACTTGGGGCCATGGGCTCAGTGTATTAAGGGATGATGTCATCGCACGTGTGTGAGCATGTTTAGCTTGGAGAGCAAGCACATGGGAGGCTATAAATACTAAGGGATAGACCCTAGAGGTACGGACACACTCTTCTAGATCTAAATTACTCTATATTGGCTCTCTCTAGTGGCTGACTTGACCGTCGGAGTGCCCGCCGGTGGGGCTCTAACGGGTTGCTACGTGTGCAGGTCGGACGAGAAGGAAGTCGGCTCACCCGAGGAGGATCCACCGGTGAATTCACCCCCCCACAATCACCATTCTCCTTGCCAAGCTTGGTCATCAACTTGTTGGAGTGTGGGCTATCAAAACTTTGAATGAAGTGAAGTAGCTCATTCATTAAAGTTGTCCCAAATATTTCAAAACATGGAAACAATGTGTCATCACACCACATGCTACAACAAATGGATTTTGCTTTGCTCTGTCAAGGATTACTTGACAAAAAGACTGGTGTTCATGGAGGGTCCGCCTCAAATTTGTAACCATCATTTTTTTTAATCTCCTGTCGTTTGGGCCAACTTACGCATAACTTGACTAAGTATTGGGAGACCACTTCCATTGTTCACTAGCAGGGGGGGCACTTTGAGTCAAGGCAAAACCCCTATGGATTGGGCCTACAAGCATTGATAGTGTGTAGGAGGTTTTGAACCTAAGACCCTGGAGGGACCAAAGCCCCAAATCCCAAGCCTTGACCACTAAGCCAACCCCTTTGAGTTTGTTCGTTTCGTCATTTGTTATATGTCTGGTTTTCTCAAAAGGACTGGAATTTGAAATAGGCCATAACATAATAAACCAAACCAAACTTGACTGAGACAAGCCTTGGGTCTCAATCAATTGAGATTGGCTACATGAATCCGTTTTCTCCATTGATCTTAAATTCTTAATAGAGTTGCATGCCGGTATCGTCCAATACTCTGCAGTTGGGCAGGTTCTTGTCCTAGGAGACTTCAATGGCCGTTCGTTTGCTCGAGGGAAGTTGTATCCACAATTGGATTTGTGTTTCAAGGATCTAACAGGGATTCTACATCCCGTAAATTGTAAGACCTTTGAGAGAGAGACTTGTGTGAGATGCGAATTAATTTGGGTTCAACCATACAACCCTAAAAGAAGAGCAATACACCTTCCACATTTTCTGTTTTGTGGATGCTTAAATGTACTTTGTATTTCTTCCATCTGTGCTTAAATATACCTGGGTTGAGGAATAATGGGGGAAGTTACCCAAGTGCTGCTGCAAGTTTGTTTTGCAGAAACAGGAGCAAGTTAATGATGTCTGGTGTTGGTGGGCCAACAAGGTAACATACATATGAGCCATGGGGTTAGTGTTGGTAGCTGAAATGATAGCTTTATCTGGAACTGGGCATCTATGGTAAGGGGCCAAACTATGGTAGAAGTGCTAACAAGGGCAATGTTCTTGGGATATTCAGGGTGGTATATTGGATAGTTATTGTCCCCACTAAACCTGTTATCATTTCACCATTGAGGGGAATCCTTTTAATGTAAAATGTGAATGGATCCATTACCTTCTTGTCACTCAATTGTTTATATTTGGAAGCCCACTTTTGAGTTTTGACCCATATCCTGTTTTTTATGAACATATGCCCCTCTTATTTATGATGGGAACCCTGGACAGTTTTCGGACCATTTTGATATAATCGAACAATTAATTTCCTCCTCTGAGTAACATGTAGATTTATGCTCCAGATTTGTGTTTTATAACCAAATGCGTCAGGATATTGTAAATGGTCTAGAAACGTACCACGCAAGGTTTGCATTTATTATCCCTGTGATATTTTCATTGGATGATTATTATAGGCAAATATTTTGGTAAATGCTAACAGAAGCAGATGCATCCCACAGGTTTATGCAAGCATATCGTCATAGATCCTATTAATGCATGAAAATAAGAGATCCATTTATGTAGTCATAGAACCTAGAATGCCAATGTATGTGGTATTTATACATGAATAGTCTAGGTGCGCCTTCTCTAGTAATTTTTGCTTTTGTGACAGCTGACTTGAGTTTCTTTTATTTTGCTAGGCTGAAGAGTGTAATTTATCATTTGCGCGGGAATAGAGAGTTTCCTCGTCTAAGAATTGGTTAGTTTGGAATCTCAAAGTTCCTTATTTTGTTCTCTTGCTGTAGAGTGGAGTCTATTTCATGAGTACTGATTAAGTTATATCAACTCTTTTTAGGCATTGGGAGGCCTCCCGGTCAAATGGATCCCAAAGCATTCTTGCTCCAAAAGTTCAACACCACAGCTCGAGGACGGGTAGGTATTATAGCAAAATGTGAGACAATGACTCGACTGTTTCAAAGGAAATCTCTTATTGATTGGAGCTTTCTGAATTGGAGAAGTATATTATTACTGCATACCTTGTTAGGCATTCCTAGAGCTTGTTTCAAATTCCTGAAAATGTTGAATACCACCTATCAAATCTTCCACTTTTAAATTTCTTCGATCCATCTTGTTGTGTTAGATTCTGATTCGAACAGATTGTACCGTTTAACCTTTTGTTAGGCTTACAAAATCTGAATTGGCCAATGATGAGATAAGTTTCTTATCAGCAGAGTTTGCTTTTTTTCGCTGCTTTCCTTTCTTAGCGACAATAAATTTGCTGAGTGACTTCCGAACAAGTGTTTCTTTTGGCTGCTTTCCTTTCTATCAAGTTTACTTACCATTCTTACTTTTCCTTTGAGAAAGATTGATGCTGCGTTGGAAGAGGGGGTTGGCGCTTTGAAACAGCTTATGTCCAAAGGTTTGACAGAGACTGCAAGAAGCTTCAACACCGTGCAAAAGTACAAGCACATAAGGCTCCAAACCCTCCAGTCTTGAGGAGCATTGTACCAATTTTGTTCGAGTTAAAAGCCATATTGCCATGAGCTCGTAGCGTCTGTATTCTGTCTGATCATCTGTGCTGTATCCTCCAAATACCTGTGTTTATGTTTGGAAGTGTATTAGTTCTTGGTATGCTTGGTCTTATTTTTGTCGCAAGGTTTAGGTTTTTTGCCGGTGCTAGTTTTCTGATTTCGTTTGTATGAATATGTAAGCTAATCTCTATCCGGATCTTGCTTTATCTATATATTGAGGTTCTACATTTAAAAAAAAAAACATATGTGAAACGCAATTAAGCATTATGGGATGCGACTTGTGAGGAGCAGTCAATTTTTGCAACTGGCAGCGAACATATAAAACCTTGAATTTAACCGAGTATATGTAACCAGTAAGTTCTAAAGATTTAGTGTACCGGTTGGAATGTTTGTATTAGGCTGGCTCATGGCATAAGCCAATGAAGCCACCGCTTCGGACCCCCCGAAAATGTAAAAAATAGGGGCCTTCAAACATGTAGGCCTCCTATATATTATAATAGTTGTTTATTTTTGGATGAATATATGTTTAAATTTGTACAATGATAAATATTTTGTAAGAGTTTTTTTATGAAGATATGTGTTCAAAAAATTTATTATGCAAAGTACATGGAGGCCCTCGTCCAATGAGTCCGTTTCAGGAGTTTTGGAGCCGGCACTGGTGTGTGTGTATGTATGCAGCTTGAAACACAATTAAATGTACTTGCGTTGTTGGAACATAGGAGCAGCAATTAGTGCGACGACAGTGAAGATTTAACCCAAATGATGCATTTACAGCTTAGAAAAAGATTAGCAAAATGCAACAAATTATGAATTTAGCATATTAGTAGTTCCTAAAAACTAGAAAAGCCAGCAAAAGAATCCAAACACTAGGTTAAGCACTGGAGAGAGATATTCGCCGGAAGTACGTCACCCGTTCGCAAGAATAAGCACAAGTTACTAGTAGCATCTGTGTTTATAACAAGAACGTTGTGTTCGAATGCTTTATATAAAATGATACAAACACAACATTGGAAGTAAAGAAAATGATGGACAGAAGAGGGGAAAAAAATGATAGAATCACAAAAATTTGAGGAAAATGCATAAAAATGGCATAAAGGGAGCTGCAAAATGAATATCAGGAAAACAATCCAAAAACTCTAAATTTAAAGTTACAAATAAAGGAAATATGGCCGCCTCGCCTTCTCAATGTCATCAACCCAACAAATGAAGAAAACAAAGCCAGAATGAACGGTTGCAAGCTTCATCTCCCCCAGAAGTAAAAAGTAGTTTCTTTCAACATATCTATGTTCTTGCGCAATCAAAAGCATTTTCTATGCACAATTGACGGTCCAGACTCATCGTACTCTGCCTTTGCTATCCACATCTGTACTCAACCAAGCAAAAGGTTGGATCCGAAATCAAATTTTTCACAAGAAAAATTATTACTAATACAATTTAGTAGTACTTAAAAAGAGTCCAGTAAAAATAATTAGGTAGAAACATATGGTACGTCGAATCTTCCAAACATACAAAATTCAGTTCCACACGCTTGACACTCATGTTTCGCATGTTAGTTGGATATTTACCAGGCGAATGTTCTTGATAATAGGAGTCTATGATTTTGCCATGAAATATGCAAATAACTTTTTTTTTTTTTTTTTGAAAGGGCGTAGAACCAGGGCCGGCCCAAGGGTTTGGAGTGCCTTAGGCCTAGTCAAAAAATTGGGCCCTAAGAGTACAACACTTAAATAAATTTTTCAGTAACAATTACAATACGAGAAAGCCAAAATAAATAAAGTTCTACTACAAGGATCTGATATCCTTCTCCTTTCATGTTACTATAGATAGTTGAATGGGTTTTTTTTTTTTTTCCTTTCTGAAATTAGACAGTTGTTGGTTGACACTCACAAAATTGGACACAAGCAAAAAGTCCCAAACAAAATAAGGTGGAAGGGGAAATAACACGAAGAAAACCGGTAAAAAATGTCTAAACATTTGGATTCTAAGTTCTACCAACCGAACGTTCTTGATAATAAGAGTATGATTTTGCCATGAAATATGCAAAGAACTCTTCTTTCTTTTTTTTCTTTTTGGAAGGGCGTAGAACCAGGGCCGGCCCAAGGGTATGGAGTGCCCTAGACCTAGTCTAAAAATTGTGCCCTAGGAGTACAATATAAATTTTTCAGTAACAATTACAATATGAGAAAGCCAAAATAAATAAAGTTCAACTACAAGAATCTAATATCCTTCTCCCTTCATGTTACTATAGACAGTTGGATGGTTTTTTTTTTTTTTTTTTTCCTTTCTGAAATTAGATAGTTGCTGGTTGACACTCACAAAATTGGACACAAGCAAAAAGTCCAAAACAAAAAAAGGTGGAAGGGGGAATAACGCGAAGAAAACCGGTAAAAAAATGTCTAAACATTTGGATTCTAAGTTCTACCAACCTTGAACCAAACTATTGTTGAAAAAATTGCTGAAATGGCATGCACAGGGGATGACTTAAATGATGTTGACATAGAAGGCCTAATTTCAGAGTTTGTTTAGGTTACTTAAGACCAGGTTTTGATCCCAGATCAAGTATATGCCTTTCTTTAAAGGATTTCTATAGCCTAAAGGCCCAATGTTCATTATAATTGTTTAGGCCATTTTGTAAGTAAGATTGGGTCTTTTTGACCTTTTTATTGGGTCAAAAAGAGTCTTATTCAAGCCTATTATCAAAAAATGTGGTAGTGCCCAAAAATTTGGCCTTTTTGGAGTGCCGTAGGCCCAGGCATCTAGGGCCTGGGCCGACCCTGCATAAAACTCATCTATATTATGCATGACGTGCCCTAAAACAGTCAAATTTACCATGAAACCAGGCAAATTAGATCAATATGCCACAAACCCGACACCACCCAAGTCCATGAAAAATATTTAGAAACTAGCCAAGAGGCTACTGACATTGAAAGGGCAGCATGAAAAGAATAAGAAAGATACAAAACCTGCTGAAAGGTGCTGAGAGATGCCAAGATGGATCCTCCTATCCAAACACTGTACTTCCTCTCGGGTGGGGCCACAACCTTGATCTTCATACTACTTGGGGCTAGAGCGGTAATTTCCTTGCTCATTCTATCAGCAATGCCCGGAAACATGGTCGAACCACCACTGAGCACAATGTTTCCGTAGAGATCTTTTCTGATATCCACATCACACTTCATGATAGAATTATAAGTGGTCTCGTGAATTCCCGCCGCTTCCATTCCAATCATCGACGGCTGGAAAAGAACCTCCGGGCACCGGAAACGCTCCGCGCCAATGGTGATCACTTGGCCATCGGGAAGCTCGTAGCTTTTCTCAACAGAGGAGCTTGTTTTGGAAGTCTCTAGCTCTTGTTCATAGTCTAGGGCAATATAAGCGAGCTTCTCTTTCATGTCCCTCACGATTTCCCGCTCTGCTGTAGTAGTGAAGGAGTAGCCGCGCTCAGTAAGGATTTTCATCAAAGCATCGGTAAGATCGCGGCCCGCCAAGTCAAGACGAAGGATGGCGTGTGGGAGTGCGTATCCTTCGTATATAGGGACCGTATGGCTCACACCATCGCCAGAGTCCAGCACGATTCCTGCACAGAGTACGAGTATCAGATTGTTGGTTACTACGTAAAGAAAACTTTGATGGAGTTTCCATTTGCGTATGCTCCATGGATTGTTACATTTGGAAATCGAAATACCATATGAACAGATGAGGAAAGCACGTCGACATTATGAAAATATTCAAAAATGCCATTGTCTAGTATAATTTTGGTAAGTGTCAGTACGTGTCGGTGGAAACCAAGGTTGTCAAATCAAGAATGTACTAGGGAAGCTGCTTCTATTGCAACTGGAAACATTGAAATTTCAAGATTCTACAAACTTTTCATCTGTCTCCTAAGAAACAGATGTTTAAGACACACAGAGTAACAAAGCACTATATTTCCCACATGGAGGAGGATGCAAAGACAAACATAGAATGCATAACCTCCATGCTTTATCTAGAAAAAACAAAGCCAGTACTGTTTCGGAAATTAATCCCTCTCTCACCAAACACTTACGGAAATTGAGAAAAAGAAGTTATTCACGAGTTATCCTGCTTAAACAAATTTAACACAATACACATTATGAGACCATGTGAACTGAATAACTTACCAGTTGTACGACCACTAGCATATAGGGAAAGCACAGCCTGAATAGCAACATACATAGCAGGGGTGTTGAAGGTTTCAAACATGATTTGGGTCATCTTCTCACGGTTAGCCTTGGGGTTAAGAGGTGCTTCAGTAAGGAGGACAGGGTGCTCCTCTGGGGCAACTCGGAGCTCATTGTAGAACGTGTGATGCCAGATCTTCTCCATATCATCCCAGTTGCTCACAATACCATGCTCGATTGGGTATTTCAATGTTAAGATACCACGCTTGGATTGGGCTTCATCTCCAACATAAGCATCTTTCTGGCCCATGCCAACCATCACACCAGTGTGACGAGGTCGACCTACAATGCTAGGGAACACAGCCCTCGGGGCATCATCTCCGGCAAATCCAGCCTACCAAATTGCAAAACAAGTAGTTGTTTCAAACTAAAAAAAAAAACAGCAAAATCAAAATGCTAACAACCGTCCTTAGTGCGGTGGACCGGTGGTTGATGGATTAAGTTATTCAATATCCAAATAAAGTGTACAGAATTGTAAATGGCTATTGACATCTCTGATATGGTATTGAATTCTAACTTCATTGGCATAATGTGGGTGTGGGAGATTGGCAGTGATCAGCAGGACCAATAAAAACAAAGGAAATCACATGGCACACAGCATCCTATTCTTATCCCTTTCTCTAATTTATTTACTGGCGGGGGAGCTGTTAATAGCAAGCATCTACCATAGAGCTTGTACAGAAGAAACAGCGTATGATACCTTAACCATTCCTGTTCCATTGTCGCACACGAGTGGCTGAATATCCTCAGCTTCTGCCATCCTATGCTACCTCCTGAAATAGCATTGGTGAGAACAAGTATATTGAAGTAAACATTATTATTGACAGGAAATATCTTGCTTAGAACATATAAAATGTTTAAAACCTCAGTCGTACAAGAACCACAATAATAAATGAAAAACATAAGCTACAATTCATGTACCATTTTGACCGATGAAAATCGGTATGTTCAAATAACAGGTTTGCTTCAGATACTAACACTTGTACCAACTATAGGTTCCACATATCCCATGTGAGAGAGTTTGTGCAATAGTTGGTACTAGTGATAGTGCCTATCTTTTCTCTTCAAATAATGAGACAGGGATAAGCTGGCAGCCATCTAAAATGTGATGAAAATTTTCCAAAATAGTAATTAGAGAATCCTGGATCTTGATACACCTTTTGAGGACCTCAAGACTCTTCTCCCCTCAAATGCTACGCAAAACTTGTAGCATGGGAATAATTCCATAGGACATCCAAACCCACCCTCACAAAATGCATATGTCAAGTCCATAAAACAATAGTTGTGATCTAATACCAACATCACAGGAAGCTCAATATATATGCAACACTCCATTTTGTTTTCAAGAAAAAAGCACCCTTTAGACAACATTCTCAATACCAAAGGTAATACGTGAAATCTAAATTGTCGTATTAGAATTACTACATTTTCCCCTGATCAAACGATGAATAGATAACAAACCTACACTGATTCAGACTGTGAGAGAGGCACGAAATCCAGGGACCCAATTCATTCCCGATAATATGCAGCAAATAGAATTGCAAAGCAACAAACAACACAAAAGATCTCAAGTGGATCCATGCCAAACCACAATGCTGATATGATCGAATCATAAGAAACACGAGCCACATTCAAATCACCAAAAACTAGTCCGGTAGAAGTTTTTCCAAATCATTTTCCGGGTTCTTTTTTTAAAAAGAATCCATTTTCAAAAAACCATCAAAAGATAATCCAACATTTCCAAAAACAACTTCTGAGAAGAGTTCCACTGGAAACAACCACCAAACAGGAGTAAATGCTGTACATCTTAAACGTACTATAGAATCTGGGATTGAGAAGCTGTGACCTTAAAACAAATCCTAATCCATCCCGATACAGATAACCAAAGAATGGAGTACCTCATTAATATAACAAAAGAAAAAAGATATTACAAATAAATAGATGAATCTTAACAGAACTTTTTCAATTAAAAGTTACCAAACTTGAGATCGAATCGAAATGAGAATGAATGTAATCGGTTCTCACCTGGAAATCCTAGAGAGAGAGAGAGAGAGCGAGATGAGAGAGAGGGAGAGGAAGGTATGGCAAGTATGCGGAGATGAATGGACGCGAAATGGGAGAATGGCGTTTGTGGGTTATAGAAAAAGGAGGGGGGAGAGATTTGATCCGGACCGTTGATCGGATTACAGTCTGGATGTACGGACCCGGTTGACACGTTCTTGGTGGTGGGCACAATTCTTTTTTTTTTTTTTTTTTCTGAACTTGTGGGCACAACTCCAAACCCTTTTTTGTTTTTTTTTTTGGAAAATGCTAACGGCCGCAACATTGTCCCCGTTAATGATACAAAAAAATATTGTTGTTGGGTTCCATTTGTACTTTAAAGTGTACAAAAAAGGTAGTTTAACAAGTGTATTTTTTTGTATGCTTAACGTGTGCAATGTTGCACCCGCTAGCAAGGCCCTTTGTTTTATAGTATCTTGTTTTACTCCTACCCTTCTCATTTATTTCGCACTAATGAGAAATATTATGGGTACACCATTTATGCATACCAAACTGATGTCGAAGATGAGGAGAAACCCATTTTTTGAATGGCCCCACAATGGATTTCCCATCATCCGCAACAGCATGCATTTTGTGTATATGAGTGGTGTGGCATTGTTTTTTCCATAGAAGGAGATCCAAATTGAGATTGAGAGCATGAATACTCAACACTAGTCAATTTACTAATTACTGACAATATTCTAATATTAACAGTTCATAATCACGAGCAAGCACCTATATTTTTCATGCATTTGTTAGATAGAGATTCAAATCTCATTAACGACAACCATGGGTGGAGGTATAAGGGGTCAAGTGGGGGTTAGTAACGTGGCAACTTCTCATATGGTAGTTTTCCTGAGAATTGTAGAAAATTTTCCCCTTTGTTCGCTAGCTCTCGCTCTCTCTCTCTCTCTCTCTCTGTGTGTGTGTGTGTGGAAGATCAATGTAATAGAAATTGATATAAATAACTAGTGTTAGGACCAATCATTTCATTTTCTTAATTAACTACCATAAAATTAATTGTCAGTTTGTAAATGAATCGGCTTAAATACAATACGTTTTTCCCAAAAGCAATTTACACTACTATAATTACTTTTTTTTACTATTGATTAGATTTTTCTGACTAGTTATTATTATTATTATTATTATTATTATTATTATTATTATTATTATTATTATTGTTATTATTATTATCTATAAAGTTTTAAAAAAAAAAACTTTTAAAAAGGTTATACCAAACAAGCTTTAGCATATCCAGCCATTGCCAGGTAGCATTGCAGTCTCACATATAATGAAAGATTCAAGTCAGGAAAACCTAACCTTTTGACCTGTTTATCTGGAAAAGCGAGCAGGGACATTGTGGTTGTAGTTCCATGATGATGACATGGATTTACCATGTGGGGCGCTGCGGCTTCACGACAAAGGAGGCCATGCAAGCCATATTGGGTATGCATTTAGAAATTGTGTACTTCGTCCAGAACTGTCACAATAATGCCTTTAGTAGCTCATTCTAATGATGCCATAGAATTGGGTAATTATGAGAAACAGTCCGTGTAGAGGGTTTTGGGCACATGCATATAGTTTTTTGTGTTTCCCTTATGTTTGAGTTTATGTCATTGCAGATTTTCTTGGCTTTATCAATGAGATAGAAACGCGGAGGTTCCTGTAGCCCCGCCCGCTTTTTTGTGTTTCCCTTATGTTTGAGTTTGTCATGGCAAGTTTTCTTGGCTTTACGTACGAGAAATCCACCCCCACCCTATATCTGTGTCCTTGGTTGCTGCTTGAAGTTCTAGTACTAGAACTCCTGGCTCCCCCTGGAATACCATCATATACATATAGGCCACTGAGCTGGTGGTCTCATATATGGACTTGATGCTTTTATGTTTTAGGCTTCTAGCTGCATAAGTTTTTCTTGTAATTCTACTAGGGTTTTGTTTTTGACAAGGAACTATTTCAACTAGAAAGAAGGATGCATACACTGTTCTTGAAAAATAGGTCAAAAAAAATTCATGAAGCTCAAGGAGCATCCAAAAATTGCAGAAAGAACAAAACATAGTAACAAAAAGACAGGACCGTCGTCACGAAACAAAAGCATTGCCTCTGAGCATCACCGTTCTCCTTGCCAAACTTCATCATCAACTTGTTGGAGTGCGGTCTATCAAAACTTTGAATGAAGTGAAGTTGCTCATTCATTAAAGTTGTCCCAAATATTTCAGAACATGAAAACAATGCAATTTTGCCTTGCTCCATCAAGGATTACTTTACAAAAAAACTGGCGTTCATGGCACTTGGAGGGTCCGCCTCAAATTTGTAGCCATCACACTAAGGTGTTTTTTTATTTATTTTTTCAATCTCCTATTGTTCGAACCAGCTTATGCACACCTTGACTATGTCTTGGGAGACCAATTCCATTGTTCACTAGCAGGGGGGCCACAGCCTACAAGCATTGATAGCACGTAGGAGGTTTTGAACCTAAGACCCTAGAGGGACCAAACCCCCAAATCCCAAGCCTTGACACCTAAGCCAACCCCTTGGAGTTTGTTCGTTTCATCGTTTGTTATATGTCTGGTTTTCTCAAAAGGATTGAAATTTTTGAAATAGGCCATAACATAACAAACACTTGACTGAGACGAGCCTTAGGTCTCAGTCAATTGAGATTGGCTACATGAATCCGTTTTCTTCATTGAGTTTGCTCGAGCGAAGTTGTATCCACAATTGGATTTGTGTCACAAGGATCTAACGGGGCTTTTTACATGCCGTAAATTGTAAGACCTTTGAGAGAGAGGCTTGTGTGCGATGCGAATTAATTTGGATGCAGCCATACAACCCTAAAAGAAGAGCAAAGCGCCTTCCACATTTTCTGTTTTGTGGATGCTTAATTAATGTACTTTACGTTTCTTCCATCTGTGCTTAAATATACCTGGGTTGAGGAATAATGGGGGAAGTTACCCAAGTGCTGCTGCAAGTTTCTTTTGCAGAAACAGGAGCAAGCTAATGTGAAGGATGAGGGTTTTAGAGGTTAATATGATCCGGGTAAGCGCTGCTGCAAGTTTGTTTTGCAGAAACCGGAGCAAGCTGGTGTGAAGGATGAGGGTTTTAGAGATCCATTTATGTAGTCATAGAATCGAGAATGCCAATGTATGTGGTATCTATACATGAATAGTCTAGGAGCGCCGTCTCTGGTAATTTTGCTTTTGTGACAGCTGAATTGAATTTCTTTTATTTCGCTAGGCTGAAGAGTGTAATCTATCATTTTCGCGGGAATAGAGAGTTTCCTCGTCTAAGAATTGCTTATAACAACTCTTGTTAGGCATTGGGAGGCCTCCCGGTCAAATGGATCCCAAAGCATTCTGGCTCCAAAAGTTCAATGCCACAGCTCGAGGACGGGTAGGTATATTATAGCAAGATGTGAGACAATGACTTGAATGTTTCAAAGGAAATCTCTTACTCATTGGAGCTTTCTGAATTGGAGAAGTAGATCATTACTGCATACCTTGACATTCCAAGAACTTGTTTCAAATTCCTGAAAATGTCGAATATCACCCATCAAATCTTCCACTTTTAAATTTCTTTGATCCATCTTGCAGTTTTAGATTCTGATTCAAACAGATTGAATCCATTTAATCTTTTGTTAGGCTTACAAAATCTGAAATGGCCAATGATGAGATAAGTTTCTTATCAGCAGAGTTTGCCTTTTTTTTGCTGCTTTCCTTTCTTGGAAAAGCGACAATAAGTTTTCTGAGTGACTTCCGAACAAGTGTTTCTTTTTGGCTGCTTTCCTTTCTATCAAGTTTACTTACCATTCTTACTTTTCCTTTGAGAAAGATTGATGCTGCGTTGGAAGAGGGGGTTGGCGCTTTGAAACAGCTTATGTCCAAAGGTTTGACAGAGACTGCGAGAAGCTTCAACACCGTGCAAAAGTACAAGCACATAAGGTTTCAAACACTCCCGTCGTGAGGGGCATTGTACCAATTTTGTTCGAGTTAAAAGCCGTATTGCCATTAGCTCTTAGCCTCTGTATTCTGTCTGATCATCTATGCTGTTTTCTCCAAATATTTCTAAACCTATCCCTGTGTATGTTTGGAAGTGTATTAGTTCTTGGTATGCTTGGTCTTATTTTTGTCGCAAGGTTTTGTGCTGCAGTGCTGGTGCTAGTTTGCTTTATCTATATATTGAGCCATTGAGGCTCTACATTTTGAAAAAACAAACAAAAAACATCTGTGAAATGCAGTTAAGCATTTTTGGATGTGACTTGTGAGGAGCGGTCAGTTTTTGCAAATGGTAGCGAACATATAAAACATGGAATTTTTTTAACCGAGTATATATACCAGTAAGTTCAAAAAGATTTAGTGCACCGGTTGCAGTACTCTCTTTGTGAGTGAAATTTCGAGTGAAAAAATAAGGGGGTGTTTGGGATTCTCATTTCTAGCTTTTCATTCTCAACTTCCTGGTTTTTCGGCTTTTTGAATTATGATCAAAATGTATTTTGAATCTGGTAGAAGTGTTTGAGAGAAATCTGAAGAATGCATTTTACAACAGGAGTAGGTGTTTAGGATTTATGTACAAAATATATTTCTTAGGTCTTTCTGTTAATTAAATTGGAAAAACCAGAAATTGAAAAGTTAAAAAGCTTCTCTTAGCCTACTTTTAGCTTCTCCTCTTTAATGTCAAATTTTGAGAATGAGTTTTGCCTTAATGTGTTCTGGGTTTGGGCAGCCAAACACCCAAAACTTAAAAGTGAAAAGTTGAAAATGAGAAAATAAGTGAAATTAAACAGGTCACTTTCTGAGGAGATTGTTGGACAAACCTTTGATTTCACATGCAAGAAAATGGTGTTTACAAGCACTTTGAAGTCGAGCCAGTGAAGATTTCATCCAAATGATGCATTTACAGCTGAGGAAAGGATTGGCAAAATGCAACAAATTATGAATTTAGCAAATGAGTTCCAAAAAACTAGAAAAGCCAGCAAAAGAATCCAAACCCTAGGTTAAGCACTGGAGAGGAATATTCACCGGAAGTACATCACCCGTTCGCAAGAATAAGCATAAGTTACTAGTAGCATCTGTGTTTATAAGAAGAAGGTTGTGTTCGAATGCTTTATATAAAATGATACAAACACAACATTGGAAGTAAAGAAAATGATGGAAAGAGAAGGGGGAAAAAATGATAGAATCACAAATATTTAAGGACAATGCATAAAAATGGCATAAAGGGAGCTGCAAAATGAATATCAGGAAAACAATCCAAAAACTCTAAATTTAAAAGTTACAAATAAAGGAAATATGGCAGCCTCGCCTTCTCAAAGTCATCAACCCAACAAATGAAGAAAACAAAGCCAGAATGAACGGTTGCAAGCTTCATCTCCCCCAGAAGTAAAAAGTAGTTTCTTTCAACATATCTATGTTCTTGCGCAATCAAAAGCATTTTCTATGCACAATTGACGGTCCAGACTCATCGTACTCTGCCTTTGCTATCCACATCTGCACTCAACCAAGCAAAAAGTTGGATCCGAAATCAAAATTTTCACAAGAAAAATTATTACTAATACAATTTAGTAGTACTTAAAAAGAGTCCAATAAAAATAATTAGGTAGAAACATATGGTACGTCGAATCTTCCAAACATACAAAATTCAGTTCCACACGCTTGACACTCATGTTTCACATGTTAGTTGGATATTTACCAGGCGAACGTTCTTGACAATAATAGTATATGATTTTGCCATGAAATATGCAAAGAACTCTCCTTTTTTTTTCTTTTTGGAAGGGCGTAGAACCAGGGCCGGCGCAAGGGTATGGAGTGCCTTAGGCCTACTCTAAAAATTGTGCCCTAAGAGTACAACATAAATTTTTCAGTAACAATTACAGTACGAGAAAGCCAAAATAAATAAATTTCCACTACAAGGATCTGATATCCTTCTCCCTTCATGTTACTATAGATAATTGGATGGTTTTTTTTTTTTTTTTTCCTTTCTGAAATTAGATAGTTGCTGGTTGACACACACAAAATTGGACACAAGCAAAAAGTCCCAAACAAAAAAAGGTGGAAGGGGAAATAATGCGAAGAAAACCGGTAAAAAATGTCTAAACATTTGGATTCTAAGTTCTACCAACCTTGAACCAAACTATTGTTGAAAAAATTGCTGAAATGTCATGCACAGGGGATGACTTAAATGATGTTGACATAGAAGGCCTAATTTCAGAGTTTGTTTAGGTTACTTAAGACCAGGTTTTGATCCCAGATCAAGTATATGCCTTTCTTTCAAGGATTTCTATAGCCTAAAGGCCCAATGGTCATTATAATTGTTTAGGCCATTTTGTAAGTAAGATTGGGTCTTTTTTACTTTTTGATTGGGTTAAAAAGAGTCCTATTCAAGCCTATTATCAAAAAATGTGGTAGTGCCCAAAAATTTGGCCTCTTTGGAGTGCCCTAGTCCCAAGCATCTTGGGCCGCCTGGGCCGACCCTGCGTAGAACTCATCTATATTATGCATGACGTGCCCTAAAACAGTCAAATTTACCATGAAACCAGGCAAATTAGATCAATATGACACAAACCCGACACCACCCAAGTCCATGTAAAATAGTTAGAAACTAGCCAAGGGGCCACTGACAATGAAAGGGCAGCATGAAAAGAATAAGAAAGATACAAAACCTGCTGAAAGGTGCTGAGAGATGCCAAGATGGATCCTCCTATCCAAACACTGTACTTCCTCTCGGGTGGGGCCACAACCTTGATCTTCATACTACTTGGGGCTAGAGCGGTAATTTCCTTGCTCATTCTATCAGCAATGCCCGGAAACATGGTCGAACCACCACTGAGCACAATGTTTCCGTAGAGATCTTTTCTGATATCCACATCACACTTCATGATAGAATTATAAGTGGTCTCGTGAATTCCCGCCGCTTCCATTCCAATCATTGACGGCTGGAAAAGAACCTCGGGGCACCGGAAACGCTCCGCGCCAATGGTGATCACTTGGCCATCGGGAAGCTCGTAGCTTTTCTCAACAGAGGAGCTTGTTTTGGAAGTCTCTAGCTCTTGCTCATAGTCTAGGGCAATGTAAGCGAGCTTCTCCTTCATGTCCCTCACGATTTCCCGCTCTGCTGTGGTAGTGAAGGAGTAGCCGCGCTCAGTAAGGATTTTCATCAAAGCATCAGTGAGATCGCGGCCCGCCAAGTCAAGACGAAGGATGGCGTGTGGGAGTGCGTATCCTTCGTATATAGGGACCGTATGGCTCACACCATCGCCAGAGTCCAGCACGATTCCTGCGCAGAGTACGAGTATCAAATTGTTGTTTCGGTTACTACGTAAAGAAAACTTTGATGGAGTTTCCATTTGCGTATGCTCCATGGATTGTTACATTTGGAAACCTAAATACCATATGAACAGATGAGGAAAGCACGTCGACATTATGAAAATATTCAAAAATGTCATTGTCTGTCTGCTATAATTTCGGTAAATGTCAGTACATGTCGGTGGAAACCAAGGTTGTCAAATCATGAATCGAATCGAGAATCGAAATGGTCCATTTCCGAATCGTGAATAGCTCCGATTCGGTCATGATTTCTATAACTCATGGAAACCTACGTACGTTGATTAGGAAACCTATGTACGTTGATTAGGGTAACAAAAATATATACCACAAATGAAAGTTTTAGGCCTAAAAATCAATAAAAACCATCTTCTGAATTATGATTTGATAAAAATGTGGAGTACAAGGGAAGCTGCTTCTATTGCAACTGGAAACATTGGAATTTCAAGATTCTACAAACTTTTCATCTGTCTCCTAAGAAACAGATGTTCCTTCAGTACAATTAAGACACACAGAGTCGCAAAGCACCATATTTCCCACATGGAGGAGGATGCAAAGACAAACATAGAATGCATAATCTCCATGCTTTCTCTAGAAAAAACAAGGCCAGTCAAAACTGTTTCGGAAATTAATCCCTCTCTCAACCGAACTCTCTTACGGAACTTGAGAAAAAGAAGTTATTCACGAGTTATCCATGCTTAAACTAATTTAACACATTACACGTTATGAGAGCACGTGAACCGAATAACTTACCAGTTGTACGACCACTAGCATATAGGGAAAGCACAGCCTGAATAGCGACATACATAGCAGGGGTGTTGAAGGTTTCAAACATGATTTGGGTCATCTTCTCACGGTTAGCCTTGGGGTTCAGAGGTGCTTCAGTAAGGAGGACAGGGTGCTCCTCTGGGGCAACTCGGAGCTCATTGTAGAACGTGTGATGCCAGATCTTCTCCATATCATCCCAGTTGCTCACAATACCATGCTCGATTGGGTATTTCAATGTTAAGATACCACGCTTGGATTGGGCTTCATCTCCAACATAAGCATCTTTCTGGCCCATGCCAACCATCACACCAGTGTGACGAGGTCGACCTACAATGCTAGGGAACACAGCTCTCGGGGCATCATCTCCAGCAAATCCAGCCTACCAAATTGCAAAACAAGTAGTTGTTTCAAACTAAATAAAAAAAAAATAGCAAAATCAAAATGCAAACAACCGTCCTTGGGGCGGTGGACCAGTGGTTGATCCATTAAGTTCTTCAATCTCCAAATAAAGTGTACAGAATCGTAAATGGCTATTGACATCTCTGATATGGTATTGAATTCTCACTTCATTGGCATAATGTGGGTGTGGGAGATTGGCATTGATCAGCAGGACCGATAAAAACAAAGGAAATCGCATGACACACAGTCCCTTTCTATAAGTTATTTATGGGTGGGGGAGTTGTCAATACCAAGCACATAGAGCTTGTACAGAAGAAACACTGTATTATACCTTAACCATTCCTGTTCCATTGTCACACACAAGTGGCTGAATATCCTCAGCTTCTGCCATCTTATGCTACCTCCTGAAATAGCATTGGCAAGAACAAGTATACTGAAGTAAACATTATTATTGATAGGAAATCTCTTGCTTAGAACATATAAAATGTTTAAAACCGCAGTTGTACAAGAACCACAATAATAAATGAAAAACATAAACTACAATTCATGTACCATTTTGACCAATGAAAATCAGTCTGTTTAAATAACAGGTTTGCTTCAGAAACTACCACTTGTACCAACTATTAGGCTCCACATATCCCATGTGAGAGAGTTTGTGCAATAGATGGTACGAGTGATAGTGCCTCTATCTTTTCTCTTCAAATAATGAGACAGGGATAAACTGGCAGCCATCTAAAATGTGATGAAAATTTTCCAAAATAGTAATTAGAGAATCCTGGATCTTGATACACCTTTTGAGGACCTCAAGACTCTTCTCCCCTCAAATGCTACGCAAAACTTGTAGCATGGGAATAATCCATAGGACATCCAAACCCAGCCTCACAAAATGCATATGTCAAGTCCACCAAACAGTAGTTGCGATCTAATACCAACATCACAGGAAGCTCAATATATATGCAACACTCCATTTTGTTTTCAAGAAAAAAAGCACCCTTTAGACAATATTCTCAATACCAAAGGTAATACGTGAAATCTAAATTGTCGTATTAGAATTACTACTTTTTCCCCTGATCAAACGATGAATGGATAACAAACCTACACTGATTCAGACTGTGAGAGAGGCACGAAATCCCGGGACCCAATTCATTCCCGATAATATGCAGCAAATAGAATTGCAAAGCAACAAACAACACAAGAGATCTCATGTGGATCCATGCCAAACCACAATGCTGATATGATCGAATCATAAGAAACACGAGCCACATTCAAATCACCAAAAACTAGTCCGGTAAAAGTTTTTCCAAATCATTTTCCGGGTTCCTTTTTTAAAAAGAATCCATTTTCAAAAAACCATCAAAAGATAATCCAACATTTCCAAAAACCATTTCTGCTATCCAAAAACAACTTCTGAGAAGAGTTCCACTGGAAACAACCACCAAACAGGAGTAAATGCTGTACATCTTAAACGTAGTATAGAATCTGGGATTGAGAAGCTGTGACCTTAAAACAAATCCTAATCCATCCCGATACAGATAACCAAAGAATTGAGTACCTCATCAATATAACAAAAGAAAAAAGATATTACTAACAAATGGATGAATCTTAACAGAGCTTTTTCAATTAAAAGTTACCAAAATTGAGATCGAATCGAAATGACGATGAATGTGTCGGTTCTCACCTGGAAATCCGAGAGAGAGAGAGAGAGATGAGAGAGAGTAAGAGGAGGGTATGTCAAGTATGCGGAGAGGAATGGTCGCGAAATGGGAGAATGGTGTTTGTGGGTTATAGAAAAAGGAGGGGGGAGAGATTTGATCCGGACCGTTGGATCGGATTACAGTCTGGATGTACGGACCCGGTTGACACGTTCTTGGGGGAAAAGGGCCATTGAATTATGATGATGACAGAGGGTGGTAGTGGTGGTGGTGATGGCGGAGGTGGTGGTGGGCACAGCTCTATTCTTTTTTTTTTGTTTTTTTTTCTTTTTTGAACTGGTGGGCACAACTCCAAATCCTTTTTTGTTTATTTTGGGAAATGCTAACGGTGCAGCATTGCTCCATTAATGATACAAAAAAATATTGATGTTGGGTTCCACTTATACTTTAAAGTGTACAAAAAATATAGTTTAACAAGTGTATTTTTTTGTACTCTTAACGTGTGCAATGTTGCACCCGCTAGCAAGGCCCTTTGTTTCATAGTATTTTGTTTTACTCCTACCCTTTCTATTTATTTCGCACTAATGAGAAATGTCATGGATACACCAGTGATGCACACTAAGCTTAAGCTGACGTTGGGATGAGGAGTAACTCATTTTTTTGGTGACTCTGCCATATCAGCTTTGTGTATTTGGTGTACATGAGTGGTGCACCCCTAATTTTTTCCATAGGTGGAAATCCAAATTGAGATTGAGAGCATGAATACTCAACACTAGTCAATTTACTAATTACTGACAATATTCTATTAGTTACAATTCATAATCACCGGCAAACGCCTATATTTTCCATGCATTTGATAGAGATTCAAATCACATTAACGACAATCATATGGGCGGAGGTATAAGGGGTCAAGTGGGGTCACTAATGTGGCAACTGGCAACTTCCCATATAATAGTTTTGCTGAGAATTGTATAAATTTTACCCCATATGTGATGTCTATTGCCCAAGAAAGGTAGGAAAAATTACAGCCCTTTGCTCGGTCGCGCGCTCTCTCTCTCTCTCTCTCTCTGGAAGATCAATGTAATAGAAATTGAGATAAATAATTGGTGTTAGGACCAATCATTTCATTTTCAATGGAGTGCAAGTGTATCCTATATCAGCTCTCAATATCTTACATCATATATCCAGAGAGTGAGTTCGCTTGTCTCTTGTGTTTTTTTTAACATACAACGCCAACAAGTATAGCAATTATTTAAATCTTCAAGTAGTATATCTTGTAGTTGTTCGTTAGGAGCACTTTAGCACGATTTATGAAATGCGAAACTATAATAATTATGCTTACCATAAAATTGTCAATTTGTAAATGAATCGGTTTAAATACAATATGTTTTTCCAAAAAGCAATTTACACTACTATAATTGCTTTTTGACTATTGATTAGATTTTTCTGACTAGTTTTTTTTTTATTATAAAGTTTAAAAAAAAAAAACCTTTTTAAAAGTTTATACCAAACAAGCTTTAGCATATGCTATTTCACTAAGCTTTATTTGCCAGGATATTGGTTTGAGGATCCAGCCATTGCCAGGTAGCATTGCAGTCCTACATATTATGAAAGATTCAAGTCAGGAAAACCTAACCTTTTGAGCTGTTTATCCAATGGTGTTTGATTTTTTCACACTCCTTTTTGGTATGTCAATTCATGTGTGAAAATTTGAACAAGTGAGAAGCTGATATTATAATTTACATAAATAAATATAGATAATAATAATTAAAAAAAACAGTCCCATTGGATTACTCAAGAATAAAAGAAGTTGAAAAGCAGTGAAATTAACTGTGTTATTGTCTCTCTTGGAATATGATACGAACTTAAGTCGCACAATTCGCATGCGGGTACGTACGCAGAAGCGAGTGTACAAGCGCAACCTACTAAAATTCGCAAGAGCGAGAATTGAGAGGGGAAGCATGTGATATTTTTTAGGATTATGTGACTAAGATACACAAATCAAAATGAATGCGTTAAACTAGCCCACAATTCAGAAAAGGAAAATGTTCCAACTAGATTAGGGCACTTTTCTGCAAACAACAGTTGTCACTTGCCCTTTTTCTATCTATGGGGATGTACTTTCCACAAACACAATCCACATTCCCCACCACTACTGGCTATGTCAAAAGTAATCCAAAGCAAAAAAAAGTTCCAAATCAACAGAAACAGCAAAGACATTAATATTCCAGAGAGAGGAGGAAAAGGGTATATTCACCAGTATCTGGAAAAGCACTCTCAGTGGAAATGTGGGTTGTTTTGAGACACGATAAGGAAAATGCTAAACTCCACCCAAAGGGTGAAGGACAATAAGTAGAAAGTGCATTGATATCCGTGAAACGTGTAATGATATCCAAATTAGTTGGTCGTTGTATAAATATTATCTTCCACTAATTGAGTGGAGGTTAGCAAGACCCCTATGATAAAAGTACGAGGAATACAACCTGAAAGAAAAGCACCCATCACTTGTGCTGATGCTCTTTTTCTCTATTCCTTTGCCAGTAGAGGCATCTTATACCAACTAGATAATTTATCAGCAGCCATTTGTATATGCATGTGCATCATATTGAAATGTAGACAGAAAAGCATGTTATTGCTATGTGTGGATCTGGGAAAATGATGTGAAAGAAATTAAGAAAATGGACACCCTATTATGGCACTCGTAAGAGAATAGTTTCACTCTTGGCCAAGACACATTAAGCTTATCGAAAATAACCCCGAAAATTCAATCAGTTGTGCCGTTTCAAAACAATGGGGATGATCTAAAGATTCTAAAAAATTCCAATTTTGAGGGGGGAAAAATAAGATACAATTACTGGTACGGAAACCATCAAATGGTGACAACTACAACACGGAGAGGAAAACTAAGCCAATTCGTTAAGGTAAAAGAAAAAATATTAAGGAGAAAAGTATAACTATCCCTGGTAAAGCGAAAGACTGAAATAATTCAAATGCATTGTTGGCCAGAAGGAAGACTCTAACATCGAATGGCAAAAGTGAAGTTCTCATCCCTTATTAGCATATTTCGGTAAGAATGACTTAGAATAAACTTCAGACCATGCCTTTTCTTCCAGAAGAAACTAGTGGCAGCATTGTGAGACGCTTCTACAGGAATGGGGGTAGAATGACCCATCGTCGGGGGTACTTGGGTCGTCCCTCTTTTCCATCAAATAGCTGCCACAAAACAGTGTGAAGCGTAATTTTTATTAGTAGCTTATCCAAAAGAAGAAGAAAAGAAACTAAAAGAGTTAAATTAATCCATGAAACGATAGTAACATGTTGACTGCACAAGATAAATATCAGTAGCATCTATTCTGTTTCTATCACCAGAACTTGAAACACATAAAAGGAGGCCATTGTTGCCTAATATATTGACATTTTCGGCAATCAGCTTTACTTACAAACAAATTCATTTACATCTGCCCATCACCGTTGTAGCTATACATAAGATCTATTTGGCCCGGTCAATCTGAGGTAATCATAGTTGTACTTGTCAGATTTTCTTAATACGTCCAACATGAATCTCCGTATCAACCAACAAAATATGATGTCATCATGGTTTATGGAAATTTCACACAAACATTCAGAAAGGAAGCTAGGATTTTAATACCATACTTGGTCAAAAGTAAACAGTTGTCATGGGATTTGATAAAAAGAAAAGTTGCATGCCATTTTCATTTCTCATCTCCTGTGAGTTGGAAAATACTCTGAGTGTATTTTTGTAAAGCAGGAAAATATTAGTGGAGAAGATGAAATTACGGAAAAAAGGAAAAGAAAAATTACCCTCTTCAGACGGCGGTGCTTTGCAAGTGCCCAATTAGTCATGATAGAAGCAGCAACCACAAGAAAGAGATAACCTGCAACTGTCTGTGTGGCAATATTGAATCCCAGCCACTGATAAATTTCAGTTGTGTAATTAGCGCACGTGACAATATTGAACAAAAATCCATGTGGGATTTGGTACCCTCCGTTTCCATCAGGGCTCCGAAGATTACTCAGCAAGATATGGCAGTAGAAGTTTGACACTTGGCAAAGCAATCCAAAACCAAATCCAATCTTCATTTGGAGGTCACTTACGGGAGTATAGAGTGGGTGGTTCACATAATAAGCAATATAAGCACCAAAAGTCCAGTAATAAGCACAATTACGGAAGACATTAGAGAGTGGCGAGGTGGCATGGCTGAAGCGGTGAACAAAGAAAGTCTCCATGATACGTTTGAAGTAGTGGAAACACCAGTAGTACAAGGCATCTGTCTGAACTGGGTGGATAACACGCTCTGCTTTGTAGCCGAGGTATTGATACACATCGAAGTAGTAGAAGATTGGATAGATGAGTAAAGGGCCCAAGTACTCGCAGAAGAATAGTGTGCGATAAGAAACTTGCGGACCCAGGTCCTTGAATACCACAGTTAAGTTGTCTGAATTTCCATTGCAATAGTCCTTGAGATTTTTCTTGTAGTGAAGGACAACGGGCTTTTCCTTAGATCCAGGTTGAAGGGGTAGGGTCAGGCGCTGTCTAGAAGGATAGCATTTCTTGGCTGTTGATGCAAAAAATTAACATCAGGTGGGTCACATCAGAGGAAAACAGTAACAAGGCCAACAAATATACGGAGAGGAGACCAAAGGGGAAAATCAAACTACTAAACAAGAGCTCATAATAATAAAAATGCAGCACAAGTAGCAAAATTTTGGCTCAGAAATTAATAATCAGCTTCTATTAGTAAATTGCTAAATGAGGCTGTGCCCAAAAGCACACAGAACTCAATAGATGTTTTTCGGTGCGATTCAGTCACCACAAGCATTACATTTTATGTTTTCTGTTGTTCTCATGTTTTTTACTCACACTCATCATGGAAAAACGTCAAGGGAAATAACAAGCGACACTTAATTCTTTCTCTACACGCATGAGGATGCAGACAGCAGGGATAAAACAGATGACACAGACAACATTCCACCATCTAGCCAAGCAATCTCCAGCAACTGGTATTTTAGTAGCTTGTGTTATGTCCGGAGGTAACTTACATTTAAAATTTCTGTACATGTCTGTATTAGGAAGAGGGGTGTTTTTTTGTGATGGTGCGAAATGGAGTATTTGTGACATAAAAAAAAGGGTGGGGTCTCTTGGGAAAGGTGTGGACAGTACTTCCGGCCTACCTCCAAGAAAAGTGCTCTTAGCAATGCAAACAGACTCGCAAGAGGCAAGGTAATACCAATTAGAATATTTTTTCAGATGACTGAAAGCCAAAGCGCACGTTCCATTTCCTTATTTCTTGAAACATGGTAGGACGAAATGCTCTCTCTCTCTCTCTCTCTCTCTCTCTCACACACACACACACATACACCCTCATATTATGCAGGGTAATCATCAGACAAGTATAAACCTGACCATTTACCCCTGATATGCAAGGGTGAGGTTTGGAGTTCGAGCTATACGGATAAGTTGTGAAGCACTGACACTTCTAGAGGTCGCCGTATCGGAGTGTCGGACACAATGGAACACGTACGGGGACACGCCACGTCCTCACATTTTGTTGAATTTTTTTGTAGGGGACACGCGTGGACACAGCAGGGGTCAATCTATAATTTTTTAAATTTTCAGGGGTCAAATTGTATTTTTAAAATTTTGTGGGGTCAAACTATAATTATTAATTTTTAAACTTTTTATTTTTAATTTTTTTATAATAGTAATATATATTGCCATGTCCGTGTCCCTTTTTTCCGAATTGCTGTGTGTATCTGTATCCATGCTACATAGTGGATAAGCACCCAACAACCACTCTAAAAGAAGAACACAAGGACGGGCTAGCCGAGGCAACCGCCCTATCTAAATTTCAAAATTTTCTTATAAATATAGTTGTAATTTTTAAAAAAAAATTACAACTACATAGATTCATCAGCACAATAAATTTTTGTTACACTGTTTGCCCGACCCATACTCAAATTCTGCATCCTTCCCTCACCACTCTAGTAATTTGACTTATCTTTTCAAATTAAAACCATAAAACCTCAGCACACAAAGCAACAGCATAGATATATTATGTAGTTCAAATTCTTCAGAAACAAGACAGGCGTATCCGGTACTCACTTCGCTGGTGAATTGACCTCTGCAGATCCGCGACGGTAGCCTGCAGAAATAACGGAAAGCACAAATAAAAATCAGACTCGCATTTCAACGCTCATAGGCTCGATAAAATATAGTGTAAGATACACACACACACAGAACTGACAGAAGATAGGAACAGGTGGAGGAGAGAGGGGGGAGGGAGAACGTACGGAATCAGGGAGCTCAAGGCCGCCCTTGATCAATTCTTTGCCACTCCGAGTAGTGACAGTCACCTTCATATTTTGGAGGTGTCGAATCGAGACGAGAGAGACCGCCCACCAATTCACACGAGATAGATATAGCAGCAAAGCGAGCCCTTTCGATCTGCGAAAGTGAATTGGGACAGAGAGAGATGGTGGGTAGGGAAGGCCCGATGCGTGCTCTGAAGTATGGGGGTGAAAGTGAAATTAATGGCGAGTGGTTGGGTTAGATGAGCCAAAAAACAGGTGGCCGGTGAACCAGCTTTATAGAGGAGTGTCCGAAAAGGAAAATAGAAGTACTATGCTCACAAGCCCACTGCTCGGTGTTTGGGCTTAAATAATTCATACAGCTTCATCTTTACTGTTTGTACAGTGGGTTCGTTAAAATTAGCAGAAATGCTGCTCAAATTTCTCCAAATTTGGATATTGCTGTCTTTGATTAGGCCTAGCCATGGGGGTTGTCCCTGGCACTGTTTGATCCCCTTCTGGGAGGGGGCTTCCTTCCAATGTGGTGCTTTGTACCCATTCTCATGGTCCTATCTCTGGAGAGTTGTCCCAGTGATAGGACCTCATGTTCATCCTAAACCAAAGTCACCCCGGATTGTTCACTCTGCTCCCTATGTTTCACGTTGCGGATCAAGGACACGCTATCTATTGTTATGTTCAAGCGTCAATGTCAATCATTTAGATTCATTTTGGGTGTTTCTCTTCCATCTCCCTAGATGGCTTAGAAACACTTTTATATTTTTATTATATTTTGTTGCAAAGATATCCCTTATTTTAGGTGCCCCCATGTTGCCAAGTTTGGCCTCCCCATTGCTTCCCATTCCGGTCTTCTTCCAGTCTCCCATTGTAGCCTTCGGGCCATCCCGCGCAATTTTTATTTTAGTTTTTCCTTTCCTTTTCTTTTGTCCTCCTGGGGTATGCCCCTTGTAGGCTGTACATCCGGTCAGCCTTTTTTCTATTTCAAGTTTTATTTACCCAAAAAACAATTCATAAAATTAGGAAATTGATATTGACACTCTTTTTTTTTGGTTTTTATATTGAAAACGCAAGAGTAAGTTTACCTAGTGAACCCAAAAAAAGAGTGCAAATAGATAAAAATAGGAGTGCCAATAACACTTTCCTAAAGTAAAGGGTACATCAATCGACGGCTTGTGAACTCGAGAGGCCTGTTGTTCACGGGGGTCGGCAGGTCCTGCCAACCCCCATCCGCACAATCAGTTTCGTACATCAATGGTTTGGATCGCATCAAACAATGAACGGTGTAGATATACTTTGGCAATGTGAGATCCTGAACCGTATGCGTGAAACAGACGGCCCTGATGTGGTTAGCACCCCTGCCAACCTCAAGGGACGGCAAAGTCCCCCTTTTCAGTTTTCACAGCTTGTGGCTTGTGGGGCCCACTTTAAGGAGTGTTTCACTTAGTGTCATTTTTTACTTACTACTATATTCTCTACAATACAGGACATTCTTTCTCACATAGATACATACATTAACTAAAAGAATTACTTAGTGAAACACTCCATCAGTAGGAGTAGATAAATGTGAACCTCAGTAGGGTAAAGTGAATCCACTCCACTCGACCCATGGTAGCTCCGCCCCTAGTTATGATTACTTACTCATTTTGTATCGGAATATGGACACAATTGTGTAAACATAACCAAACGAGCCCTTCCCACGCAAAACCATGGATACACAATGCTTCATTGACCAGGCTAGTCCATGAAACAGAACAAAAAACTTGGATAATATTTGTAACCCAGTTTTCGAAAGAGTAACCTGGTTTTCGAAATTTGATACCTCCCAGGTCTGTTTTTCTCATACATTTGGTCAATCCCCGGTCGTTTAACGGAAATTCACTCCAACCATACAATCACCAACTCCTAGTTTAACTGTGTGTTACATTTGAGGCACACTTAACATTTAAACAAAAAAGAAATTTTTTGTTTCTCAATATTTATGCTCTAGCCTGTTCCAGTTTTTACATCAATCATAATCCACTGAAACTTGAAACATTCTTGAGTGCTTCCTCTTCCATCTCTACGAGTTGTCGACATACCATTTCCACGTCACGTGCTTCTTCCTTGAATGTGAACCGGAACTCCTTCCACTGGTATTCCCGAGAGCCATCATTCTTCACTGGACCTAGAACCTTTCCCAACACATCAAATCCTTTCCGATCTACTGAGAGCATAAATGCATCCTTCACATGGTACCAGAAAACAGTCATTTCTCTCGAGTCTCAGCAAATCATAACAATAATATAAACACTTTGTCGAGAGAAATTGCTTCATCTTTTTGTGTAACTTTTAAAGGCTGTGTCCTGATTATGGACTCGAAGAGAGAGTTGTTGAGAGAAAACAAAGGGTAAGAGAAGAAATTTAAGGGAAAAATTCCATAGATTTTCTTTTGCTTCCATGAACCCTTAATCCAATCACAATTTCAGTGGTATTGAGAAACCAGGTCAACTGTTTTCACCGAGAAAATTTATAGTTACTTGACTTCTAGCTTGGAAGTGTAGTCAACATAGATTGCTAATTGCTATACTGGTAGACCCATCACTAAAAAGCTTTTAAGTTGTTTAAAATCCACCATAACCATCATAAAGTGGGAATGTATCCAAGAGCAGCAGAGTTACCGTTATTGCAATGAAATGTCCCATGGCAAGATGGACAGACACTTCATCAGGAAATAACAAATTACTGTATAAGAGAGTGCTTGTTTATTCAACCAGTAGTCCACAGACTCGGCACAGCAAAACTGTGCACTCTCAATTTGTTAATGCTTGAGAAATAAACAATAGAGGCATAAAAGCTTCCAATGAACTATTTCACGATTGATTCATTGATTAAAATGGAGGCAAGAAGATACTTATAGCAACTCATGCGTGGTATTCATGTGACAGTTTGCTAAAGAGATCTTAACTAAAATCATGTCAGCTGGTTGCTGAGAAAAAAGATATCATGTCAACTAGCAGTAACAAATTTGCAACATATGGATCGCCATCATACCTTTGCATTTCTATTGAAGTGCGTAATACAGAAAAGAATAAGGGCTCTACGTCTCAATTCACTTTGATTAATCCCATCAATTAGGCTTGAAGAAAAAGGTGCTACACAAAACAAAAAAAAAATTATGTCAGCCAATCTATCCTTAAAAACTGAATAGATACTACTGCTACAAGAAATAATATTTGTCTGTTCTTCACAAAATAAATCATTCT
Source organism: Vaccinium darrowii (assembly GCA_020921065.1). Lineage (NCBI taxonomy): Eukaryota > Viridiplantae > Streptophyta > Magnoliopsida > Ericales > Ericaceae > Vaccinium > Vaccinium darrowii. The sequence continues at coordinate 5,506,186 of CM037160.1, forward strand.
TATGTGCACATAATAACAGGTACTTACATAATGGATCGCTCTTAGATGCTTCAATATCTGCCAAATCTACTTCGTGAGTGCCTCCATTGCTATCCATGTATGTGCATGAACTGCAAAGTAAATAAATTAAAAAAATCAGATGATTGTCATGCTATATATATGGGGAATTCTTTTTCTTTTCTTCCGTGTGAGAGAGAGATTATTTGCCTATGATTTTAAATCAAAACTACAGTACCCTTGTTTAAATGTTATTGACAAATTTCACAGGACCCAAACGTGACTAGAAAGTTTTACAGGACACTAATTGAGGACTCTTTCCATAATTCAACCGCATCCAAAATGTTTTGAGGAATGAGGACTCTCTATATTTCAACTGCATGACAAACTGTTTTAGGACTCTTGCCAATTGCCATAACCTTATTGACCTGTCAAACCAAGCATCTAAGACTTTCCATGATACTGCGTTCCACGCGTATCAGCCTGTGTCTATGTCTCATCTGTGTCAATACTGCTAACGAAACTAAAATGAAGTTGCCATGCTTCACAGATAGGTAACATTTTACCAGTACCTGCATCATATCGACAATCAATTGACCATCTAAATGGAAATGCGCAATTATGGAACAAATTAACAAACTTGAAACGCATCAAATGTTTCAAGTGTTTCGGAATTTCGACAATACCTGAAAGTGAAACACTAAGAAATAATCCAATGCTGGTCAGGGGTCAAATAGAAATCCAATGCTGGTCAGGGATTTCCATGCAGTTGCGAAACTTAAAAAAAGGATTAAGGCAGTTTGATGCTATGAGATCCATTATCTTCCCCTTAAGCAATGTATAACAAGCACTTGAACTTCACACAGGACTTGATTAAAAAAAATTGCAAGGTGAAAACACTCCAGGCTAGAGTTTCATACCTTAGATTAAACCTATAAACGGTGTACTGTTCGTTTCCATCTAGTAGTTCCTGAAGGCTTTCACTTCGAGGTGTAGATCCCAGATTTGAAGAACTTAGTACCCCAGAGACTGCATAAGTGGAATTCTTAACCAGTTTCTTTTCCAAAGATATGGTTTCTTTAAGGCTTTCTGCAATAAACTTCACCTAGAAAGGAAATAAGAAGTATAGTTCAAGGATGTTATTTTCTGGCCTATGGAACAAAAAATTATCAGCATTTCATTAAACAAAAACCCGTTACACTGCAGGAAATTTACAAATGTATCCCTTATAGTAATATTTGCCACATTACTAAAATTGTGAAGATGAACATCAGTTTCTGCTGTGGATTACAGGGTGGCATGAATATCTACAAAATAGTGCAAAAGTCAACATATCTAAACTATTATAACACCACCAGGTGCCAGTGTAATACCCCGACATTGAAATCCGTCGTTTATCTTCTACACGTTATAATTATTATAAGACTCAAGCATTTATGTTTCAGTGGTTAATCAAAATCAATGGTAATGGGAGTTTAAGGTGTGATAAAAAAAAAAGAACAAAAAGTGAAATTGCTTTGCATGGATATGCTTATGGATAGCACGGGTGATTTGGTAGGTGTCGAGTGGCTAGTGGAAGAGAAATTAGAGAGAGTTGTGCGGCGTGATGGCTGGCAGTGCGTGGGAGGTGTGGATTGTCTCATAGTGCATGTGCAGCAAGTGTTGGGCTATTAGGTGTACATTTGTATATATATTAAGTTTTCTATTTATAAAACATGGGAGGGCGCACGTGGGGGGGAATTGAATGTGCCTTCTGTAAATCGTTAAGGAAGTGGACGTTCACATTTCAATAACTGTATGTTGTTTACATCTAATTAGTGGCGTGAACCAGTCGATTATACTATTATCTAAGGTGTTTAAGGATCCGGGTCGTTACAGCCAGCCAGCCTACATTAGATATGGGAAAAAGCCAATTGGTATTTTGCATACGAAGAGATAGCAAACCAGATGACTTATTAATGCAACATATGTTACATTAATCAGAATTAAAGGTGCTTAAATCAAACCACTCTAAAAGCCAAAATCATCCAAGATATTTGGAGCCAGGAGGAAAGAGTTCCTTACGTACTGAGAGCAGTAGTAATGGTTATACCTTTTCACTTTTAAGAGGCACAACATCTCCAGCCAAAGCAACCCGAGCTGGTGGCTGCATCACATAAATAAATCAGCGTATGGCAGATTCTGAACATTTCGAATGGTTGCTTTATTCTTTGTTATTTTCTTTTTCCACAAGTGTAGTAGCTTCCAAATTGATTCGCACCATTACCACATTTATTCCAAAACAACACCAAGATTTATGCAAGAGAACCAACTATAAATGAAGCCCTGTGAAGAGTATTGCACCAACCTTTTTTATCGATCTAAGCAAGTTTGCAAGTGGGCCTGGGAAAGGACTGGTCACAGCAAAAGAACCGCGTTCATCAATGATTGTGTTCTACATGGGAAAAAGAGATATCAGACAAAGACATGCTCTAGAATGACTAATCCATCTAGAGTGGTTTAAGTTTTTAGCTAATCTTTAATAATAAGTTGATTGACCGCAAATCTATGCATCAACAAGAAGTGCACTTGGCTGTCTCAACAGAACAACACTGTGGCAACAAATAGATTCTTGTTGTAAGAGAACTAAATGCAACAAAAAAAGTTAGTTAAACCACACAAGCCATAATTATTGTACTAAGAAAGCACCTGTTGTGCTCGAAGAAAACATGGTATTTGAGAGTTGCTTTTGTTTGGTTTGCTTAAGAAAAAGAAGAAAATGAATACCATGTGAGATATGTTCATGTGGCTTTTTGTTGGTAGGCATCTTTCATGGATACATCAACTATCAGAGATTGTACAACATTATCAAAAAGAACATTGAACTGCGTCGTATACCAGAGACTGTACAACATTATCAAAGAGAACATTGGACTGCGTCGACAGTATACCAACTAATAGCAACAAGGAAAGAGAAAATAGTCCAGCTAGTTTGTGACTTCCTTTAAGCTTCTGAGCATACACTGCACAGGTGAGGAACCTGTTTCTAACTCTCTATTACACAAATGCATCGAACTTCCACTTTGCGGCATGCTTGTGAGGAAATCATATTGAGCCAATTCGGATTAGCAGATTCACAACCATATAATAGGTTTCGAAAAGCAGAATTAGTCAGAAACAAATTGGAACACGGATTACGACTTCCAGTCCATTCAAATATGAAAGAATCACAAGAAGAAAGAACTTACCACATTGTGCAAGTCCTTTTCAGGCACCCAAATATAGGGCTTCCCTTTCTTGACAAAGTACTTAACCTTTGAAGTATAGATTTCCTCCTTGCTGAAAACAACCAATCAAAATCCATTACTCAAAGACACCCACAGCAATGCTCTTTATCATAGTCTAGCCAGAGATCAATTCAGTAGTTAAACATTCTATGGCCGTTCCATACCTTCCTTTCGCGTCAGCTTTGATCGTGTTCAGCTTACCTTGCCAATTCGATGCTAATATATTCTGTGTAATATCAGTTCTAGTTAATAATCTATTGCCAAAACACTACAAAGATAACAGGTGAATAACGAGAACAAGAACCCAGATACCTTGCATTTCTCAGCAAATGTTAGGACTGTAGGCTTGTTGCCCTTCATAACTTTCAGGTGTATCGGGCTCTTGCACAGCAGGTGTTCGTTGAAATTCCTAAGTTGAATGAACCACAGTTATCAGAAGGGTAAGAATTGATGGTCCCTTTGCAGTGGAGAGAGAGAGAGAGAGAGAGAGAGAGAGAGACGACGACGACGACGACGACGACGGAATGTTTTCCGAGCAGCTGCAGCGGCCTTACAGTCAGGGTGGCTGGGCGACTATGGAACGAACATAGCACTCTGGGGTTCAACTGGGGCTTATTTGGGCTCGTTAAGGGCTGAAAAAATTTACACTACTCCTTTATGATCCGTTTGATTAAAAAGAAAATTGTGCTAAAAAATAAAAATGAGAAAAAGGTGGAATAAAGGAAAATGAAATAAAGTGAAAACAAAATTTATTTTAAGAGAATGTTTATAAGTTACTAACTTCCTTGACATTGAATACGGATCATGATTAAGTGAGAGTTTGCCCGAAAAAAGAACTCAGTATTTTGAGATGAGAGATGTGCGTACCTCTTAGAATTTATCCTATATACCTTATATAGACCCTCTTGACTTACTTTTCAAGTTGACATGCACCTGACACTCGTGAATCATGATAACTACTATGGATGACGGTACGAACTGGAGAAGACAATTGCATGCACGTGTATGAGCTACCTTCCATATGTCATGTGAGCCGTTTCGATTACGCCCAGTCCAGGTGACTTGGTCAAATCGGTCAGTTCCGGCCGGTAAGTATTTGCATCGGAATCATGATCCGAGATGAGTCGTTCCGAATGAAACACTCAATTTGTTCAATTAATTCAGTTTGGCATAGCAATCAGATTCATTTAGACTTCCGGTCCTTGGCATATTCAGCCCACCAGTAAGAAAATGGAATTTAGGTAGCCATAAGGCTAAGTTCTCCAAAAAATTTTAGCAACCAAGTTGCTAAATAACTCCAGATTCATTAGAGATAAAATCACCTCCCCACCTCAAAAGATAAAATCATGCTTGATTTTAGCAACTTGGTTGCTAAAATTTTTTGGAGAACTATTGAACAAAAAAATTCACTTTCCAGCACTTACGGGCAAATTTACTTTTTTATTAGCTCTCGCCATTTCTCACAGTCCAAGGGACTGTAATATTAGAATAATGTTACGAATACTGACCAAGCATCCACCGATGCATACGTATGTGAGATCCACTATTGAGTCCCACACAAATGATCTAAGCCGTTTATTAATTTCAAAATATTTTTAGTTGCCTCATACAGATTAAGTTACTTGGTCTAATGTTACCAACATCATGTCAAACACTTATCGTTTTAAATAAAATAAATAAATGACTCCATCATGAATCAAATGGACGCCACGCACCAATCCGTGTAACAGTGTGGTACCCAATACCCAAATAAAAAAAGGAATGACAATCTCGATCGAACCGACGGGTACATGTGGGTGCGGGTATGGTATGGGATGTAAGATAACCAAAGGGATTCGGTTCGGTTCGGTTCTGGTTTGAGGTGATAACCGAACCGTTTCCCGAATCGAACCGAACTGGATATGTGTAATTACAAAATCACCCTTCGTATGTACAAGTTTAGTCTGTGTATGGCTTAAATGCATTGAATTTCTGCTCAGATATGTATTAGTTTTGTATTTGAAATATCTAGATGGATATATGCATACAGCATACCCTTTTAATTAACGGATCTATGACATTTCTAATTTAACTGATTTTCTTATTTGAATTTCATTCATAATTATTTTGTTTTTATTTTATTTTCTAATTTAACGGGTAGTATTCGAACCGAACTGATCCCTAATTGGTTTAGTTATGGTTTTAATTTCTCATACCCATCCGAGTTTTGATTTGGTTTTGAGTACACATTTAGTTTCAGGTAATGAGTTCGGATATGAAAATACCCAAACTCAACCGATACATTGTCATCCCTAAAATAAACGGGTTCGTAAGACCTGGAAGACGATTCGGATTCCTTTTGATTTCCACCAGATCCCAGGCAATTCGCCAAACCTGCTCGCGGCTCTCGTCTCCCTCCCTGAGAATCTGCTCCAACCTCCTCCGCTTCAATTCACCCATGGACTCTGACTGGAATCCACCATCCGATTCAAATTCATCCGCACAATTCGACATTGATCGCCACGTTCGATTTCTGGAGATGATGTACCAGTTGTTGCCGTCGGATTACCAAGGCCAAGAGATCAACCGCCTCACTCTCGCATACTTCGTCATCTCCGGCCTCCACATGCTCGGCGCCGCCGATCGCGTAAGTACAACCCTCACGCCACTGCTTTTTGTTAGCTTCGATTTTGAAAGCACTTGCTTTCAGTTGTGCGCAGTATTATCTCTAGTTTCAGTTTTTCAATGACTCTCCGGAACTAACCCACCGTCCACTTCAGGGAGCCCAATTACAAAGTACGGATTGATCCCGTAGGATTTGCTAGACCAATCCACTCACGGGGCATTAAAGCCTTTAATTCCCCCTCAGAGCTCCTTATGAAGTGACCCATTGTAGTTGAAACCACATACGAAGTTTCAAACCTTAGGAATTAGGAGACGGCCCTTTGTTTTGTTTTGTTTGTTTGTTTTTTTTTTTTGGAGGAAATAGTTAGCGTCACCCTCTTGAGCTGCAATAGTGGCTTCAATATATGGAACCATGATTAGTTGGTTATTAGGTTCAATTTTGAAGTCAATTGATTTAAACTGTACGCAGTCATAGGGAAAATCTGCAATGTTAGATCAATGTATGAGCAGTTTCTATTTCTGAATCAATTGCAGCTTACTAGCTTAAATTTTGAAATTACTTGGTTCTAGTGGTGCGTAGAATAAGGGCAAATGTCCATTTGTAGGTAATGTATGATATTATATTTACTCCCCACACTTATCATCCCACAAGTTAGGGTACAATGGTACATAGCTTATCACATTCCTATTTCTCAGTCCTGTTTCTCGTACCTTATCGATCCATGTTCTGGTTAATATAGGACTATAGGTTCAATAAACTTGTAATTCTGAAGAAGCTAACAAGGATTAACAGTTATGAAAAGACTGGTAAGACACCATAGCTCTTTGGGAAGGTTGACATTTTTTGTATTGTGTGTGTTACGATTCCGTTTGTTTATCAGGTTGACAGGGAAGGGGCCATAAATTGGGTTTTATCACTGCAAGCTCATGCAAAGAACGAGTTTGATCTGAATAATGGTATGCTTTCCCTTGTCAAAAAAACGTATGATTGTCCATTGGCTTCAACTACCAATGTTTGTGGTAGTGGTCAATTCATCATATGAGGCTACTGCGGTTATTGCAGGACAATTCTACGGGTTCCTTGGTTCCAGAAGTTCTCAATTTCAACTGGATGATAATGGGGTATGACTGTTATGAGTGAAGCTTGTTTAAAGATGCATTATTTTTGTGAAGTTGCGTGTCTTGTCAATGATTTCCCTAACTGCATCGATTAATGAAGCTAGGAGATTGTACATTTTTTCAACATGCACTTTTATATAGAATGTACAACCATTTCGAGATTGTTAACAAGTTCCCTTATGGCAATCTGAAGTTCATGGTAATGCATTATTTTTTATTTATACATCAAACGAACTATGTTTATTAATTGCTGCTACTTGCAGGCTTGGATTCCCAATGGTAGTCACTTGGCAAGCACATATTGTGCACTAGCAATATTGAAGACTGTAGGCTATGACTTGACGCTTCTTGACTCTGAGTCAATCTTGAAATCAATGAAAAACCTTCAACAGTCTGATGGGAGGTAGAATTGAATTCTGCCCACAGCTACTCTTTCATCGTTAACACGTACTCAACTTTTTAAGTATGAAACCTAACCAATAAACTAATAGCTTTTCTTGTTTCTCTGTGTTGCAGTTTTATGCCCATCCATACGGGGGCAGAGAGAGATCTTAGATTCATATTTTGTGCAGGTAGAACTCAGATCACAGTGATCACAGGGATATATCATTTGGCTGCTTGAATTGAATTTCTACTGTATGACTGTATCTATTGGATGTTTTCAGCTGCCATCTGTTCTATGTTGGAGAACTGGAGTGGCATGGACAAGGAGAAAGCCAAAGAATACATATTAAGTTGTCAGGTTTATAAAGCCTTTGCACTTCTTCTCGATTATACGCTTCCATTCTGCCATTATCAACCAATGTTTTAGTTACAAATATAGCAATTGGGTGGCAAAATATATGCTGTTGTATGTACTTATTAAGTTGAACTGCTTTTGCAGTCATATGATGGTGGTTTTGGGTTGATTCCTGGGTCAGAATCTCATGGTGAGTGGATACAAATTCTGTATTCTTGCAATCATCTGTTCCGGAATGCTAGGGCTTCTTGTATACACATCTAACTTGATCTTTGTTATGCGATATCCTTTTTACAACTTTGTTTATCTGGGTGCGGCATAGTCCTCATGTCACATATGCTCAACTTGTTGGACACAATGTGATTGCATGTTCGGATTTATATTTGGCAGTCAGACCACCTTGAAAAACCTTGTACTTTCTACTGGGTCACCTTACTAACTGGTAAAAGGGAGTCAGCTCATGTAGCAAAAAATAAAATAAAATGGAGTCATTGGTGGCGCATTTGTGATCTAACATGTAATTCTGAATTGGCTCTAAACTGCATAAACCACCCTACTTGAACACAGTTAACAGGTGAAGATGATAATTACCAGAAAAAAAATGCCATGAGTGTGCTTTTTTCGTGTTCAATTTTTTTCTTGATCTAAATGTAATTTGTACACGTTGTTAACTCGAATGGCCAACACTACTAGAATACAATAAGGTTACAGATGTGTGGTATATAGTTTTTAGAAAAAAGGTTCTGTACTTCATAGAGTTCTCTGCAAGCAGCTAAATGGTTCCAGGGTTTTTTGTTTTCCCGTAGTAACACCTGTAGTTGAGTTCTTTTCAGAACCTGTTCCACAAAACTACTTATGGGGTATTCCACTAAGGCAGTTTTTAGAATAAACTGGCTTTTCACGGTTTTTTATGCAATATATTTTGAGAGAATGACATGTCTTGGTTTTTGAAGAAAACGGTTTTTGTTGGTGTAACACCCCCTTATTGCGCTTTACGAGATAGGTCATTCTCTCACAATACATCAACCCAAACTTATCCAATAAATAAGCCAAATAAGCCAATAAGTCAGGAATTGGAACATTCGTTAAACACTCTTCTAACCTGTAAGCTTCCCTCTAGGAGTAGTATCAGCCTATGCTTGACCGTGGCCTTGAAAGTTGAAAATATTTACTTACATGGTGAGGTCAATGATCTCCTCATACAATTCACATGCCAGTTTCATTGTCATTAAGTACAGAGAACTTGTTACTTACTGGGCTTTCTATGGACCCGGACAAGAAGTTACTCCTACCTCATGTTTCCTTATAATTACTTTGTGAATGACTTAACAGTGCAACACGGAAGATCCTCTTGAATGGTAGCACCTTGCCAATCCCTATTTAGTTAAGGAGACGATATTTGTTTCCTTTATTTCCTACAGTGGCCATCTTGTGAGTTACTTGAGGCATTTTCTGTACATTGGTTAAATGATTCTTTCTTCTGTCCTTTTTTTATTAATGTATTTTCCAGTAGCTTTTGTGCTGGTTTTTGTTAATGGAAGTGTTTTCATTTTCTTTTACTTACTGTGCAAATGTTTTATATTTTATTGCCGGATAGCGTCCTAGTGCTTACATATGGTATTTGTATTAGTGGCACAGGTGGTGGAACTTACTGTGCTGTTGCATCTCTCCGGTTGATGGGATTCATTGAACATGATGTACTGTCTAAAGGTGCATCCTCTTGCATCATTAATGTGCCGTTGCTTCTGGATTGGAGCCTGCAGGTTTATTTTCTCAGCTTAAAGGCATGAATTTAAGGCTGATTAAATTCAAAAATACTTCCTAATGACTTAAAGCTTGTGAAAGAATCAAATCTCTTCTATGATCTGTCATTCTGATCAAGCAATTACCAACTTCGACATAATTTCCGGTATTATCTTTTTCTATTAGTTCCGTAACTCTTATTTTCCTTGTTTCAGAGGCAAGCAATTGATGGTGGATTTCAAGGTAGGCCCAACAAGGCTAGTGATACTTGTTATGCCTTTTGGTAAGTCCCAAGATGCCTTCAGAGTTCCGTGTACTAAGTTGTGAACTTCGAGTTCTTTTGATGATGCATATGCCCTTTTATAGGGTTGGAAGCGTTTTGAGGATTTTAGGGGGGAACAAATTTATTGACGAGAAAGCTTTGCGCCAATTTCTGTTAACTTGCCAGTCTAAGGTGCTGCATTTTTTCCCTTCACAGCTCTACTGTTCGCTGCATAATATGATTGAACGCTTAGATTCTGAAGTTTATAGCATATGAACTATCATTCACGTCTCCGGTAAAAATTACCAAAAGATTGATAAATTTACTTAATCCATATGAATTGTGCCCTGTTCAGGGTGGGAAAAAAAAAAGAAGTATGACACAATTTATTCACTCATGTGGTTCGGGATGATTTCATCTAAGTCACGTAGTTTGCCTAACTTGGGTGCCGCACCGTGGACTGGTGCTCAAACTAACGATTCCAGTGTGAATTTGCCTCCTATTCGCGGATTGATCTCAGTAATTAGCAAATTTGTGGTCTCATGGGGGTTTCGGAGGTAAAAAGGTGCTAGTACAAAAGGGAACCTGCTTTCCAGTTTAGGGCCTTAGGCAGACAAGAAGTAACCACAAGGCTGCGCGCATCCTTGTAGTATACATTAAATGCATGTAAAAATATTATACAGTACTTATGGAAATAACACAAAAGTCAAAAATAAAAATTATTAATAGAAAATTCGAATATTTTTACCATGTGGAAGTCTAAACTAAAAATATTTATTTATACACTTACCGCGCTCTCTACCTACCTAATTTTTAAAAGTGACACCCCGCTCTGCTTTATCTGACTGAGGATCTTATCCAATAGATCTGACCTGTGGTGTGCATGCAGATCATTGCTTATTTTGAGATGAAAACCTGTATGCTCCCTCTTGTTGTTTACTTTTAGACATAAGGAAAAATGGCATTTGGAATCTTACAACTTAATTGTAAATGTGTACCAAACTTAATTTGAGTGGCTAGAGCAACTAACAATGTTGAAGCCCTCTCCTTACATTTGAATGCTTTAAGGGTAAGTTCTTATTTACATTTTAACCTATTGTGTCTTGCATCAGTACGGAGGTTTCAGTAAATTCCCGGGACAGCTGCCAGATCTTTACCACACGTATTACGGGTTTTCTGCATTTAGTCTGCTACAAGAACCTGGAATAACCCCAATCTGTGTTGAACTTGGAATAACAGATGTTGATGCTATTGGACTGTGATTCAAATGTTGCCTGCGCTTCTGTGCGCTTTTTTTTCTTCCCCCCTTTCCTCTTCTCCTTGGCTTTCTGTCATCTAAATCACCTCTGCTGATATCTGTTTGCGTTTTCGTATGTATTTAGTAGCGTATTATTAGGTTAATTTTTCCTTCATTTTCCTTGGTGTATTTTTTCAATTACGGACAGCTGTAATTTAAACATTTCTTACCTTCTAATATCACAGGTAGAATTTGGATTGTTCTTTCCTGGAGCAGGAAATTGCCATCGCTCTCTTTAATTGTCTTTAATATTTTGTTCCCAAGATTTGCTGAATGCATTCTAGGAGTAAAATTTATTGACACATCGGGTCGTTACTAATTTAATTTGGTAGGGGTATATTATTTTTGGGATCTCAATTTTTGCAGCATTATGATGGAAAATCAATTCCAATATTTTGCTTAGTTTGCCTCTCTCTTTTTTGGTACATCTGTGCCATCCAAGATTGTGAATACCGTTCCGTACCAGTCGGCACATACAATTTTATAGATAAACTGGTACAAAGGAGGACTGATTTCGTTCCGTGTATATTTAGAAAGCATGATATCTGATGCACTGCCGTGTATTAAGATTTCAATTGGCCACTGGCCCTGTATGTAGGGTCTGTTTGAATCACGGATTTGAGTACGAGTTTTGAGTCAGAATTCTCCAGTGACTACTGCAATGCCCCGTTTGGATGAACAGACAAAAATGATTACTTTGGACTTGGCAAAATGGATCCTCTCCGGTCCATAATTTGAATTGGAGGAGACAGTTGTGATCAAGACCCGTTCATTTGCTGCAATATGGGTTAGAGTAAAGCAAATCCAAACCATTGAATGTACCAATAGACGTTCTTGATATGGACAGTCTCCTCCAGTCAAACCGGTGAGGATCCGGATCAGTTAAAAAAACCCATCAAACAGGGCCTTGTACATGGTCTTTAAATTTTGCAAAGGTCTCCATCTAATGATGAAAACACTGGCTGTCTTTTTATTTCGTCTAGTAGCTCTGTACCTTCAGCCAGGAAATAGTTACTGGCACTCATTTTCCTTCTTTTGTTCCTTAGGAAAATGGCAAATTGGCAAGCCACCGAACCTCTCTCTCTCTCTCTCTCTCTCTCTCTCTCTCTCTGTTTGCGTGGGTAAAAACATCAAATTGTCACCAGTCACCAGGTTTGTTTGTTACGTACAAAATTAAAAGGCCACCATTGATCTATAGAAAGATTGGGTACATGGTTGCCCATTGCATTATTGCACCGAATGCTTTAGAGATACACATCCAGTAGCCTGCCATGGAAGATTATTACTCTAACAAACACGTGAACTGGGGTCACCCTCATTTTTATGTTTTATTATGCACAGGGTCACCCTGCACTACAACAACTGCAAATTTTAAGAACAAGGACAGAGGCCCCAGGGGCTAGGGTTAGTCCGGTCGGTTTGTGAGTTTGCATCTTATACAACTGACCATGGTTCGATTCTTGGAGTAAGACCAGAATAAAGAAATGCCTTGTGAATTTCCTAGTCTTGGCATGGTTCCCCATCTTTGACCGAACCGAAGAGGGGATTAGTCAAAGTGTGTATAAACTGGCCGGACACCCTTGGTCTTCGGAAAAAAATAAAAAAAGTAGGTCCATTGACACACAGGGTTTTACTAGATCCTACTGAATCTATTATCTCACACCATTTTGATTCCAATAGAGCAACTAATTAAATTACCCCACCCCCAAGGTCCGAAACTCCAAATTGCCCCAATAATCCAAACCTAATTTATGAATTACAGTAGTTGATTTTATTGGACTTGGTTTATTTTGGTCCGAAACTCCAAATGCTTTGTAACACAATGTCCACGAGATGTGTTCACAACCATCCAATGTTTGTGAGCGTCGCCTGCATCGTGTGAGATCAATACACGTACTCTGGATACATCTGCGTCCCGACATCCATGTCCGTAGCACTGTTTCAAAAAAAAAAAACAATGAAATTGGTTCTACTTGAAAGCAACTAGCCCACTAATAAAACCAATAACTCCTCCGAACAACCACCCAGTCCATGAATAATTACAAGTTCATCGGACAACTCAGGGGAACATGGAAAATTGAATAAAAACAAATCTCCCCCACATGGTCCTCCACTACCATTAGAAAAACCCATCAATATCACTTAAAGCGACTGTTGTCCTGCTTCATTCCTTCTCTCCATAGATTTGCGCAAGACCTTTTACAGTTTCATCATATCTTCTTTCCCAAACACCCCACAACTAAATCAAGGGGAAAAACAAAACTCATTCCGTGACTGTAATGCGGCACACGAGCCGTTGATCTCGGTAATCAACGGCTCGGATTTCATCTCGGTAACGAACGGCTCGGATTATGCAAATGCGGAGATGAAATCCAAGCCGTTGAAATCCTTCCTGAAACTGGAAAAATCAACTAAGATCTACAAACAGGGAAAACAGAGTAATAATAAACATTTCAGGACTACTTGGATAGGTCTATTGTCACTTGGCGCAAGAGAAACCAAAACCCATCACATTTCCGACGTACCAAAAAAAAAAAAAAAAAACCAAAACCCACCTCCTAGAAGTGATAAAAATCTAAATTCATACAAGCAGGAAAATAAAATGAAGCAAATACTTAAAATACATTTTAGCTCTAATGTGAGAAAGGCTTATTGTAAGTTGGACTGAATTTTGTAGGGGAAGAAGATACAGGAATCACCTGTGAAGAGCCTGAATTATGACCAGAATGATTTACCTCTTTCTCATTATTCTGAGCAATAATTATTGTGATAAACCCATTCTCTTCATCTTTAGCCCCTTCTTCTTCCATGAGTTTTCTTCTACAAAGTTTGTCCTCAGCATCTTTCAAGAACTTGAACTTTGGGGGTGGTGATGATATGAGCCTGTTGAACTGAGCATCAGTTGATGACTCAAACAGAGGATTAAAACCATATTGGTTGAATGAGGAGTCCATAGGGGAAATGGGAGGAGTGAAATATGGTGAAGCCACAGGTGTCCAAAATGGAGTCTCCACTGTCTGATTCACATCACTCATTCTTCTACTTCTTGATTTCCCATCTTCAGACTCCAAATCCTCTTTTGTTTCTTCCAAAATTGTGAAGAGAACTCTTGATGGGTTGCACGTTGTTTGCAGCCTCATGAGTTCAGTCTCCTCCACTTCACCCTCCTCTCCACAGGGGTGGGGCCATAAGGCCTTGTTTGGATGGGGATGAATCAGAGCTTGTGGTTCATGGACATGGAGTTCTTGAGGGTTGAGAGCTGTGGAGGTTAAAGAAGAGGGCTTTTTCCAACAGAATGAGTTGAAGAATCTAGATGGGCTGATGCTGTATTCATCTACAATCTCTCTCTTGGTGATTCTCTTCTTCCACCATAACAGGTAGTAAAGCTCAGCCACAAGAGCTAATAATAGGCACCCAAAAATCAGACTCAATGCCAGCCCTACACTGCTCAAAGATCTCATCTTTCTGTCAATTCTTCATCAGAAAAGAGGGGAAAATTGTTGTCTTGTCTAAAGCTACTTAATTTTGCAGCTATCTCAAGCCCAAATCCAATAACCAGACCATGAAATTCTTGAAATGTTTGGAGAGCAGGAAAATCACAAGAAAATCTGACAGGGTGCAACTGCTTACCCCAAAAGCTACTCTAAATTACCAGATAACTCAAGCCCAAATCCAATGACCACACCATGAGCTACTTGGAATGTTTGGATTCCAGCAAAAAACACCAAGAAAGTGGAAGAAAATCTTACAAGGTTTAACTTGTGAGCAATTTCACTGTTCTCAGAAACAATGACAGACACAGAGAGAGCAGAAACTCTTGACTGGAAGTCAGATTCACACCACTCTTTAACAACAGCCAATTTCTATTCCATTTTTTACTTCAAATGCTTGAATTGTAGGACTTCAAATGCTTGAATTGTAGGAAAAACCCAAGAAAATGGAAGAAAATCTTACTGGGTACTGCTTCTGAGTAGTATCATTCTTCTCTGAAACAATGAGACAAACACGTAGAGAGCATAAAACTTTTGACTGGAACTCAGTGAAGCACAACCAGATTCTTTCACCATCTCTTTAAAAAAAGCCACAATGTTCCTCAGCTTTATCTGAAAATCACTGTGCCAAAACTACCGCGAGCTAAAAACAAAGGGCAAGGAACCCCCTTTTTACTGAAAATCACATTGTTAAATCATATATTAGTGTATAAAAAAAAATATATCATATATTAGTGTATGATTTCTGTAAAGCACTTTTAGTACCTGCTCGAAACCCACACCGAATAAACTGGAGTAAGTACAAAAAATTAACCCGCAATTTTAGGATTTTACGTTACCCGGCAAATGAAAAACTATTGGGTGCTCCTGGGGCGCTGTAACTATTGGGTGTTCCTAGGGCACTGTCGCGTGGTGTCTTAATATTATTTTCCTCTCGTTATTGTTTTAATATCATTTGATTTCCTCCATTTATTTCTGAGGTGTCCAAAATTATGTGTGTCCCTATATAAATTTGTAATATTAGTAAAAACAAATGTTTGAACACTGAATAATTACTCTGTCAAAATGGCATCACACCTACAATAATGCTATGAACACAACAACCGGTCATAACACCACCGCAACACTTTCAGTATGGGATCCACGGGTTAGACCCATATATAGGGTCCCACCCCATGTGAGTATTGTGGTTGGTTGTGTCCATAGCATTATTGTTTTACATATCCATTTTTTTTTTTTAATTGTTTTACATATCCATGAAAGTGAGTTAATTCGTCTTGGAATTTTCAGTGATGAGACCTTTTTGTCCTTGTTTATTTAATTTATCTAACTTTTTTTCAAGAGTGTTTGGGAGCCTCATTTCTTTTCTTTTTTTTATTTTTCTCCTTTTTCAAGTTATGCTTGGTAGCCTCCCTTCATAAAGGTTTCGTGAGAGTGAGTTTTCCAATATGACATTTTAGATAGCAGAAGCAAAAAACAGGTCCTAATGTCCTTTTTGCTTTCTCATTTTGGCTTTTTCCATCTTTATTAATATAAAAGACCTACATATTTTACATAGTATCTCTCATACACTCAACAAATTTTATCCTATATATTTTACATCTCTCTCAAACACTCAACAAATTTTATTACTACTACATTTTAACAATAATCTAAAAATTCAAAATACAAGGCACCCAAATACCACTTATCATAACATTTTTTCTCTGCTTGAATAAAATTGCCCATTCCAATCTACGGAAAATAATAATTTGAAAAAAGTACATACTTTCTTCTCAAAATAATTTTTACCGCAAGTTACCGAATATTGATCTCTTCTTTTTAAGTTGCAGAAAAATTATTGATCTTTTCACAAAAATAAATTTGTTATACACAGTGGACAGTCAATTAAAATGGAGGGATATAGTTTTTGTAAACACATTATTTGACCCTTAAAATTTCAGTTATTAAACTATTTGTGTTTAAATTTATACGTTCATTTTCCCTTACACAAAATAAAACTCCACTTGCTTGTAACTAAGAACAATTGCCAAGACAACTCTCACATTGTTCATTGATTGTACTAGTCAAAGTAGACTATTACTCTAATATTGGTATGAAAATAGAAGGGAAAATTAAAAAAAAAAAAGAAGAAAAATGCAATAATACAGCTTAGAGGCAACAAGAAACCATAAGGTGTCTTTGGTTAATTAAACAATCCTAACCCATGTGAAAATGTTGTAATTATTAAACTCGTGATCGAATTTGCAAGCTGATCCAGTTAATGGGGTGATTATTCCAAATTTACCAAAGTCTTGAATTTTCTACTGTCTACTAACCTTTCTATCATTCTAACTTGTATTGTACGAGTTTCTTGTGATCATTCCTAAAAAAAATTAAAAAAAATTCATTGCTATTATTAAGTTTTGGATTTAGCATATCTAAGCACAATAAATTCAACAGTTGAGTCATTTGATCATTGATTAAAAAAATCAGAATCTTTGATAATGGGAAAAGTGTCCCCCTAGGGCCTTTTTCTTTCAAAATCCCAAAGCCTATTGTTTGTCTCGAAACAGCAAAAGCAAGACAAAAATAGTCTGTGTACGTTTGTCACCATATGTTTTGGCTTCAAACTCAAAGTTGTACCATTTCCTAACAATAAGGCGGGATTTTAGAAAACAAGCACCTCGGTTTTGTTTAGGATTTGAGCCGGGTATTTCCTCGGAGTTCTTTACTACTATTAGATCTGAATAGGATTCTATGCCGGCACCTAGTATTGGTCTGCCTCAACAGAAAGTGTCTGGGAGCCGGTAACCAGGTGGGCTCGTATTTACCGTGCTCATGTCGAGATTTTAGTAGTTTTGGTTCAACATTACTGTCTTTGTGATAAGGGTAGGAAACTGAACTAGTCCAGTTTCTCTCCCAACTGAATTACAATGCTGTGTATTGAGCCAGGATGAGTTCGGTTTCCGACCCCTTGGCTATAAATCTTCCAATCAAAAGAAGAATGTGGGCTAAGTGCGGTCGGGTGGGTTTGGTTGCACATGTAACACTGAAGACCAGGGCAAACCAAGGGGTGCTGCGGAGGCGAACACTTGCACGCCTCCCAACTATCCTATTATTTCTACTACATTTTATATTTTCTTTATAAAAATTATGAAGAAAGATCCCGTTAAATTTGTGTTATTAGTATATAAAATTGATATTTTATTTGGCAATTTTACGAAAACATGTGATTTGGTCCCCATATTAGTCATGTTGTCATTTTCACAGCCATGGCACTGAGAACTATAACAAACAAACTTCACATAAATAGTACAAATTACAATGTACCCCTGACTTAAACCAAATGGGTATATTTATACCCTTTTTTGTCTTTATTTACGTTTATAAGGTTTGTCATTGATGGTTGGAATTTTATTTTATTTTTAACTACAACAAAATACAAGTATAAGGTAAAAAAAGATAAGTATTTACAGCATAAATAGTCCCTCTGTAAATGATAAAAAATAATTTTTTAAAAAAAAACCATCATCCAAAACTTTAAGAGAAGTATAAGCCATTACAACATTAGCTTCAGTACGTATCAACACCAAATTTAAGCTTAAGTTAGCTATCCATTTAAAAATAATAATAACGGACTGTAATCATATCAGCAGGCGCAATCAACATATACTTGTGGCGAAGGCAATGCGTTAGTGCGACAAATAGGACAAGTAGAATGCGAATAGAGCCACATGTCGATGCAAGACACGTGAAAAGTGTGCTTGCATTCCAACAAGGTACGCAACTCATCGTCGTCTTCAAACTCACACAAGCACACGGCACAGGTGCCATCTTCCTGGGCCAATCCCATACCCTTCTGGAACTTGTGGGCCGGGATAAGCACAACAGTTGAGTTGCCCTCTACGGCTGCTGCCTCTCTCCATGTGAGCTCGTGTCTAGGGCTGTTTTGATGGGCTTGGTTGTACCATCCAACTCTAACGCAGTGGTATCCATGGCTATGAAAGCTGCACCTCCGAACACGAATAACAGACAGTATAATTGGTTTATGATGGGATAGTCATTAGTTCCGAACATGATTAATGTGAATGAATAATTTGATTGGAATGAAGCATTTATATAACTTTTTTAAGGAGATATCTAATACCGATATGTTTTCCAATTTGAGTTTTTGAAATCTTCTATACTAGTATACTTTAGAAAAGTCTTACTGGTGAGCTCAATTGATATAAAATATGATTTTCTTACGCTAAAAGAGAGTTTTTTTAGAATTACGATACAAGATAATTGGTCCATTCAACTGTAAAAATTTGAATTCAAACACACTATAATACTAAATAAATTACCTATCGCAACACTTATCATGTGTGAAATTAAATATTTACTATATATAAATTTCTAGCATATCCTTTTACAGTCATATATATGGCTGATGTTGCCAAGTCATTAAAACTTACAATATTAACTTTGAAATTGTATCTCTAGCAACATGAAATTTTGGTTTATTATAATGCCAAAAAAATCTTATCAGTAATCCGATCCAAATAAAAAAATCAAGTGGCTATAACCTATCCCATGACTTGTGGAGTAAACCAAATTTTTTAAAAATAAAGCAAGTCTATCTTTTTTAGAACCGGTGACCTGTGAAATTTTGAGAAGAGAAGTTAAATCTCCCTTCCTTAATTTCTTCTATACATAAATCGTTAAATAATATGTACACAACCAACATGTGTGTGTTTCCTTCTTAATCACAAGTGTTTAGTGCCGCTTAAGTTCCTCTCCCCCGTATTTCTCACGAATTGATCTGTATATAATTAAGAATTAAATTCTAGTGTGTGCATGTCAAGTGTCAACTGATTTTCAAAACGTAGTCATCGTATTCACTTCACTGGCGGATTGATATATGTCCGGCATAGCCAATACTAGATTGTTATGGACACTTACATTCTATAAAGCATTTTCTTTCAACTTCGAAATTTGAAAAAATTCGAGACCGCAATAGCCCGATTCCGATACTTTTGATCCCTTTACACAAAACCAATAGCTATGTGCAATATAGATTTGAACCTGGTACTTCAGATGAGCTCATCCCTTGATCCTGCATTTGTCTTTCGGCCCATAAGGCCCCGGCCCAATTGACTGTTGGCATGTTCATGTAGTCTGTTGCTTGGGCCATCAGTTGAACGACATTTCAAGCCCATCCAATAGTCCTCTGGTGCCTGGGACGCCCTTGTCTTGTATTTTGATTCGGAAAAGTCTAGAGAAACAATATACTCACTTGTCATTTTTTTTTCTTTCCTTTTTTTTACCCTTCAAACCATCATCATTATATGTACTTAGTCTAAAAAAGAAAGGGTAGAAGTGAAATTTCATTAACTAATGCTCCCTTAGTTTTGAATTGAGACAAAATTTAGGACAACAAAAAATGTTGTTTTGGACCAAAGATTGAGGACGGGGGAGTAAGGTACTAACTAATTTACCAAAATTATCTCAATCGAGGAAGCGAGTAGGAGAGAGATATGGGGTCTGATCAACATTAGAGGCGGAGAAGGAGGGGGAGGGGGAGATATGTGAAATCAATGGAGATGGGGAGGTCCATGAAAGAGAGAGAGAGAGAGAGGCCCAACACCAAGAATTTTGATAGGACAAAAAAAAAAAAGAAATCAATCCAACTGAAAAGAGCGAAAATTTTCAAAAGAAAAATAAAGGAATATATTTTTTTCAACTGATTTTTTTTTTTTTTTTTTGTATCGAGGTCAAAAAAGCAAATGAGAACCAGGGTTGAAAATTAATTGAGAACGAGGGTTGGAGATAATTGAATTTGAGTTGAAAAAGTAGAGATAAACGAGGTTGAGGGAAAACTAGTTAAATTTTGAACTGTTTGGTTATAAAACAGAACCAACCACTAGAGATGCAGTTCCATAATTTGACCGAAAAACATTCTTTTGTGCCAAATTATGAAAATGAGTATCCTTATTTCCCATCTAGCATTGGATATGCTATAAAGGCTTCCAACCCCAATCTCTTCACGGATGATCTGAGTGAAAGTTAAATCGAAAACCGAATTGACCGAAAATCGGTGAAAAAAACTGGTTTAGTTTCAAATCACTGGCAATTAAGTTTGGTTTTATAACAAGAAAACTGTGAAAGTTCCTAAAGCACAGTCTTCAATGGAGAAGAAAGAGATCTATATTCCATAGCACTGTTGATATATTTTTTTTCCCCTGATAAGTTTGTTGAAAAAAGAAAAAAATTGACCAACACCAAAAACACCGAACCGGGCCGACTTGAGTTTGATCCGGTTTTGGTTTCTGATCTTCAACAACTGAAACATTCGGTTCGGTGGATAAAATTGACAAAAACCAGACCAAACTGAACCGAACCGAACCCCTACCGATATCGAGTGACAACGCGACGAGGGGTGATTGTGTATTTATGTCATATCCGTGGAGCTATACGTGTTTATTCCAAACCTCAGGTAAGTCGGTGCATTTTGTTTGCCCCTATAAATAACACCCGATGCCGCCTCACTTTAACATCTTCTCCCTCCTCCCAAATTTCAGAGCGAGGCGAAACAGGGGAGTCGTGCTAGCTGCGTCGCCATAGATTCGACAACTAAGAGTAAGCTTTCAGTATTTTCTTCTGACATTGATTTGGATAACTCATGTTTTCGGTAGCACATCAATTTATTTTTCTCTCTCTTGTGTGTTCTTCTCAGCGCTTACATCCATTGAAGCGGGGAAAAGAAAAAACCCTAGTTGTGAAGCCTACTACTAAAACGCTATCAGACCAATCTGGGAGTAAGTTTACTGAAACCCTAGTTGTGAAGTTTAATTAGTAACATGAGGGCAATTTAAGGTTACTAAAACCCTAGTTGTGAAGGTTAATTAGGATTTATTGTTTGCTTTATTCCGCTGAACCTTTGTTGTTCTGTTTCCATTGATTTAGGGTTTCTCGGTTTGGAGTGAGTTTCAGTGATGGCGCATCTGGGTGGTGGTGCTGAGGCACACGCTCGGTTCAAGCAGTATGAATATCGAGCCAACTCAAGTCTTGTCTTGACTACGGACTCCCGCCCTCGTGACACCCACGAGCCCACGGGTGAACCCGAGTCCCTCTATGGGAAGATAGACCCCAAGTCGTTTGGTGATCGTGTTTCCAAGTCTAAACCCCCGGAGTTAGACGAGAAGCTTAAGAAATCGAAGAAGAAGAAGGAACGCGAACCAATTGTTTCTGATCCTGTGCCTGCCAGGCAGAGCAAGAGAAGGCGTCTGCAAGAAGAAAGTGTCCTTACTTCTACTGATGAAGGGGTTTACCAGCCTAAGACCAAGGAAACAATGGCAGCTTATGAGGCTCTGCTTGGTGTTATTCAACAGCAATTTGGTGGCCAGCCGCTGAATATAGTCAGCGGTGCGGCAGATGAGATATTGGCTGTCCTGAAAAATGAGACCATAAAAAACCCAGACAAGAAGAAGGAGATTGAGAAACTGTTGAACCCTATACCAAATCAGTTATTCGACGATCTGGTTTCGATCGGGAGGCGTATCACTGATTACCATGATGCAGGTGATGCAGGTGGTTCTGCTG
Organism: Vaccinium darrowii; assembly: GCA_020921065.1. Lineage (NCBI taxonomy): Eukaryota > Viridiplantae > Streptophyta > Magnoliopsida > Ericales > Ericaceae > Vaccinium > Vaccinium darrowii. The sequence continues at coordinate 5,528,270 of CM037160.1, forward strand.
TGTCTAACGGTGATGATGCTCTCGATGATGATGTGGGTGTTGCTGTTGAGTTTGAGGAGAACGAAGAAGAGGAAGAGGAGAGTGATCTTGATATGGTGCACGAGGATGAAGAAGAGGATGATGATGTTATGGAAGGGAGTGGTGCTGGAGGAATGCAGATGGGCGGTGGGATTGATGACGATGACATGCAGGAAGCCAACGAGGGCATGACCCTTAATGTGCAAGATATTGATGCATATTGGCTACAAAGGAAGATTTCTCAGGCATATGAGCAACAGATTGACCCGCAACAGAGCCAGAAGCTAGCAGAAGAGGTACTTAAGATTCTAGCTGAGGGTGATGACCGCGAAGTTGAAACTAAGCTGCTAGTGCATCTTCAATTTGATAAGTTCAGCCTCATTAAGTATCTTTTGCGGAATAGGTTGAAGATTGTGTGGTGTACGCGTCTCGCCAGGGCTGAAGACCAAGATAAGAGGAAGAAAATTGAAGAAGAGATGTTGGGCTCAGGCCCGGAATTGGGTGCAATTTTGGAGCAGTTGTATGCCACCAGGGCTACTGCTAAGGAGAGGCAAAAGAACTTGGAGAAAAGCATAAGAGAGGAAGCTCGTAGATTGAAGGATGAGAGTGGTGTTGACGGGGACAGAGAGCGGAGAGGGATTTCAGACAGGGATGGAGAAAGTGGTTGGTTGAAGGGTCAGCGTCAGTTGCTCGATCTTGAAAACATCGCATTTCACCAAGGTGGTCTTTTGATGGCGAACAAAAAGTGTGAGCTTCCACTAGGTTCTTATAGGAACCATAGAAAAGGATATGAAGAAGTTCATGTGCCAGCTTTAAAGCCAAAACCAATTGCTCCTGGTGAAGAGCTTATAAAGATATCTGACATGCCAGATTGGGCGCAACCAGCTTTCAAAGGGATGGCCCAGCTGAACAGGATTCAAAGTAGAGTTTACGAAACTGCCCTTTTTTCTGCTGAGAATATTCTTCTTTGTGCTCCCACTGGGGCTGGGAAGACAAATGTTGCAATGCTAACCATACTCCAGCAGATTGCATTGCATAAGAATGATGATGGCACTATTGACCATAGCAATTACAAGATTGTCTATGTGGCACCGATGAAAGCACTTGTTGCTGAAGTGGTTGGCAATCTGTCTAACCGTCTGCAGCAATATGATGTCAAGGTGAAGGAGCTAAGTGGAGACCAGACCCTTACTCGCCAACAAATTGAAGAAACCCAGATTATTGTCACTACTCCAGAGAAGTGGGACATCATAACCCGAAAATCAGGAGATCGGACATATACACAGCTTGTTAAACTTCTTATCATTGACGAGATTCATCTTCTGCATGATAACAGAGGACCTGTTCTTGAAAGTATTGTTGCAAGAACCGTCAGGCAGATTGAAACCACAAAAGAGCATATTCGTTTGGTTGGCTTGTCTGCTACACTACCTAACTATGAGGACGTGGCATTGTTTCTGCGTGTTGATTTGAACAAAGGACTCTTCCATTTTGACAATAGCTACAGACCTTGTCCTCTTGCTCAACAGTATATCGGGATCACAGTCAAGAAGCCTTTGCAGAGATTCCAGTTGATGAATGATGTTTGTTATGAAAAGGTCATTGATATTGCAGGAAAGCATCAGGTTCTGATTTTTGTCCACTCAAGGAAAGAAACCGCAAAAACAGCCCGTTCAATCCGAGATTCTGCACTTGCTAATGACACTCTTGGAAGATTCTTGAAGGAGGATAGTGTGAGCCGTGAAATACTTCATAGCCAGACAGAGCTGGTAAAGAGCAATGATCTTAAAGATCTACTTCCGTATGGCTTTGCAATTCATAATGCAGGAATGGCTAGGGCTGATCGCACCCTTGTTGAAGATCTCTTTGCTGAGGGTCATGTGCAAGTGCTGGTCTCCACAGCTACTCTAGCCTGGGGTGTCAATTTGCCTGCTCACACTGTGATCATCAAAGGTACCCAGATTTACAATCCTGAAAAGGGTGCGTGGACTGAGTTGAGCCCTCTGGATGTTATGCAGATGTTGGGGCGTGCAGGGCGGCCTCAATATGATTCTTATGGAGAAGGAATAATTATAACTGGCCATAGTGAACTCCAATATTATCTCTCTTTAATGAACCAACAACTTCCTATCGAAAGTCAGTTTGTGTCTAAACTGGCTGACCAGTTAAATGCAGAGATCGTTCTTGGAACTGTTCAAAATGCCAGGGAAGCATGCAATTGGCTCAGTTATACTTATCTCTATGTTCGAATGCTACGAAATCCTACTCTTTATGGTTTGGCACCTGATGCTTTGACTAGAGACATATTATTGGAGGAGCGCAGAGCTGATCTTGTAAGTATCCTTCGTGTTCTCTTTTATTGTATTAGCATTTTAATTGTTCATTTAGCATTGTTGGTTTACTTTATCATTTATTATGGTGGAAATCCGCCAAACTCATCATCATTTTTTGACTTAGTAAATTATGTAATGTACATAACATCGTATAGCTCCATATCCTAGAGTTCCCAGCTAATCCTATCCTTCCAGATACTGAATTATGGCAAAGTGAAAACCACAGGCAGATGGTGTTTAACTTTGAGGAATTTTCTTGATAGCTATACTTGAAAGTACTCAAATGTTAACTCTGTGTGGGTTATGTTTTGGTGCTGGCATTGTTGTTGCTGTCAATTATTCAGCTGATGTCTGACGGAGGTGTTCTCTTACACTCCACATGGGTTGAGTGAAGGGGGAGTGAGGGGAAGTCCAAGTTGTGAGGAGAAGGGAAATGAGGGCAGCGGAGGGGAGATGAATCACCCATCTTCTTGTTTGGAGTGACCAAGGAAAGGAAGGGTTACCTTTCCTTGCTCTGTCTAGAAAATTATTATTATGGGGGGAAAGGAGGTCCATGTGTTGATATTAAACCAAATAAAGCATGTAAGTTGCCCACTTGCCCCCCTAGATTAATAGGGAACATAAGTGCTCAAAATGGTTGTATAACCTTCAATCAAAGTGTGCAATTCATATAGAGCAGTTGTTTAAATTACTTGCGGTCTTATTTGATGCTTGGAATACATTATGCTTTGAAAATTTGAAATACTTTGTGTGCGTGCGCATGTGCTCATTTACTTCTTTCCCTTTGCACATGCATGGACAGCTCTAGATACTATTTGCCCTTGTTGACTGAGATTATAAAGTAAATGCAGTGCAATGTTTCGTCGTTGACACATGCCTTTAAAATGGTATTATGGTCTCATGTTTTTGTGATGATATATATTCTCTGGTAGGAATTGGATGAGTTTTCTGTTAGTGTAATTCTGCTACCTGTAAAGTATGATGACTTAAGTACTCCGTCCACCACCAGTCTCAAGATTTCTACGTTCATTGACCATATATTTATTTTTATTAGGTAAGAAAACAATATGTTCTGGAAGCCATCAGGTGTAGTACTAGTTGGTAGATCCTCAAACTTTTAAAGGAAAGGTTTTGATCCTTATAAGCCCTCCCACTTTTTTCCCCCATTTGCAAAATCCTGTTCATATTGAATATGATATACGCGGTTCAACATAGGGAGTATTTTCTTGCTAATAAGAAAATTTTCACTGAGTCCATAATGAGCTGCTTTATAAGGGTTGAGCCTGCTGGGAGTCTGGGAGAGGCAGTTGTTATGTCGTCTGAGTCTTAAAGAGTCTCATGACCAGCCCTTAGTGGCAGGGATCTCCTAAAATGGTGCTGCTCACCATTTTAGGAGCACATTTCTGCACTCCCAACAAAGGAGCTTGACGGGAGCCTGCTCCCATTGAGATGGGAGCCCGCTTCTTATCAAGATTGGAGCTTTTGTATGATCCTTTTATAGAAAAAAAACAATAGTTTGTTACTTAACTTAATTATAGGTCTTCGATATAACTTATATATATAGACTGTAGCCCATGTCATAATATCTTGAAACCATAACTTCTACCACTAGCCTATTTGTCACGTTAAGGTGGACTTGGCCCATATTTTTACTCCTTAAAGTGATTGTAGTTTTAAAGTTTATTTTCTGTGCTACATTATTTTCGTAACATATGTACACGATCCTTCCACACTCCCAAGGAGCTTCTCTATTCCCCCGCTCCCCAGCTCCGGCTCCCTCTTTGTGCAACTAAGGACCAGCTCATTATTGGGTAGAGGGTAAACCGAACAGGCCTGTCTGTGCCCCCTTTTCCTCTTGAAATTGTTTTGGAAACCAGTAGAATGAGTAGCATTTGAATTGTAAACCGAACAGGCCTGTCTGTGCCCCCTTTTCCTCTTGAAATTGTTTTGGAAACCAGTAGAATGAGTAGCATTTGAATTGTAAATCGTTTCTTTCTGTTGGTAAAGTGGGCACAAATGGAGATTGATGGCAGAATCTATGAAAGCCCCTTCGTGGCTATGGCAGACAAAATGACAAATACTGAAAACATACTTCAGAGTAGTTGTTGAGGAGCAGAAGGGTAAGATAGGGGTGAGCAGGTGGGTCTTTAGTTGATTAAAGTCTTGGATAGGACTCTTGCCATCGTTATTTCCTCCTCCTAAAATTCTACCGGAGTGTTACCCACTTGTCACCCTCTAAATCTAGATTTTGAATATTTCTCGTATAAAGATGCGCTCTGTGATATTTTTTACCTATCAGACCACAAAAAGTGTGGATCCATGCTTCTCATACCTTGTAAAAAAAAAATAATAATAATGCTTCTCGTACTGTTTTCTTTTTGTCTCTGATGCTTGTATTTAGACACGGGTGGCGTCCTGTTTTGATGTCTATTTTAATGTGCTCATCTAGTTCTTTTCTTTTGGCCTAAAGTTCTGACTGGTGTAATGATTTTTGCAGATTCACTCTGCAGCAACAGTGTTGGACAAAAATAACCTTGTCAAGTATGATAGGAAAAGTGGATATTTTCAGATCACCGACTTGGGCCGCATTGCTAGCTACTATTATATTACTCATGGAACAATATCCACATATAATGAGCATTTGAAGCCAACAATGGGTGATATTGAGCTTTGTCGGTTGTTCTCACTCAGTGAAGAGTTCAAGTATGTAACAGTGAGACAAGATGAAAAGATGGAACTAGCCAAGCTGCTGGATCGTGTTCCTATTCCAATCAAGGAAAGCCTGGAAGAGCCTAGTGCGAAGATTAATGTATTGCTTCAAGCCTATATTTCACAGCTAAAGCTTGAAGGGCTATCTTTGACATCTGATATGGTCTACATAACGCAGGTTGGTTATTGTCATTATTTACTCTTTAGATGATTTTGCTTATTGTTTAAGTTGGTTGGATGGTTTTCCTACTTCGAGCTATAATATCAGTACCTGGCTGTGTGTTTGTGTGTGCGTACACGTATGTGTATGTTTTTTTTGTTTACTATCTGTCCTTTTGCTTCTGTAGAGTGCTGGACGACTCATGCGAGCGCTTTTCGAGATTGTCTTGAAAAGAGGATGGGCACAATTAACTGAGAAGGCTATGAACTTGTGCAAAATGGTTAGCAAGAGGATGTGGAGTGTTCAAATGCCACTTCGGCAATTCCATGGGATTCCAAATGAAATTTTGATGAAGCTGGAGAAGAAAGATTTTACCTGGGAAAGGTATTATGATATGTCCTCTCAAGAGTTGGGAGAGCTTATTCGTTTCCCTAAGATGGGAAGAACACTTCATAAATTTATACACCAGTACCCAAAACTGATCTTGGCCGCTCATGTCCAACCAATTACTCGCACTGTGTTGAGGGTTGAGCTGACAATCACTGCGGACTTTCAGTGGGAGGACAAGGTTCATGGGTTTGTGGAACCATTTTGGGTCATTGTCGAGGATAATGACGGGGAATATATCCTCCATCATGAATATTTCTTGTTGAAAAAGCAGTATATCGACGAGGATCACACGTTGAATTTCACAGTGCCAATCTATGAACCTCTGCCGCCTCAATATTTCATTCGTGTTGTGTCAGATAGATGGCTTGGGTCGCAGTCTGTTTTGCCTGTTTCTTTCAGGCACCTTATTCTGCCAGAAAAGTATCCTCCACCGACTGAGTTATTGGACCTGCAACCATTGCCTGTGACTGCTTTGAGAAATCCATCATATGAAGCTCTTTATCATGAATTTAAGCACTTCAATCCTGTCCAAACTCAGGTTTTCACCGTCTTGTACAACACGGATGACAATGTCTTAGTTGCGGCACCAACTGGGAGCGGGAAAACAATATGCGCAGAGTTTGCTATATTGAGGAATCATCAGAAGGGGCCTGAGAGCATGATGCGTGCTGTTTACGTAGCTCCTATCGAAGCTCTTGCGAAGGAGCGGTATAATGAATGGAAGAAGAAGTTTGGGGAGGGTCTAGGGATGAAAGTGGTTGAATTAACTGGGGAAACAGCAACAGATCTAAAACTGCTCGAGAAAGGTCAACTAATAGTGAGTACTCCTGAGAAGTGGGATGCTTTATCGCGTCGCTGGAAACAGCGGAAGCACATTCAGCAGGTTACTCTATTCATCATTGATGAACTCCATTTGATTGGTGGTCAAGGCGGCCCTATTGTGGAGGTTATTGTCTCTAGAATGAGGTACATAGCAAGCCAGGTGGAGAACAAGATTCGTATTGTGGCCCTTTCTACTTCCCTTGCAAATGCCAAGGATCTGGGTGAATGGATTGGGGCTACCTCTCATGGCCTTTTCAATTTTCCTCCCGGTGTCCGTCCTGTACCCTTGGAAATACATATTCAGGGCATTGATATAGCCAATTTTGAAGCAAGGATGCAAGCAATGACTAAGCCAACTTATACTGCAATTGTCCAACATGCCAAGATTGGGAAACCTGCCATTGTGTTTGTTCCTACGAGGAAGCATGCGCGACATACTGCTGTTGACCTGATGACATACTCAAGTGTTGACAGTGGTGAAAAGCCTATGTTCTTACTACAGTCTGCAGAAGAGCTGGAACCTTACATTTCCAGGATTAAGGAACCAATGTTGAGTGAGACAATACGATATGGTGTGGGCTATTTGCACGAGGGTTTGACTAGTACAGACCAAGACATTGTTAAGACGCTATTTGAAACTGGATGGATCCAAGTTTGTGTAATGAGCAGTTCAATGTGTTGGGGAGTGCCACTGTCAGCACACTTGGTGGTAGTTATGGGAACACAGTATTATGATGGGCGGGAAAATGCTCATACTGATTACCCGGTCACAGATCTGTTACAGATGATGGGTCATGCCAGTCGACCTCTTGTGGATAACTCCGGCAAGTGTGTCATCCTTTGCCACGCACCGCGTAAAGAGTACTACAAGAAGTTCTTGTACGAAGCATTCCCAGTTGAAAGCCATTTACACCATTTCCTGCATGATAATTTAAATGCTGAGATTGTTGTTGGAGTCATTGAGAACAAGCAGGATGCTGTGGACTATCTGACTTGGACGTTTATGTATAGGAGGCTTACTCAGAATCCAAACTACTACAATCTTCAGGGAGTTAGCCACAGGCATCTCTCTGATCACCTTTCAGAGCTTGTTGAGAACACACTCAACAATTTGGAAGCGAGCAAATGTGTTGCTATTGAGGATGATGTGGAGCTCTCTCCTTTGAACCTGGGCATGATAGCATCATACTACTATCTCAGTTACACCACAATAGAACGTTTTAGTTCATCCTTGTCCGCCAAAACAAAGATGAAGGGTCTTCTAGAGATTTTAGCTTCTGCAGCAGAGTATGCACTCCTGCCAATACGTCCTGGAGAAGAAGAGTTGATTCGGAAGCTGATTAATCACCAAAGGTTTGCCTTCGATAATCCCAAATGCACGGACCCCCATGTGAAGGCTAATGCTCTTCTACAAGCCCATTTCTCAAGGCATGTCGTTGGTGGGAATCTAGCTTCTGATCAGCGAGAGGTGCTCCTTTCTGCCGGTAGACTGCTCCAAGCTATTGTTGACGTTATTTCCAGCAACGGGTGGCTTAGTCTAGCACTTCTCGCTATGGAAGTTAGTCAGATGGTGACACAGGGCATGTGGGAGAGGGATTCTATGCTTTTGCAACTTCCGCATTTCACGAAAGAATTGGCTAAGAAATGCCAAGAGAACCCTGGGAAGAGTATAGAGACTGTGTTTGATTTGGCAGAGATGGAGGACGATGAAAGGCGAGAGCTGTTGCAAATGCCAGATTCACAATTGATGGATATTGCACGGTCTTGTAACCGTTTCCCAAATATTGATCTGAACTATGACGTGGTTGATGGTGAAAATGTGAGGGCTGGGGAGGATGTCAGTTTACAGGTTACTCTTGAAAGGGATCTCGAGGGCAAGACGGAGGTGGGACCTGTTGATGCCCCTAGGTATCCCAAAACCAAAGAAGAAGGATGGTGGCTTGTTGTTGGTGATACCAAAACTAACCAGTTGCTTGCCATAAAAAAAGTTTCGTTGCAGAGGAAAGCCAAAGTCAAGCTTGATTTTGCTGCTCCTGGAGAAGCTGGAAAAAAGACATATACCCTCTACTTCATGTGCGATTCTTACATGGGTTGTGACCAGGAATATACCTTTACTGTTGATGTCAAAGAAGCTGCTCTTGAAGATGACAGTTGAAGAGAATTAGCGTGTGCTTTGTATGCTGAACTTACTTTGGGCTACTGCACTTTTGGCATGGTCATTGGATATTTTGTTCTGTTTTCCTGTTATATTTTGACCTGTTATGCCTGGTTTGAGTCAACTCCTTACTTAAAATGGTGGAGAGATCGTTTATTGTACCCCACTTATGTTAATTTTTAATGTTTAGCTAAATTTTGCAGTATCGTGTAGAATCACTTTTGTTACTCATTTTTCATGTTTGAACTCGTCTGAAAGTAGTTTCCTGTCATCAAATATAGGAAAATTGCGAGTGACATAACTGTTTTATCCCCCAGTGGTTTTTGACCGATGAGAGGACTCGTGTATGAGTCTGGTTATGCCAAATACTGGTTGAAAAATTATTGTATCTGGAGTCATGATTTGAAATTGTACTCCAGGAGATCTCTGAGTCCGGGTTTAGTAGGTTTCTGTAACCATGGTGTGCCATTGCTTTCCCTTACTGGTGATCATGGTATGGCAGAAACTTATAATCTTTATGCGATTATAATTGTATGTTGTTTACTTCGACCTTTGTTCCAGGAATATTATGCTGTGTCTCGGATGAGCAGATCAGATTCCCTATTTGTTATTTTTTAGTGTGGATTTGGAATTTTTATTGCAAATATCATTCAAATTAAAGGACCCATTGGTTGAATAATTTTTAATAAACTTTCATCTAGTAATGAAGTAATTAGAATGGGGATAAATATTTTTGGTGGTCTCTTCATATTACTAAAAATCTGATCTCCAAGTTTTCTTTTTCTGTGTTCTCGCAAAAAAAGAAACGGAAAATAAATGTGCTGCTACGAAAAGTTTAATAATATCAGTTCAAAAAAAAAAAAAAAAAAAAGAGAAAAGGTTAAATAATAGATTTGAGTCATTTTATTTACATCTAAAATTTCTTGATAGCGTAGGGATTGGAATGAGATGGTTCCTGAGACAAGGATACATTCATTTTTATTATATCATTATTCTTATGGGGGATTTGAGGGTGAATGAAGATTGAAGAATTTAGTGTGTTTCGCATTCCAGTTAAAAAAAAAAAAAAGTTGATATATTCATTTAATAGTGGGGGACCCTTCCTAGGCTCATCATACGTGTAGGAATAGCAACGGGGTAAGGCAGGTTTTGCCATACCCCGACCCTTATCTGAAAATATATCCCTATTCTTAACCCCGCCCGACTACTTTTTTTTTTTTTTTTTACAAATTAAGGAAATGTGTTTTTGATTAAAAAATTAATGAGCACAAATAATTACAAATTAACCAACATCTATTATCTATGAGGAAAATGAAAAATAATTGATATATAATGTTGGATTTTAGTTGTAAGGGTAAAAATATAAAAATAAAATAAAATCTTATGCGAAAAATTTTTTGAGGCAAGTATCGGAGAGGGGTAATGTCTACCCTAACTCAATCGGACCTTTTCAGTTCTCCTCCAACCCCGATCCTTTACTCAAAAAATTTACTAACAAATACCCGATCCGGTTGGAGCGGGGCAAGTCAGGTTTGGAATGGGAACCCCGATCCTTCACTCAAAAAATTTACTACTCCCTCCGTCCCTTTTTGTTTGTGATTTTTTGATAATCGTGTCAGTTTTCGATCGCTTATATCTTTTAATATCGATCTCCAAATATATGCAATATGGATCTTGTTTGATAGTTCACGATTAATTCTATTATACAAAGTTTTTAAAAAGGTGAAAACATTATAGATTGAAAGATATAAGCAATTTAAGGCGTATCAAAAAATGGAATAATTGACAAACAAACTGGGACGGAGGGAGTAACAAATACCCGCCCCGGTCGGAGCGGGGCAAGTCAGGTTTGGAACGGGACGGTTGAATTGAGCACGCTATTGGAATAGTGGGCCCTTCAAGATGAGTCGCATTTTGGTCTGGACCTGCCCGCTTCAAATTTCCAACATTGGCCCAAAATTTGGAGCTGGGCCCGCCGACCTTAGATTTTCTGTTCTATTGCTTCGAAGAGATATCTTGAACCGCGTTGTTCGTGAACTGTTCGAGGTTCGACTCGATAAAGGTTAGTTCGATTCGATAATTAAATAAGTCAAACTTGAACCTCAATTTTAAACTCATTCAATTAATGAGCCGAACTTCTCGGGTCAATTAGCTCGGGCCGATTAGTCTCACGAACATATATGTATATCTTATAAGATTATCACATGTAAGCTTGAATATGTATAAACTCCTATATATGCATCGTGAAAAATGAATAACTTGTCCATGATAAACAATTAAAGTGCTACAAATTTAAATTTTAATATGTTTTTATAACTTTATATATTTATGTACTTATTAATTATGCACAAAATACTAGTAAAAATTTAGTTGAAGTTTAAGATGGCAGTATAAATATTTACTAATATTTTTAGCAACGTAAAGGAACCTCAACTCGACCTCGGCTTGTCAATTTCCATTGAATTCAAGCTTAGCTCGAGTCCGTTTAAATACTGAACGAATGAATCTGAAAATTTGAAGCTCAGCTCGATCATTATAGCTTAAAAAATATAAATGATTTTCGAGAAGTGTGAATAGTGGTTCGGGACATTTATAAATATATAATTCGAGCTTAGCTTAATTTTTTTTAAAAATTTTCTCTCCCTTTTCCTAACAACCAAACAGTGCCTCGATTCAAAATGATAGGGCCGTTGAAAACCCACACTTTCTGATTTCCGAATTTGAAATCTCTCTCTCTCTCTCTCTCTCTCTCTCCCTCTGTGTGTGTGTGTGTGTGTGTTAGCGAAGAAGAAGAAGAAGACAGTAGCGATGGAGAAGGGTGAGATACTAAGCTTGGATCCAGAGACGGAGTTCCTTTACTCCAAACAAGCCACCACCGGTAATGAATGGGAGCTATTCAAGGAGAATGTCAAGCCCATGAAGAGAGGCCGAAACGTTCGCCTCCTTAACGACGCCCTCAAATCCCACTCCGACTCTCAACTCAAGAAATCTCTCCTTCAAACCCGAAGGTACTTCTTTGAATCCATTCCCAAACCCTTGATCTTTCTTGTACATATATAACATCTCTTCGATTGGTAAGTTCTGGATCCTATGTGAGTCTCTGATAAATTGATGCGACAAAGTTTCAACTTACGATCATTTATGGATAGTTTTGATCTTCAATTACCCATTTCAGGAGGTTGGTTGAAGCGATCGACGAGTACAAAGGAGATGACCCTCTTCAACCATGGCTTGAGTGAGTATACTCAGATACCCTTTTTTTTTTGTCGTTTTCCTTTATATGCATTTCAATACAAGGTGTGTTAATTCTGTTGCTGTACGATTAGATAGAGCGGCCCAAGAACAGTCCAGCTCCTCCTATAGCTGATTCGCTTTGCTACTCTTCTGACTTTTATCTTTTTCTTTATCCTGTAGTTTCAGGAAAGGTAGGTGTGGTAATTTGTGTAGGCTGTTATGTTAGCTGATTTATGGAACTGGGGTTTCACATGTATTGAAATGTTGACCTTTTTCCAAATGTATCTTCACCCTTTTAGGGTAACAAGTGCGTTACCTGTGCTATGCATGGAAGGAAGGGGAAATCTTGTTAGGTTGAATGGTAATTACTCATCGATTTGCAGTTGGAAATTAAATATAGAGATAGGAGAGAAAAGCAAACTCTATGGAGAATACGCCATGTAGAAGAGAGAATCAAGAGGAGAGCTGCTTTATATTTTTAGTAAATACCCTTGCTTAGTATGTATATGGTGGACATGTATGTGGGCTCTCTGATTTGAGGAAACCCTGGTAAGAAAGAAAAAAGAAGTTTTCAGTGACTCTACTACCTTTGTTTTTGTTTCTATCCGGTGGAGGAGACCCTGATTAATCAACGCAGACACTGTTCATGTTCAGTTGACAACTGGTTTTTTGGCAAGAAATTTGGTGTCAACTTTAGGAAAGCTAGGCATTTACGCATCAAATGCTGACAGTTGACTTCAGATTTCTGTCACCACGTTAAGTGCTACTTATTCAATTACTAAGCTTCTTGTTTTTTATTTTCTAAAGGTGCATCAAATGGGTACAGGAGGCTTTTCCTCCTGGTGGAGACTGCTCAGGTCTGGTTGTGATTTATGAACAATGTGTGCGTACGTTTTGGCATGAAGACCGCTACAAGAATGATCTCCGATACCTCAAAGTGTGGCTGGAATATGTGGGTTGCTTTCATTGTGACTTACCTTTGTGCTTTAATAATGTGCTATATAATTCATATTCTTGTAGCTGAGGTCAACTATAAGCTGTTGTATCATCATTAATTTAAGAAGTGGATCTGAAATGTCATTGCAGGCTGAAAATTGTGCTGATGCCGAAGTCATATATAGCTTTCTGGAAGCAAACAAAATTGGGCTGGCACACTCTATTTTCTTCATATCTTATGCTTTGCACATGGAATCAAAGAATAAGATTAAAACTGCAAATGAAGTATTCAATCGGGGGATGTCAAGGTAAACTCCTTTGATCCAGTAATTCCATTAATACATCTTCTTATGGCTGCATTGAGAAATTATCTTCACTTTAATGCACATAGAAGAAAGCATGGAATACAAACTTAGAGAAGATCATAGTAGACATTCTAGTATTATGCCAGTTCTTCTTACTTTGTTGCTTTTGCTGGTTCTTAAGAATTCACAAGCTTGTGTTACTCATTACGTTTTCAATGCTATAGGGATGCTCAACCCATTGAAAAACTAAATGCTGCTTATAGGAAGTTTCTCGCACGTTCAATGGGAAGACCGAAAGCTACAGATGTAGGCAATGCAATGAATCGAAGTTCTCTTTCTTTTTCTTTTTATCACATGAAAATTTGATAGTGATGTCTTTCTAAGCTCCATTTTTGTCAAATTGTCAGGAGGATTCCAAAGAGAATAGTATGCTTGTCCGAAGCTTTGGAACTGTATTGGCTAGGGGAGAAAGCAGTAAGTTCCAGCTTTGTCTTTCCGCCACCTGAAATCTTTGCCTGCTGAAGTTTTTCCTGTTGTTGCAGGAACCCAAACTACAGGGAGTACTGATTTTCTGAGGAAAAAATCGAAGCAGGATAGGTGAGTTTACAGTGTTCTTTATCTTGTCTTATAAGGGAAGTACATGATTTACTGAAAAATCCAACACCCACTTTCAAAAATGTAATACAAGCTGTTTAACTAATTATGAGCTTCAAGGGGTATACGCTAATATATCTACATTGCTGTAGATATTATGTCTGAAGGTACTCTCTGTTTCATTTTTTTATAGGGCTCATGGAACTCCACTAACCATTTACAAAGATGCCAACTCTGATGTCAGCTTGGTTCATCAACCAGAGTTGTCTAAGGCAGACACCAAATCTTGGCAGGTTCTTGGAGCTCGAGCGGAGAGAAATAAAGAGAATAATGCGATTCCTACCAAGTGGACCTCAAATAAGGTCAGTTTGGGAATCTTACCCTATACTATTGTCCAATTTCCTGCAGTTTGAGTAATGGTTTTATCACATGACAATGGAGTCTTATCCCACCTCAAAAATTATACTTTCAGATACCACGTAGAGCTGGGCCTAGAACTGGGGGAGCAACTGCCAGTGCTTGCATTGAGATCTTTGTCGACGAGGAATGTGCAGAGTGAGTAATACACACCTTCTACAAGCTAGATATACACATTGAATATTGTGTCAAATAGGTGTGTAAAAGAGGGGCAGATTCACGTTGGCATTCATCTGACCAAATTAAGGTTGCTTTGCCTTGATTTTATGCAGCTTCTGAGAACCTCAAACTTGCCGCATTTCATGTGCATCTCATTTATTTGCTACACCTCTTCACGGTTTTCCTTGTAAATGCTTGTGTCTTATAGATTGTTGCATCTTGTTTAACCGCGACAATCCCTAAATATCGAACTATGGTTTGATTTAGCAAAAAATTATTGCGGTTTCCTCCTATTCTCCTCCTTTGCCACAATATATACTGCAATTCCAGGATTTGTAATATTAATTGCTTCTTGTTAAATTTGTCATTGTTCATTCACAGAAATCACAAAGTGGGCAGTGATGGTGGCAAGTCTACTACTTTGCAGCTCGGAGATGGGGAGGGTCATGACCTTAAAAAGTAAGTATTCACAATTTATAATTAATCATTCTTGTTGTTTAAGGTACATGCTTTTTCTATCAAAGTAAAACTTTACAAAAATTAATGCTTTTGTAGGAAAACGGAGCTACTGAGGGAAAATCCATTACGCAACTTTCCACCAAACTGTCTTCCCAGATAATCGAAGTATAACGGTCAACTGTATTTGTTGTCTCATTGTTGTATGAATTACTCTACGGCTCAGCTTTTGTCTTTAAAGCTCGATTCGTAGTTATCTATCAAATTCTTCTAAGTGTTGAGAAAATCTGGAACTTCTAGTTATAAATGTATTGAAATTTTGAAAATTTTGATGAATGGTTGTGTAAGTACCGTTGTGCTTGTTCATACTCGTTTGAGGCTTTGAACCATCTTTCCATAGTTTCTCCTCCTGATATGGATGAACTGTGTGGTTTGGATTCAGCATTTTACAATTTTCGCAAATTACCCATTTCCAGTAAATTATTTACATTCGTCGTAGTCTTTTTTATTGCTAAGAAATCACATCGTGTCCAATGTTCCAAAACTCGCTAGGCGCTAGTCGGGCGGAAAAGGAGTGCCTAGCATGCCTAGCTGCGACTCCTCGGCCGCCTAGCTCCCTAGGCGAGGACTAGGACTTGGGCCACTGCCTAGTGCCTAGGCTTGACTACTTGGCCTAGACGGCCGACTTTTAGAGCACTGATTGTGTTGTTCGGTTGTTCCTACTGGCTGAAGGGATCTTTTTATGGTCCTTCGGAAACTTTTCCTCTCAGATAATATTGATTGGATTCGTGTTTTATCTTCTTATAGATAAACTTTTCCTCTGTAAACACCCTGTCAATGGCTTTTCCACTGGTATGGTTGACGAAAGCAATTTATTCGAATGGAGTGTCATGATTACTGGACCCCTTGATACTTTATAGTGAGTTCTCATTGTTCAATGTTCCTTCCAATGGAACTATCATGCACCTAAAATAGTGAATCGTGACCATATTTGTAATATGCATTCTAGCATTTTAGGTGAATGCCAACAAAAAAAAAAGGCATTTTAGGTCAATTATCGTTCTATTGGAAGGCCAAGTAGTAACGATGACATTCATCAGTCCAACAAATGAAACCCTACCTTATTGTGCTTCTACTAGTGTATGCCCGTGCCTGAAGGCACGACTTGAGCAATCGACGCACGTGTCCGTACTCTTTCCTTCTTTTTTTTTTTTCCTTTGAATTTCAGTGGAGGTAATAAGAGAGCATGTGATTTGAATTTCGAAAAGGAGAGAGAGAGAGAGAGAGAGAGAGAGAGAGAGAGAGAGAGAGAGAGAGTGTATTATGATGCCTGGAACAAAAAATATGACTGAGACAAAAGCTGCTTTTCATTGTAATATAGATGTGTTGATTAATTCCTCACTACAGTGTACGCTGATGGGAAAGTTTGTATCTCAATTCTTCATACACCTCGGACGGCCCGAATGGCTATGAACTTGCAAATGAGCGTTGGACACCAATTTTATACGGTATAATGGAATATTGATTATATAATCTTGTTCTTGCTTCATTTTATTTAGCTGCCAATGGATTATATTGCTTTATAGGGGGCATGCCATTCATGTTTCTTGCTTGCATAAGTTTTACTTTCACAAGATCTAGTCAATGTAAGTATATGTTTGTTTGGTTTGTTTGCTAGTTTTATTGTGCTCTATCCTCATAAATTCATATACACTTAAAAAGAGTCTTATTGGTGAGCTCAATTAACATAAAATATGAACTTCTTACTCTAAAATATAGTATTAGTTTTTCAAAATCACAAGTGTCTAGTGCCGCTTAAGTTCCTCTTTCCTATATTTCCCATGAATTGATATCTTCAAAATATGAACTTCTTACTCTAAAATATGAACTTCTTACTCTGTTTTCAAAAAAAAAAAAAGTTTTTACTCTAAAATATAGCATTAGTTTTTCAAAATTACTATACAAGAGAGTTGGTCCATTCAAGTTTGAAAATTTGAATTCAAACATATTGGCTGCATAATACTAAATGACCTATCACAATGGGTCCAGAGACCCTGTAGTGCCGAAAGCATTACAGGGGTTGTAATTCCCCAATCATAGCCGTCCGTTTGTCAACCAATGACTCAAATTATTCTACAGATAAATACTTATCTTTACATGAAGATAATCCAGACCGTTGATTGACCAACGGACGGCTGTGATTAGAGAACTACATGTTCCTAGATCCTATTGCGACACTTATCATATGTAAAATAGCAAATTAGCTAAGATATCTCTAGCATATCCTTCTAGAGTCATTGGCTCGTATTGATATGTCATTGAATCTTATAATTTGAACTTTGAACTTGTATCTCTATCAACACGAAATTTTGCTTTATTATAATATGGACAAAATATCTTACTTCAGTTATCCGATGCAAATAAAAAATCAAGTGTCTGTAACCTATCCCATGTCCTGTGGAGCAAACCAAAATTTATAAAAGATAAAAGTATACCTCCCTTTTTCAGAACAAGTGACTTGTGAAATTTGGAAAATGCGACAATACACACTCCTTATTTGAGTGTGTATCATACACACCCCTATAAAAGTTACAATTTTTTTGCAAAAGTTACGAATTTTTTGTAAAAGTTACGATTTTTTTATAAAAGTTACGAGACATGCCAAAATATTACGAATCATATTGCTGAAAAGTTATGAAAAACTAAAAAATGTTACGATTGCCGATGAGGTGACACAATCTGGACCTTGAGAAGAAAAGTTAAATCTCCCTTCCTTTACATAAATCATTAAAATGTGTACACAACTAACACGTGCTTCTTAATCACAAGTGTCTAGTGGCGCTTAAGTTCCTCTTTCCTATATTTCCCATGAATTGATATCTTCAAAACAAGATTATTAATATTTGCATCAGCTGATTTTCAATACTATTACATTGATTTGTACATCTGTACGACTTGAATTTCAGTGTTTGTCACCTACTAATTTTCAATACATATTCATTGTATTGGCTTCACGGTCCGATTGATATTGCCAATGCTTGATTGGTATTGTCACTTATATACTCTAAAGCATTTTCTTCCAACTTCAAAAATTCAGAAAATATTCAAGAACACAATACCCCCAATTCCAATACTCCCGAAACCTTTACACGCAACCATTACCCTTGAAAACCCAATCTTTTAGCTGTCTTCCCTTGTACCTTTACCCTTTGTATCGTTCTAATTTTATCTTGAACTACGTGCAATATAAATTTGAACCTGGTACTGTAGATGAGCTCTCGTCCCTTGATTGTGCATGTGCATTCATTAATTTCATGTGTCTATCGGCCCATATGGCCAGGCCAAAATTGACGGTTGGCATGTTCATGTAGTCAGCTAGTTGGGCCATCAGTTGGAGGAAATGTCAAACCCTTCCAACTCTTGACGACTGAAAGGAGCTGTATTTATCAATCTATTCCTAGATATATACAAACCGTGCTATTCGTACCGACGCCAGGGGACCGACTGCCGACCGGTGCCGGGTCCCCTTTGTGGGTCCTACCATTTATTTATTTCAAAATCAAATTTCGAGGGGCCCAATGTGGGAGTAGATGCAATCGGACGGCTGTAAGACCTCGATCCAAAATCACCTCATTTCATTCAAATTTTCGGCGCCGATCAGTACGTGTTGGGTCCCCTGACATCGATACCCTTGCATTTGTCGATATACAAATGTTCAGGTGGCATATCTCTATGGGAAAATCTTAAAAATACCCTGAACTGGCACAATGTCCTATAAATACCTAAACTTTCATTTATTTTCAATTACACACCTGAATTAATCAGCCGTTATCAAATTGGGCAGTAGGTGTCGATTTCGGGAGAGGAGGCCCTGTAGTGATGGGCTGACTACAGGGGCGTAGTTATCCCATCCAGCCGTCCATCTCAAAAATCTATTAATAACAATTCGGCCAAACAAGTTTACCTATTGAAGAAATTTGCAGTGTAATTACTTTGGACCACTTATGATATCATCACCATATTTAATAAGCAATTGGAAAGCACAAGATCTAAAGCCTAATCTTTGAGGGTAGCGTAGGTACGCAATTATTGAAAATCATGGTCACTAGGAATAGTTTCTTTTTATTTCTTATTCTTCTTCTTTCTTTTTTATTTTAACTTATACATACAGAGGAATAAAGTGAAGTGATATGTATATGGTTTAGAATCGACACCAAAAGAAGGGGAAAATTAAATCGTGGTGTTGGACCCACTAACAAAAAACATTTTTTTTTTATTTTTAAAATTAATACAGGTCATTCTCTCACAAGACATCACATAAAAACAAAAAAAAAAACCAACTTATTCTAAAATCATCCTTAGCGAAACACCCCCCAATGGTTTCAGAGCCTTTTTACGGTCTCACATCTAAACGTTATGGCCTCTTCCCAAAATCATTAGTTTGATCTGATCCGTTCATTGGCTCGTTCCGTTTTTAACCCTTGCCAAATACAATGCTAATCAAATAATAGTAATGACGTGAATGAAACACGTTTTAATTCTAAAAATCGTATCCATCAAATGAAATTCAATAACGTTTCGTTCAAGTAGCTAAGCATATCTAATTAATTGATATTTGGCAGGTCATACTAACCCATCGACGAGCAAAATGAACAAATTAGATTAAATTAATGGGCCCAGAATGGGCCTCACAGCCACTTGAGTACAACAGACACCCCAATCCAAATATGGTCATAGATTTTTTCATAAAATAATTATAAATGGCCACACTAGTAGTAGTTTTTTTTCATAAAATAATTATAAATGGCCACCCTTTAGGGTGAGTTTCCGAATGGATTTTATCCATTCATGCAGAGAGTTGATAAAATCTTAGATTTTTTAATGCAAAAATCTAAGATTTTATCAACTCTCCTTACGAATGGATAAAATCAAAGGCTTGATTTTATCAGATTTTGATAAAATCTATTCGGAAACTCATTGAGAATCAATGGAATTGACTACTGAATAATTCCTCCAAAAAAGATTGGTAAACCCAAGAGAAATAGATTTCGGTGCCTTTTATTTATATAAGAATCTACTTTGTTCAAAATTTTCCTTCGTCACCTTTAAGGTAGGTCCAAGTGGAATATTCATAGGCAGCCGGCGATCCAATATGCAGAATTATACTATACATTCTTGCATTTCTGTATATCCCTACTATATATAAAGAGGGGGTTTTGGTTTGGTACGGCAATTTTACCAAACTGCCCCCTCTATATATAAACCTAACATTTGGCTTTCCTACTATTCAGATATTCTTTATGCCCTTTGCAATCTTCTTCGGATCTTGTTGCACCAAAATAAACTACTAATAGAGATTTTTAATTTGATGCGAAAAAATTTAAAAAACTGTGTACGAAAGTATTTCACATTGCTGGCTTGTTAGGTTTACATTGGTGTTTGTTGGCTTTGCGATTTTCTTCGGATAAAAGAAAAGTACTTCCGTGCATAATTATTATATTTTTTGCACAAAAATAAGCTACTAATAGTGGAAAATTGTCTACAAAAGTGTTTCACATTGCTAGCTTGTTAGGTTTACAATTTTCGGGTAAAAAAGAAAGTACAGTCGCTCATAATTTTTTTTTTTAATTTTTTGCACCATGTTATGTATGAAAGTATTTAATTTTTGGGTTGAACAATGCACGTGTCTTTTTTGTAATGGGCCTAGGTTAACTCATATTAACAATGTCCCAAAAATATTGTCTAGTCTGCAAAACGAAAATGAAAACTAAAAAATAATTTAATTTTGTCAAGAAAAATTGGATCTTTTTGCTGTTAATTACTAGATGTTAATGACTTTTAATTTACCAGAAAAGTTTTAATTTTTCCTCCAAGAAAGTTTATTTTGTAAATTCTCATTTTGGAAACTGGACAATATTTTTGTGAAAGGAGAGTACAAGAAATTAAAGGCTACTATTTCATCGTTGTTTTTCTTATTTATTAATTAATTGACACTGTTTTGCTACTATTTCTAGTAGTATTATTTACTGCTACATATTTCTCAACCTCATAAAACTTTCAACAATTAGTATTTTTCGGCATTTTTTATATGGTTTGGAGTAAATTAATTGAAGACAATGAATATTCTTGGTGTTTGGTAATTTTTTTTATCTTTTGGTTAAAAAATTACACAGAGAATATTTTTCTTGATGTGAAGTTCATAAAAATACTAGTATAATAACAATGACCGAATTTGAAAAAGAACGAAACCTGTCTTTCTCTTAATGGAGTATTTCTCTTTGGTTATCATTTTAGGTTTGTATCATAGTAATTACTTTTAAGAATTATCTCCTCAAGATGAATTGAATAGTTAATTCAAAACAAGAATTCAAAAAAAATACGGACACAAGTCATTAAATCCGCTTAGATTGATAATTAAAAAGTTATAAAATTACATTAAAAAAACAACCTTTAAAAACTCACTTATGATATAATCATTCCTATTTACACCCCTACACTCATAAGTGGGTGGACCCACACGTACTAACACTACTAGTGTGTAAACGGGTGTGTAAAGTGGATATGGTTCTATCATTTTTGTGACTCCCATAGTGATTATTTGGTGCCCGGGTCACCGTCACGTGGTGCCTCAACTCATTTTCCACTACACATTATGGTGAGTTGGCTTGGGCCTCACGACAATGTGCAAGGAAAAGTGGCGGTGCCCTAACTACTTTTTCCATCACATTGTGGAGAGGGTCACACACTTTGGTTTGGGATCATCACAATGTATGGTGAAAAATTGGTGGGCCTCAATTCCTTTTTCCTTACACATTACGGTGAAAGTCACATTGGCCCTGTTCGTTTCCCAGTTTAGTTTTAGTTTTGATGACATCATTATTTTCCTCATTTCGCTCTCTCTCTCTCCACCCATTGCACCTGATGACATCATCAAAACTAAACTAAACTATCTAACCAAACACAATCATTTTGACTTGGTGGCTCTATCACTAGGGGTGGTCCTAGGGAGATGCAAGAGTGGGTCCAAGTCCATGCATACCGCGTAGTTATTCCATTAATTCTACTATATATTTTGAATTTGTTTGTAAAATTTATGAAGAATAACCCACATGGGCCACATCACAAGCCCAAGTGAAATTTCTTGCAGTGTTTCTCCCTCGAAATTATATACCGCTTATTTTCTTCCAAAACGTATACTTATATAGTCCACTTTAGTCTTTTTTGTTGTATGCAAAGCCAGAAATATACTTCACGGTATTCAATTTTTATTTTTTGACTTTCATTTCTGTGTTATTAATACTCCATTTAAAGATGAGATTTCGTTGTTTTTTTTGGTACAAAGATTTCGTTGTTAATTTATGAACATAAGTAATTTTTTTTGGAGGAGGAGTATTGGCACCCCCTAATCCCATTGCACTGAATAATCTTTCTTGCATCCAAACCAGTTTCCGGAAACGAGGTTCCTGTACTTCCAAACAACTCTTGTACCCCCACCTGACCACCTCCTTATTTTCTAGGAGAGAGAAGGGAAAAATAGATTTTTAGAGAGAGAGAAGTGAATAGAAACTGGCCCCAGACCTCTCTCTCTCTCTCTCTCTCTTTCTCCCCCCTGTATATTGAGAATTGTGTCGGTCCATACAAAGGCCGATACAATAAGGAGGTAACGTTTGATTCTTCTTCTTCCCCCCCCTCTGTAGACACCCTAGAGCCTCCTTTCTTTTTTTTTCCCCCCTCTTCGCTCCCCCTTCGTCAGAGATTCTCTCTCTTAGATGGCTTCTGCCTCACAAGCAAGCCTTCTCCTCCAGAAACAGCTCAAAGGTAACCAATCAATCGGCGATTGCTCAAAATTTTGGTTTTTTTCTTTATGGATTTTGACTCCAAAATTGCAAAAATTGATTGGATCGGTGTTTTATCTGCTTATAGATCTCTGCAAACACCCTGTCGATGGCTTTTCCGCTGGTTTGGTTGATGAAAGCAATTTATTCGAATGGAGTGTCATGATTACTGGACCCCCTGATACTTTATAGTGAGTTCTCAATTGGTTCGTTGTCTAAAGTTTTAATCTTTTATGTGTTGGGTTTGATTGAATGTGATGCTTATCTATTGGGTTTTTTGGTTTGTAAACTATTGTGAAGGGGTTCAGATTGTTTGTTATACATCTGGGTTCGGGTTTATATTGATTGTGTGCTTAAAGGTTCACTTTGTTTTATTGGTGTTGATGTAGTTTCTGGTGTCGTGTCGTCATGATGTGATCTTTGCTTATTTGCAGTTTTGGTTCATAAATTTAGATGAAGAGCTTCAGGCTAGTAGGTTTTGATGGTTTTCCTTCATCTGATCCAAGTGTTTTTGTCTAAAGATTAGACTTTTTGCATTCAGGTGCGTTTTGGCTTATGAATTAGAAGGAAAAGTTTAAGGCTTTTGTTTGCATCTGGGTTTAGATTACCTGATTTGAGTATCCGAGTCTAAAGCTTATTTTATGCATTGTGATTAGTTCAAGGGACATGATTGTTTGAATATACGATGTGCTGATTGTTGGTTCATGGCTTATAAATAGAAATGAAGGGCTATGGACTTCATGTTTATATACCCGAATTTGGGTTTTCGAAGGTTTTAGATCATCTGATTCTATTTTTTTAGTTTGAAGTCTGAAGTTTTATGCAGTAAAATTAGTTTGATGGAAGTGATTGTTTGAATGTGATGTTTTCTTGTTCGGTTTTTTTTTTTTAATTGCATATGAATGGAGGGTGTAGACACTGTGTTATACTTTTACGCTTGGATTTTGAATTGTAATGGATTATGTGATTCTCCTGCTTTTGATTGTTTTATCAGTTAACATGTTTTGGTTTGATTTGAGTCGTGTGGTTCTGGATAACAACTTGTTTTCTTTATTTACATCCTGCAGTGAGGGAGGATTCTTTAATGCAATCATGACCTTCCCAGCCAATTACCCAAACAGCCCTCCTACAGTGAGGTTTACCTCAGAGATATGGCATCCGAATGGTATAAAGTTCATTTATTTAATAAGTTTTATGCACTTATAGTTGTGTTTCATTGACAGGAGTCAATGTTCATTATGATGTTTGGTTCGTTATAAAATGCTAGAATGCATACAAATATGATCGCTATTCACTAATTTAGGTGAATAATCGTTCCATTGGAAGGCCAAGTATAATGATGTCATTCATCAGCTCGCAAATGAAACACTACCTTATGTACTTCTATGTGTTGATTAATTGCTCAACATTTGGTGGATAAACTACAGTGTATGCTGATGGAAAAGTTTGCATCTCAATTCTTCATCCACCTGGGGACGACCCGAATGGCTATGAACTTGCAAGTGAGCGTTGGACACCAGTTCATACGGTATGTTGGAATTATATAATCTTGTTCTTGCTTGATGCTATTTAGCGGCCAATTGATTATATTGATTTGCAGTGGGCATGCCATTCATGCTTCTTACTTCAATAAGTTTTACTTGCATAAGATTTAGTCAATGTAATATATGTTTGTTTGGATGTTTTGCTAGTTATTGTGCTCTATCGTTATAATCTGGCAGAAGTATCTGATTATCTCTGTGCGGGTACCTAGTTTACGTAGAGGCTATGTGATTCATTCAGTAGTTACTTATTGCTCTCTTTATTGTTTGTTGGTTTGTGCACTATAACTTACGTGTATGATTTGTCTTGAGGGTGTGGGTGAGTTGGTGAAGTGGTTTCAATCTGCATTACTTGTGGTTTGCAGTGGAAAAGGAAATTTGTAAGGATGAGTGCATTTACAGTTGGACCAGATAAGTTGGTTTGATGGTCATGTGTGAGGAAATATGAGAATTTCGGGCACTATAAGCTGTGCTGTCACTGTGCCACTGTGGGATTCAATTCAGGTGCTTGTTTCTAACCCAAGCACAACTCTAGTTCAGAAGTGTTTGCTTGTGGTTGTGTTTTCTTGTTGTAATGCTACACTTCCTCCCATGGTTGCACGGAATATGGAGGAGCATTTTGATTTCGATGTTATCACATCGTTGAACTTCATTTTGTTGGTAAGATAGATAGTAGATTGTGAACAGTGAGGCTGGATGTTAAGCAACCTTTTAGTGCGAAAGGTAGAGCAAAGCTGTTTGCAAAGAAAACAAGATGAGAAAAAGATATGCCACAATGGAAACTTATTGCTATGCTTGATAGATGTGGGAGCATCAATATCTCACTCATCAAATCCCTTAAAAGCTAAATTTGATGAGTGAAATGCAGCAAAATTCTCCAAAATCAGGTTTAACAAATCTTTTGCAAATTTGTTAAACTTGTAGCTTTGCTACAGTAATGCCTCAACTTTGTTAACTTACTATTCACTAACCTTTCTAGTAAAATTTGGATAGAGAGTCTGATTTTGGGAATTTTGGATAAGTAACTTGCTAATTTGGTGCTCCTGATAAGGATGCCCTAAGACCTGTTTAGTTGTTCATTCAGTTTTGAAGTCCGAAGAAACAAACTAGTTATATCCTCCTTACTTTTCTGTGGCGTTATTTTGTGAAAATATAATTTCTCACTTTGCTATTGTGACACATAAATGGTTTCACAGTAATACTTAGTTGTTCGTTCCATAGGATATATAAGTTTTTCCGATCCTTAACTAAAGGTGCTTTCTCGGTCAAAGCTGATTCACGACTTTGGCTGCATTGAAACGTAATTTCTTGCCTTCCATTGTTACGTGGACTTTCTTAATTTTCTTAAGGTACCTTTGTGCTGGGATATGACAAGGGGAAGACTAGAGGATGTTTGTCTTGACTCTCGTACCAATCTAGACGGTAGACACTTAGGCTAGTTCCTTCAAATTCTAAATGATGTTTGGAGAATGAGAAACACGCTCAACATTACTTGGATGAGAGAAGTCTCATTTCGACCGTGAATGCCACCTAATTTCAAGCGCACTCCTAATCATTTACCTGTTGCTGCTTTTACGACAGTGGACACTTACAATATGTACCATTCTATAGGGCTGCATAAGAGATGAGCAGAGCGGATCGGAGCCTTAATGTGTTCAAGCTCAGCTCGGTCATTTTTAGGGAGGCTTGAGCTCGAATTGAGCTGGAAAATCATGGCTCGAGCTCGGCTCGTAAAGGATTTGAAAAGCTTGAGCTCGGCTCGTCTGAACTCGGAAATATATGAACAAGCCAGCTCGGCTCGTCTGAACTCGGAAATATATGAACAAGCCAGCTCGGCTCGAACTCGAGCTCGTTAAGAGGTTACACATTGAAAGGAGAAAAAAAATTATGCAGATTTTACATTCAACAAATTTTCGATTCGCATCGAACCCAAAATTGACTAGAATCACTCAAGATAACACAAATTCAGGAAAGCCTCCGATACATGTATCATCAAGTTCTCTTCAGCAGAAATTACTCGCTTTGAGAAGTGAGTCTTTATGTTCTTATCAGGTTAAGATTTCTCTCTGATGTCCCTTCACATTTGAGATCGACACCTGATACAAATGGTTTCATCACAGATCAGAACGTAAGTGAAGAAGAGATTTCGAGAGAGGGCTCAAAGAAAAATTGAGATTTCTTAACAAATAATGAAGAAGATCGACAACCGGAGGTGGCCTGAGAATCAGTGGTCTAACCGCCAAAGAGTGAGATTCAGGGTGCCTGAGAGTAAGATCGCCTCTCTCTGTGCTGCTCGACGATTGGAGGAGGCCAGGGAGTGAATGTACAAACTGGAGAAACCCTAGTATTAGATATATATACCCTAGCTCGCGAGCTGGTTCGAGCCGAGCCTTATATAGCTCAAGCTTGTTCATTAATACTTTGAGCTGAGCCCAAGCCGAGCCAAGCTCGCGAATGGCTCAGTTCGTTTGCAGCCCTTCCATTCTAATATATCCACAACATGCCAGGGTAACCATATCAAAATTTTGGATCCTGTCATATCATGCGGAACCAAGTGTTTAAGGAGGTTTGACGCTTGAGCGCCTACCCCTTCCACAAATCATAAATAGACCCCTACTGTCTATCCTTGAGATCCCCTGACTATAATGCTGCTGATTGATATTTTGGAACATTGAGCTGAGGGTTGGTCAAATGATTTTTTTTTGGCCGTGTCCTTTCTTTAGCTTGATTGATAATGCTTAGAAACTTGATTTCTGGTCCATTGTAGTGTAACGAATTAACACCTGCATCATGGGTACCACTTATACTCCTAGGTTTCAGATGTAACTGTGTGCTGTATATATTTCCGGTGACTTGTTTTTTTACAAATGCTGATTAACACCTGCAATTGCATCATGGGTACCACTTATACTCCTAGGTTTCAGATGTAACTGTGTGCTGTATATATTTCCGGTGACTTGTTTTTTTACAAATGCTGATTATATGTGTTTGATAAGCTGAGTAGTCATCAAAATGGTCCATCATTATGCAAACATAAAAAGTAAGACAATCCATGGCCATTGTCATCAACCGCAAAATATACAGTCATGTGTATTTTCTGTTCTACTGATGAATGCTAAACTTTTGTACTTTCTGATGAATTCAATTTGCATATTGTGCTTTAATGTAGGTGTCCCTCCTGAGTTAAATATCTGGATCCGCCACTTGACTACCCCTTATACGATTTCGTAGGTTTCAGATGTAACTGTGTGCTGTATATCTTTCCAGTGACTTGTTTATTGCAAATGCTGATTTGCGATGGAAGCCTATGACTCTTAATTCATGCATCTGGAGTTTCCTTTGGCCTTTTTGCTCTCTCTATCCTTTTTGATATGGGCTTATCGAGTATAAATATGACGTGCAGGTTGAGAGCATAGTTTTGAGCATCATATCGATGCTTTCAAGTCCAAATGATGAGTCTCCTGCGAACGTGGAAGCTGCAGTAAGTTTCCAGAACCTCGCTTTCCGTCCTTTCTCTTTTCTCGGTGTGGTGACTTTTTGAAGTAAACACAAATATTATGCTAGGTTTCTTTTGTTTTCATGGACTTAACAAGAAAGGATACATGAGTCGTGTACCCGACCCGAATTGATATGGGAAGGCTTCATTTGGTTTGGTTTGGCTGATTTTATTCTGCTTTTTATATATAAAAAAAATATTCTGGGTAGGATCCGTATCCCCTTTTGCATTGCTTTACATCTTTGGTTCGAACCAAATGCAGAACGTTCGTTTCTGTTCATTGATTAGTTGTGTACTTACCTTTTTCGATTTTTTTCGGGTTTCCTTTATCTCTGATGTCTTCTCAATACTGAATTGCAGAAAGAATGGAGAGATAGAAGGGACGAGTTCAAGAAGAAAGTAAGTCGATGCGTTAGAAAGTCACAAGAGATGTTGTGAAACTTCATCTGCCCTTCTTTCACCGACTTTTGCTATGCCGAAAGACAGTCGAGTTTCACAGCGTGCAATGGGATGACCGTCGATCAGACTATTTACAGCATCATCTATGTAGAATTCCGTAAAATTATCATTTGCAATCCGTTATCCATGCTCATCTTGGACATACAAATTTCAACTATTTAATGTGGAAGTGCATCTGTTTTTGTGTTGGAACTTTGTTATTGTATTAACCTCATTCTTGCTTTAACTTAGTACTAATTGCATGGTCGATGAATCACCCTTTATTTATTATTTTTATTTTTATTTTTATTTTATGGTCGATGAATCATTTGACAGTTATAAAACAGCAAATTTAACATAGTTTATTGTACTCTGAAGGCTTTTTTGTAAAGCTAAAGGCGCCTGTGTGTGTTTATATGCATTTTCCATTGACAGAGGAGAGGTCATAGACTTGCAACAATGTGACAATTACACCCACAATATACATTGAAAATTTACTGAATTTGAGAATGAGATGGAGACTACACTACATACCCAAAAAATGTACCCAAAACAACATTTTGTGAATTTTATGGGTACTTAGCATTAACCGAGAACATATGCTATACAAGTCATTATGTCTTATCTTAATAGGGAATGGGCAATGTGAAATGGGTAAATCGTAGGATAGTGACCAGGGCTTCTAGCCAGGTGGTCGTATACCAATAATTAGGTGGTGCTCGGAGGTTCTGAATTCGAGTTGATGGAACAACATCGATACCCCTTGTGATAATCTAGCTGAACTAACATATTTGTGCAGTGGTGTGATAAGCTTCGAGTTTGTGCTGGGCAATTCACATTGAAGAGCCTAAAAGCAATGAAATGTACCCAGAACAACATTTTGCGAATTTTATGGGTTCTTAGCATTTCCCGAGAACATATGCTATACACATCATTATGTTTTCCCGTATGCAGTTTATATGCATCATAATGGTTTCTTATCTTAATAGGGAAAGACAATACTTTGCAGCCCAATATACACAATATACTTACGTGCCACTGTATTATTGGGCAATGTGAAATGGGTAAACGGTAGGATAGTGACTAGGGCTTCTAGCTAGGTGGTCGTATACCAATAATTAGGTGGTGCTGGGAGGTTCTGAATTTGAGTTGACGGAACAACATCGATACCCCTTATGGTAATCTAGCTGAACTAACATATTTGTGAAGTGGTGTGATAAGCTTCGTGTTTGTGCTGGTCAATTCACATTGAAGAGCCTAAAAGCACATTTATTGTTCTCGTGTACAAGCAAGAAATCTAAACTAACCTAATCTAACAACACCACACGCTTTATAAATGGGGCTTGAATCCTGGCCACCACTAGGGAAGGCATTGGGCCATGCTGTTGAGCTAAGAGTTCGTGTTCACTTGTTTTGCCAAAAAGGGCCCAATGAGACAGTAACGTTGTACTTGAAATTGGAAGTGCTAATTAAGGTGAGCCCATAGTTAAGCTAAGCTGAGATACTTGGCAAGAAAAATTAAGCTGGGACTTTCTATTCATGTTCTATGAGACACGATCATTCTCTCACAATACATCAACCAAAAAAACTAAAAAGAGACCGGTCATTCTCACACAATATATGAATCGAAAAACCAAAAAAGACACTAGAAGACAGTTTGCTACAAAATATAGTTATCTGGAACAAAGCCTGCCTACGAGAAAAAAAAAAGAAAAAATCCATACCAATCATGCATGTTAGAATACTTTGCCCAAAGTGAGACTAAAGAACGATGCACTCTTCTGATAAGTGAAAAGTCCTCCGTAGAAGATGAAAATTTAGAACCTCAAATCCAATTTTATCTAGGGTGGGCGAATAAGTAGACAGAAATAGAAGTAACATATTGGTCTCCCAAGATTTCAAGTTGAATTTACTTTGCCACGTCACACTCATGTATAAGTGTGTGAGACGGCTGTGTAAGAGACTGTAGAGATTAATTCTAGATGCGCACAAAACTAACCCGGGACACTCTGCATTATTAAAAAAAACATAATGGTCTCTAAATTGCTATTACTACTACCCTATGGATGTACAAGGACTTCGAATTTCACATTCGTTAAACTTTGAAATTTCAAAAATCTTGTTGTTGCTATTATGGCCACCCCGTATATGAAATCTTGGTTCAACCACTCGGCACTCGTTATTCCAAATCATAAAATAAATACTCACCATATTCCAAAATAATCAGTTAAAGAGGGGGAACAAACTTTGGGTCACTTTCTCATCTGGCAATGGACAAGGTACTGAAAGTTAAGTGGGCGTATGAAATTTGCTTAACTCATCAATGCATTATGCATGCCATATTCAGATATGATGCCCCTCATGATTGGAGATTTTTGCACCAAAAAATATTCCATACATATATGAAATGAACAAGTTATGTCCTTATGAGAAGAAATTCATGTTCTCTTCACAATCATGATAGAAGCTTTTTCCCTGAATTGTGGGAATATGTCCTAACCTTATCTTCTTCCATATATCTTCTACATCAAACAAGAGAAAACTTTACACAAATTACAACAACCAAAAAAAAAAAAAAAGTGTCATTGTTGGCTTTGGTTTCATACTGTCTGCGGTGTCCCTTAAAATCTTAATATTCGTATGATTTGCTTAAAATCGTGACTTGGCACGATGATAGATGTTATTTGGTGCACCACATTCCACGAGATAGGGTCTAATTTGTCTACGTGTGAAAACAGGAGGTAAAACTATTTAATCATCTCTATCGAACCTATTGAAGTTAAAAGTCTTCTGATCATAAAGAAATGTCAAATGTATGCATGATTAGAGATTTATTTCAAAGATGCAAATTAGGTTATCATTGAAACTTGAATGCAGCCTTGACCTTGTTTTAAGTTTGTAGTAAACTGCAATTTATATCATCTCGTCTACTCGTAAGATGGGGGAAGGGGAGTCCTTAAGTAAATGGACGAGCACACTTGGAAATTTGTAACTATTTTGCTTCTGGTGAGATTTGATCCCCCAACCTATCACAAGATCACGTGTTCATGTGTCGGCCAAGTTTCTCATTTGATAAAATGGAAATCTCGTAAAATCAATGGGTTGATTTTAGCAAATGAGGAAACTATTTGCTAAAATCAACCCATTTTAGCAAATGAAAATGAAATGGGATTCCCATTTTATCAACGGGAAACTCAACCCACACGCTTGCTTTAATTTTTTTATGAGCTGTCATTGTCTGATATGGGCTTTTTAGGCCTTTGGGTGTTCTATTTTTATTGTTTTGTCTGAGCACTTTAGGCCCATAGGTGTTTGGGCTTTACTCTCTGGTGTATCTTTCAATCTTTGGTTGGACTTCCATTTTCCTTAATAACATGTTTTTATTACCGATAAAAAAAAAAATCCCCCTATAAATGTTAAAACGTATAAACAATTTTTCTTGATGTCCTCATTTTGTAAAATCTTATAAGAAGACAAGTATTTGTCTTATCTCTAGCCTTGACTATTTTTCTCCTCATTGCTTGATTGAATGAGTAATTAACAGATGGGTAAATGGTAATAGCTTAGAAATGGTACGTGTAGAGGGAGTATTATGTTACGTTGATAATGATACTATTATTGGTCTACGTGCTAAAACGGAAGGTTTTTAGTCATCTCTATCGAACCATATTGTAGTTAAAAGTCTTTTGACGATAAAGAAATGTCAAATGTATGCATGATTAGAGATTTATTTCAAAGATGCAAATTGAGTTATCATTGAAACTTGAATGCAGCCTTGACCTTGTTTTAATTTTGTAGTAAACTGCAATTTATATCATCTAGTCTACTCGTAAGATGGGGGAAGGGGTGTCCTTAAGTAAATGGACGAGCACACTTGGAAATTTGTTACCATTTTGCTTCTGGTGAGATTTGATCCCCCAACCTCTCACAAGATCATGTGTTCTGTGTTCATGTGTCCTTAAGTGAATGGACGACAGGACGAGCACACTTGCTTTAATTTTTTATGAGCTTTCATTGTCGGCTTTTTAGGCCTTTGGGTGTTCTATTTTCATTGTTTTATTGGGCACTTTAGACCCATAAGTGTTTGGGCTTTGCCCTTGGGTGTATGTTTTAACCTTTGGTTGGACTCTCATTTCTCTTAATAAAATGTTTTTATTAAAAATCAAATTTCTCATGGGATTATCAAGTGTAAAATCATGAAAAAAAATTGGGGGTTAGGATTTTTGTTGAAGTGCTTATATAGCTAGATTAATGCAGTTTTTTTTTCCTGAATTGCAATTTATTAATTTTCTAATGTTTAACTTGAATAGTACTAATCTAAATCACAAGTAATGTGGCGCGTGGGCGTTCGTCACAAGTAATGTGGCGCGTGGGCGTTCGTGAAAGCACGAGCAAGAAAATACACTTCGAAAACATCTCAAACTACTTAAATTCAAGAGAGCGATGTATATTGCGATCGGAAGCGGAAAATAGCACTACTAAAAAAGCTACCAATTTGTGTAAAGTTCAAGGTCAGTAATCCTGCTGAATTATATCACGTGAACGAAAAATAAATAAATCACCCTAGTGCTTTTAACAGTTAGTTCAACATTGAATGTTTCTGTTTGGTTTCTTTTAGTTTGCCCCGTCTATTTTGGCATGAAAGTTTCTGTTTGGTTTCTTTTAGTTTGCCCCGTCTATTTTGGCATGAAATAACAAAATAGAATAATGTGAGTTCACAATGCAAGATTCTGTCGTCATTTGGGTGAACAAGATTTTTTTCCCCAATCTCACCAAACAAGAAATAAATAATAATGCTACACTAACAACTATTGATGTGACTGATTTACTTATAGTAGTAATTTACACTAATTTTATTAAAAATCAAAGCTGGTATGTACACGTGGTATTCGATCGCACATCTCGATTGTGCAAAGGTATTTTGGACAAGGGGAGAAGTATGTAGGGGTTGGGAGTTGCTCCGGCCCCTCCCAATTTCTTATCTTGGAGTATATTTTATATATTTTTTCACAAATATTATTTAAAAAGTTATAAAATTTTGAAAATAATTAAATAGTAAGAACAATTTCCTTTTTGAAGACACTAATCATGAAAAATGATTCCTTGCGATGATCATAATGCGTTCATCAATTCATATGGTAACAATAATACTCGAGATTAATTTTTTAATTTATCAAAACCGTCCTATCAAAACTCAACTGACTAGATTTAAATATTGAAAAATTATCGAACCAAGATTTTTTTCATAATCTGGCTCCCTACGACTTTGATTCCTATCTCCGCTACTAGTTTTGGACGGGCCAAATTACAAATAGAGAAAGAGGAGCGAGAAGAGGAGAGGAAACGAAATCTAATTATAAACGACCGAGACACACGGTCGGACACCACGTGACTATATACCCGACTCTCAAAGTTTTTCTCCCACCAGAAGACCGCAATCCTCCCCTGCATCCTGTCGAGTCTGGCTGCTATCTACTCCCACTCTCTTTCTCTATCCAAACACTTTTGCTTTCTGCTTTCGGCCTTTTTCCCACCTTCCATCTCTCTCTCTCTCTCTCTCTCTCTCTCTCTCTATACATACATTTTCTTTACGCAAAAAACCCAAATCTCACGCTGTCTGTATCATGGAACTCATGCCACATCTCCCGTGACTCCACTCTCTCTCTCTCAACCCAAATCGAATTTTCCACAAAAACCCAACATTAAAGTCCCAATCTTTCCACTTTTTCACGCCCATGACCTCTCTCTCTCCTCCCCCTTTCCTCTCGCTCTGAAAAAACCCCCCACACCGGCGGAGATGCGGCAGTCTCCTCAAGCGGCGCTCAGGAACGGCGGCGGCGAGACTCCCTCCCCTCGCCCGCGTATCCAGGCCCACACTCCTCCTCACCACCCCCACCACTTCCACTCCACCGTCTCCGTGCAGAAGCTGCGCCGCTTCAACACGCTGATTCTCGTCTTCCGATTCGCTGCCTTCTGCTCGGCCGCTGCTGCTTTCGTGTTCATGCTCGTTAACCCTAGAGGTCCCGATTCCCCTCGTTGGTACGACTTCGACGCCTTCAGGTAACGTTAAATTTTAGCGCTCCATTAGCTTAGTTCAACCGTGTTTGGTTGCTCAGAAAATGTAGAGGGAAAATCAGTTTCAATTGGCGTCTTGTTTGTGTCAGTTTGCCCCAATTGGCTTCTGTTTTGAACGGAAAGACCGAGGCCGGTAGAGTGCAATTTTGTTCGAGTGCAATTTTGTTCACCCTCGCGAATGGCCCGAGTTTCGATGATCGAAATTGATTCTTTCGTCCTGATTCTTTCACGATGCCGGAATAAATTCAGCTCAATCGGATATCGGTCGATCAAGAAATTTTCCCTCTTGGTTGTAATGGAATCCTAAAAGGAAAACTAGAAAGGGGAAAGTGACAAAGGAAAACTTCCTAGTTTGCTATCATTTTCTTTCTAGAACTAAACAAGAGAAGGAAACCCACTTTCTTCGTAGTTTTCCTTATATTGTTTTCTTTCCCTTCCACACGTTCCAGGCAAACCATAAAAATCCAATACTGAGTCAAGAACTTTGAAGCAAAAAAAAAAAAAAAAAATTTTTAATGTACCGATATCCGATTAAGTTGAAGTTTTGTATGGTCTGTAAGATGATCAGTCTGATCATGAAAGCAGACGCAAAATGAAGCATACCTTCTCCCCATTCGCTTCGCGAGTGTGAATAAAACTACTTTCCCGTTAGGATAAAATTACAAATCTTTCTATTTTCCTGCCTTTTCTCGGTAACCAACCAGAAAGATAGGATTTTGCGTTTCTGTTGCCAAGAAAAACCTGGTGTAAACAAACAGTGACGTCGAATTTAATTTCGGATACAAATTTGCAACTTGCACGTTGTAATTGGCCTAATTGGGCTTCTAATTTTGAAGCAAAATGTAACCAACCAGGAAGATAGAATTTTGCGGGGAAATTGGTGAAATTTGATATCATTTTTTGCAGATTTGTTCTTGCTGCGAATGCTATAGTGGCAGTGTATTCATTGTTCGAAATGGGAGCTTCAGTTTGGGAGATTTCCAGCGGTGTCACTTTGCTCCCTGAGATCGTTCAGGTCTGGTTCGATTTTGGCCATGATCAGGTTCCTTCTCTCCCCCTCCTATAACACACAAAACATCTTTGCACCCTAGTTTACTCATTTTCCTTTAAATAGGGCAATCTCGTTGTTTCAATTTTAGTCTGGAGAAGCGTCCTTAGCGAAGAACTGGGCCCAAGTCCCCTGGAAGGGGGCTCGAGTGAGGGTGAGACATTTGCAAGCTTGCAATTATGCTATCCCAAGGTCTTGGTGTTCATTGTGAGAGTTCTAAAACACCCTCAAAACTTGTCACATGTCACTAGTATTCCTTTCCAAGTAGTACTAAACACTAGTATTTGTTTTCTCGATTAAAAAGATGTTTAGTTGCTAACAGGCCCGGACACGTGAGTTATCAAAAAATTCTCAAGGACACTTGTTTAGAAGCAACTAATGCATTGTACTTTTTCCGAAAAGTCTAAGAACACAATTTTAGAAGCCGTGTCATATATGTGGACTCGCATGTATCGAACAGTTCTGAATACAATTTTTCCGACGTTGTGCTCTTAGCATTGTTCTACTTTTGTTTATATCTAATGTAGTATTCAGAATATCCCTTTCTACATAAACCGTACGAAATGAAATTCTTCTCTTTTGAACTTGTTCCTAAAAATATCATAACATTCACTTGTATTATCATTAGAAATTAAGGACCACAAGCATAGATAAAGTTGGTGGGAGTACTATTTGAATAAATGCAAGATGTTGAAATTACCACTCAAAATAAATAAAAAAATTACCACTCAATTAATGGTCACGAGAAATCAATATTAATGATGACTTTTTAATTTTGTGGCATGAAATGCATCATCTATTGCACCATAACAAGTGCCTCTGGGGCCTGGGTCACCCATCAGCATCTGCCTAAATATTAAGGAGAAATTGGCGAATGGACAAGTCACGGATAATTGTTGACATTATAATTACGTAGATTAAAATGAAATTTCATGTAACCTACACAGACTGATAGTCACAGATGTTTTCAGTTCTAATTGGTTGAAATTAAAATTACGTTGATTAAAATGAAATCTCGCGTAACCTACAAAGACTGATAGTGTTATTGCTCTGAATGAGGAGATGCACGTATCATAATTTTCTGCTCACCATAGTCTCTACCTCACTTCCAAATTTCGAATCCTACTCTCACTCTCTCTCAGGTTGGAATTTGTGAATGAATATCTGAGCTTGATTTATTCTCTCTTTCAATCTTAGGTGTTCGCGTATCTATTGCTATCAGCGGACTCCGCGGGAACAGAGCTAGCTCGGACGATGAAGGGGACAGACAGGTGCACATCAAACAACGCGTTTTGTGTCCAGACTGATATATCCATTGCCTTGGGTTTTGCCGGGTTTCTATTTTTGGGGCTGTCGTCGCTTCTTTCTGGATTTCGGGTCGTTTGTTTCATAATCAACGGCTCTCGCTTTCATATCTAGAGTGCATGTGAGCATGAGAGAGAGAATATCCTAGGGTGTTCGAGAGCGTTCCCTTTACTGCACCATACTGAAATCTTTTCGATCGGCTCGGCCGCTCGGGTGCCTTATGTCCCCTTCTTAGCTAGCCAATGTTCAATGATTTCGGGCCTGTTATTGTGTGGTTCTAATTATTGTGCATGTAAGAGAGCTGTTCATTATTCGTTACTGATTCTTCAATAGTCAAATCTAAATTTTGTGTTTCTGATTCATTTATACCACCTTTTGATGAAATTGTGTACTTGGTTATTCTGATGGAACTTTTGGCATATATATTCAATATACTTGTAGAGCAGATGGGCTATAGAAATTAAATCATGTTTGTAGTAGTGCCTAGTGCCCCAAGGCACTACAGGGTTGTAGTCTCCCCGATCCGACCATCCATCCTTCAGTCAACGGTTGAGATATATTTGTTAACTCTTAGCGGTAATAATATACTTTTAGCAATAAAAATACATCTATGAATCTAAACTATCGATTGTGGAATGAACGGTCGGATCGAGGGACTACAACTTTGTAGGGCAGGCTCTCCAAATCCCAAAACTAGCAGTTACACAGAGATGAATCCATGAAGTTGTAATTGCTTAATAAGCCCTTGCTGATGATTTATCATGTGCAGAGAGCAAAACAAATCTCACTTTTAAGGATTTAGGTATGTTTGGAGGCCCCCTTTGTCTTGAGAATCCGGGAACCTGAAGTGCAAGATCCGAGCTGTACAAAAGTGTTTTTAATGGTCCAGGACTCTAGATTTGTTAAAAGTATCATCCAGGTAAGTATCTTATATGATTGTCTTCATTCTTAGTGATTCTGCAGAATTGGGTTGTATGGAAACGTACGGCTGGGATATGAAATTCTATTTCTAATTACATGATTCCACCGTTTAAAATGTCAATTCTCAAGAAATGAAGTACCCTCTCATATCCATGGTAATCAGATTCACAGTTCATGGGAATCAAACACAAGAATTTGAGAAAATTCCCATCATTTCAACAGAATAAAGATTACTATCACAAAATATAGGAGTACACTTGGACACAGCTTTAATCTCGGCAATTCTTGGCCCAAGGTTTTCACATCAAAACATCGTATTCAAAGCACAAACAGCGGATCTACACTGACCGGCAGCTAAAAAGAGAGAGAGAACTGAAGCCGGGGAATATGAAACTCCGATCAGAGATCATCACGGTATCAATCTCCCATTACAATTATGTCAGCAGGATGAAAGGAATAATAGGAAAAAAAAGCATGTTCTAATTATCGCATGCCTGCATCCTTGTTAGCTCCCTTTATACTTCGGGTCAGCCATTGCATAATGGTAAGCAATCACCAATAGAAATATGAAAATGCCTAGAAAGTTGGCGAAGAATCCCAAGTCTTGATCATCAATCATCTGCAAAAGCACAACACAATCTCCATATTAAGCACCACGGTCCCAACTAAATCCATCGACAACAAATAGAATAGTTTATGGATTCAAAGTAGCTTAGGTCACACATCATATTGATGTGGAGATAGCAAAGGAACTTCCAAAATGCTATTCCGCAGGAATAATAACTAACACCTAAAAATATCAAGGTCCTAAAACTGGCTAGGTGCTCCCAAGGCAACCGGGCACCTTCTAGCTTCTAGGACTGAGTACTCGGCGCCTAGTCGGCGAGGGGCCTTCTAGTGTCTAGGCAGCGAGTACTCGGCCTTACAGACCTTCTTTAGAACACTGAAAAATACATAAAGAGCTCAATTGTATTCCCCGATGAAACAATGCATACATATGATTAGAGGACCTGTCCTGTCATCGTGGTTTTGGTTCAACTCATCTTCCTTGACAGAAGGCAGATTTAGCATCCAACTATGAGCTATTTCAATTCATAGTCCTTTACGCATTTAAATTTACCAACCCATGCTGGTTGAATCATCACCAACCTTGTGCAAGAATCCTCCCTCCGTAAATCTATCCCAGATCACCCACCTTTTTTTCTTTCAGTAAGTTGCAATCTTTTGAACTCATTCAAGCAGACAAGGCATAGTAGCTCTCCTCCATAGTGTGATATCTACAATTTTTCCTGGTGGATTCACTCAAAAGATCTACGTGGAGATGGGACTCTACCTTCACCTTCTAAGTATTCCAAACCTCAAGAAACCCTCGATGATTTCTAGAATCAACGATCTTTAGAAGCACCGTATGCTCTACTGCTCGAAGCTCTAGAATTTGTACTTGATGGATCAATATAGACAAAGCTGGACATTCAAATGACCTCGCCTTTCTTCCGGTTTACACCCCAGACACCAGCTTCTCTTGTTTACTAGTTCTGAAAAGAAGAAACAAAGAGAATGACCGAACAATTTGTTTCCTCGTCTTCTCTAATACATATCTTTATTTGCATAGGATAAATAGTCACTCCAAAAGTGCAGATGAGTTTATAATCCACTAGTCCTGACAACCACGTTTCAATACAAATTAGGTGCTAATATTGTCCTTCACGACCTTCTCTGAATCTCCAACACCACCAACCAAAAGCAATCAAAAGCCAACCCCTAAGACATCTCTAGCAGTTTCTAGACATTTTGCCAAGGAAAAAAGGAAATTGCAAATTTCTACTTTGGCTAGCCACTAAATTAATGCTCCACCCAACAGCCTCAACAAAATCACAAAAACTACATGTCACATATACATATCAATACACAATAGCGGAACCTCGAAGTCACCGTTGCCATCACTGAAACTCCTTCGCCATCGTCACCGCCTGAAAATGAAACGAAACGGAGTTCAATCACGGCTGGAACCTCGCCTGAAACTGAAACAAAGACGCCTGAAACTCTGTAGAAGTCAAAATCGGAATCTCGCTGCAGAAACAAAGGGGGGGGGGGGGGGGGGGGGGGGGTTGTGGCAAGTTAATGTAGCAGAGGAGGTTTTGCCGAGAAGCAAGGCGAGGCTATTGGGTGGAGGTTTTTAGGGTTTGGCTCTGCAAAACACTGGAAAAGGTAAACTGCCGAGGCAGTTGGAGATGCTCTAACTGTTGCAACCGTAGCCAGTATCAAGTGAACTGGCTACGAAAGTTTCCCACTTTACAAGAAGCCCGATATACCAGTAGGTAACCCCAACAACTGGATTACCCAAGCCTAATAACTGATCCAAAGCAACTTTCTCCATGAATCAAGACCACTATTTACCTAGTAGGATGCCAAAGCAACAAGATTTACAAGTGAACAACTTGGAAGTCCCACTCAACACTCAGTATTTTCCCAAACAATTCAGTGAACCGTATAAACTAACCATGGCATGAAAAATTCTTCTCCTCCCCTTCTCATTTCCTTTCCTAAACAAACTAAAACATAGGGGTCAAAATTTGGTAACTAAATTGGGTTCATAGAATTATCAATCTTAGTATAATTTATGAACATATCAAGCAAAGACAAAGCGGAACTCTGAAATCACAAACTTTTTTAATCTTGGTTCAACTCTGTTCCATGAATTCTGAAGCCACAAACTGAAGAGTAGAAAACAGCACAAAAAGCAATTGAATAAATGCAAAAAACGGATCTGTGATCACAGTGGGATTTGAACCCACGACCTTTAGATTCGGAATCTAACGCGATATCCACTCCGCTATGTGACCACTCGTTCCTCGCTTTCTCAATATCAATACAGCTGTATATAAATGCGAGCGAGAGAGAGAGAGAGAGAGAGAAGAAAATGACAAACAACACTTGTTTGGATCCTGTAAGCAAAACAAATCACAGAATTCAAACACATGTATCGATGGACTGGATCCAAATTTTGCGATCTCGCCCATTTTCACTCTCTAGCCTAGATTGTGTGGGCGCTTAATGCTCATACACGAAATCTATAAAAGTATCTAGCATGTGTGAGTACTCGCACCAATACATATATACGGAGAGAGAGAGAGAGAGAGAGAGAGATTACCTTTCTGGTGATCGAAAGCGAGAAATGAGATCAGGGAAAAGGGGATTGAGAAAGACTCTGAGATCGGTGATCGGATCAAAAAAATGGAGTATTTGGGATCGGTGATGAGTTCATTCTTTGATACAACGGGTATGATCCAGTATGACCAAACCCTTTTTCATACTCCTGTATAACCGAATTCACGCCGATGTGGCGGCTCAAAATGGTACTATTGGGTATCGGTGCCCCAATTTTACTTGTCAGTTACCACGAACACTAAGTCTATAAATTAAAAAAATAGATCACAGTTACCACAAAAATAGACCACACTTGCTACACTTATAGGCCATAAATTGTGATAAGTAAAGCCCGTATTTATGGTAAGTAAAACCTGCGTTCGTAGACGAGAAAAGCGCAAAGCCACGGTTTTACAAGTCCACACCACATTGGGGCACTATAGAAATTTCGATTAGTTGATTAATTTGATCTTCAACAAGGTTTAACTTCTTGACAAGCTTTATAAGTTGCACAGTTTCGATCATAGAATTCACCCGGTGCGAGTTCACAATCGACCAATTACATCTTGCAGTCCGTATGATTAAGGATGGCCATCTCGACCGACTCACCCTGATCCAACCTGTCTCCTCCCCATATTCCCGTTAACACATACACACAGGTATTATAACTTATAAGTTAGGGTTCTGGAATATGAACGTCATATAAATATTTCCTTCAGTTTCAGAGCCGCACACCCTATCTCAACTCTCAAGGTCTGGTACTCTCTCTCTCTCTCTCTCTCTCTCTCTCTCTCCCCAATCTCTCTCTCATGTCTCAATCTATCTCTCTTCCACGGTGAAGCTGTGATTGCAGGAGATATCTCAGAGGAGGCCGAAACCAGTCACATCAATGACACGATGCTCAAATATGTAGATGTTGGTATTTGATGTTTAAAATACTTTTATGATTTATGTTTGGTTGAAACCCACTGCATCTTATAGCTATGGGTTCAGGGATTGAGGAAGGGATGAGAATTGATGGGGTTCGGGGATTGGGGATTGGGTAATAGTGTTCACCCCATACCCTTCCCCATGCCCATCCCTACGTATGATGCGAGCTTTCTCTTTTTTTTTTTTTTTTTTTTTGTTCTTTCGTAAAGGGTAATGATTCAATGTGGCCATACCTATTTTCACATTTCGATCATCTTCGATTATGCATCAACAAGTATTCGGTTAATATGAACTTTTACAAAACTTATCGTTTTTACAAGATCTACATGTTGAACAATTCCAACCATAGAAATAACCTAGAATGAGTTCTTTCTCTTTTTTTTTTTATCAGAAACTCATCGTTATATTCATCAAAATGCCATCCGGCACTTACAAGCTTCCCCAAATAAATACAAGGAAAAGGATATATACAATGAAGCATGAAAGGAAGCTAATGCCTACACCCTAACACAAGCATAATGCTCTCTTCACAAAACGAACATCAAGGTCCGAGTACACGTGGAGTATCGGATGAAAGCACTTAGCCCCTTAAATCACGGGCAATCCAAATCCAAGATAAAATTAGTCCATATGGAGAACCAACAACCTCGCGGCCTCACGATTATTGCCCGGCCTCCAAACCAAGGATTTGAAAACCACCTAGGCCTTTACGGCCGCAACACCTGGCGAGAGAGGAAAACCTCCATCAACTGCCGTCCCCAAAGCCTTCAAATGAAAGACGAAACAGCAATGCAAACCTCCGCTGACACGCAAGGTTCTGAACGTGGGTATGCCCTGTCGGAAGATCATGCTTCGACGAAAAACATAGAAAGCAGCCCACGTCCAAAGGCGGGCCGCAGAAATCAAACCTCAAATATGGAGGGTAATCCTAACAGCAACCACAAAACAAACAAACGCAGTATAAAAGGATAGAGACAATGAAACTCTACTGCTACACCAGTCAATCTGAAAAGAACTAAATTATATCCTAAAAGGAGAGCAACAAAAAATAGCAGAAAACTAACAACTGGATACAGACTCAAAACCAAGCTGAGTCACTCGAGTCAACTCATCCTTGAGTCACACCGAGTCACGCCGAAAAGCTTTGAGCTGAAACCGAGTTGCTTCTCCGGGGGAAAACCGAACACTCCAATAGGTTATAGTAGACTAGTATAGGGATTTCTTAAGATAAAACGAAAAAAAAGAAAGAAAAAAAAGATTGTTAATTAATTTGGTTTGATCCTAAGACTCTGTTCAGAACTTAAAGGAAATGAAGGAAAAATAACGAAGATAAAAATTAAAGGAAGAGTGAAGATGAAACAAGACTCAAAATTAGACTTTTTTTTTTTTTTTGAACTTTCCATTCTCTATCTCTAGAAACTAAACAACAGGAATAATTTTAAAAATTTGCTCTTCTTTTCCCAAATTCTAAATGCACCCTAATATTGTGTTTGACGTAGTGAAAATGAGTCGGATTGTTAATTTAGTTGGATTAGAAACTCTCAAAATATGCAAAACAAACATGCTACTGTCATAACCATTATTCTGAAGCCGTAACAACTGTGCAACGACCCGAAAACTCAAACATCTCTGAATAACGATATCAATAATCGATTTTATTGTGCCACCAATTCAGCCTACATAAAATAAATAAATAAAATAAAAATTATCACTGTCTGTTCCTACTTTCTTTTTTCACCAAACTCCCATAACTTCTAATTGATCCTCTAGAGAACTTAATCCCTCCCACGCTTGACGTATCACGTATACAAACAGCATTCTTCTCCTTTCTTCAGAATGAGCAAACTTCCAAGTTAGGGGCTTTGACAACTAGGCCACTGGCCACACCATCGAACTCTCTCATTGTAGCTTCTCAATCCTCCCCCTCTTCCGACCCTGGTTCTCCACCTTTCTCTCGCAGGACAGGAAGCAGATTGCAAGCTGACTCCCACGAGCGAGAAGCCGATCTTACAAAATCCCAAACACTGCCCTCTACAGCCCTTCTTCGTGCAAGTATGACAAACTTGGGGAATCCCTTCTCTCTTCTAATACACTCGTTTACACCTTCGAAAAATTTATCAACCATGTCGGTACTCAACTCAGCATTCCATGCTTTTTCTCCGTAGATTAAGCTGTTGCTTGGGACACCCTCTTCATCAGGGAATACAATATCAACTCCATACTCTATATCCATGCACATCTTGCTAAGTATGAGGACCTTTGATCGCAGCGTAAGTATTTTGTCCAATAGTATTTCATATATATCGTTCGCCAGTTCATCCGTGAAAAGGTTTATGAACATAATTGCGGAAAACAGGTGCTCAAGATCTATTTTCTCTTCACCGGAAAGGTGAGCTACATTTCGCGCTACTGCATAGATGTAAGATGCCGAATGCTTTGAAGGTTTCTTAGTGCCATGACCAAGTTGCACAAACATCAGCACACTGTCCCAAATCCTGGTGAACAGCAGGCCCAGCAAAAGATGATGCGTGCCTATAAAACGATGCCTCTCTAACCTTCGTTCACAGTCAGCATGTTCAACAACCTCAATTACCTCTTCTGTGAAAGTTCCAAAGACGCCCGACAGCAAGGGAAGTGTGGCTGATTCCATGGACTTACGTAACTCGAGGACTTTCCACTCTAATAACTCAGACACGGCTTTGAATATTTCACAAACAAGGTTCTCAAGTTCAACAAATGGAACGCCAGGCGTGAGACGACTTAGGTGCTCGAAATTGAAGAGTCCCCAGCATTCAAGAAAGAGAGTGTCCCTTAGGCAACAACACTTGTCCCCGGCC
Organism: Vaccinium darrowii; assembly: GCA_020921065.1. Lineage (NCBI taxonomy): Eukaryota > Viridiplantae > Streptophyta > Magnoliopsida > Ericales > Ericaceae > Vaccinium > Vaccinium darrowii. The sequence goes on from CM037160.1 coordinate 5,572,531, forward strand.
AATTCCACGAGTAGGTGCATTGCACAATCTCTCTTCAGGGGTGGATAATGCTTCATGAGGGTAATGGCGCATTCTGTTAAGACTTCAGATACGCGTGCGTCCTCAAACATCCAACTGCGCTCAGCCATCGTTACCTTGGGGAAATTCTGATGAGAGTCGGACTGTTTTCTCCATTGCTCTAAAATGTTGTTAACATCACATTCGTAAAGAAGGGGAAAATTTTCCACCATCTCCACTTTGCCGATGGCCAGTATAGCTTCATTCGCAGTCTTGTATAAGCGGAATAACGCCTTGGTAAACTTCAGACGCTCAGCATTCATCTCTTCCTGGTGCACATTCTGGGTAAAATCTTCCATGTCATAAACACTCAATGCAAGCATCATGAGAACCTTCAAAACCTCCCACTGCACCCGATGCAATGCATCAGGGTCTTTCGAGAACACCTTCTCCTCATGTGAAGCCCAGCAAATACTTGAGAAACTTTTATGTGCCAAGAATGCCGCCCCCTTACCGGCTCTGACGGCCTGCTCCTCACCTTCTATGTCTTTAAGCCTCGAGAACATAGAATCCGCTTCCGATGCAACCTTGCCGCTGCATTTATCTTGCGAAGCAATTTGTTTAAGACTTTCCAGCCAAGCAGTTGAGGTACCAATATCCCTTGATGACATGGCCTTGATCCTGCTGGAATACTCCTGAATCGGCTTGGAGGATTCTTTGATAACGGATGAACTTGGTCTGTACGGGAAGCAGTAAACAATAGGTTTAGAAGACAGTTGGGCTTCAGGACTTCCATTCAGCAGTGACAACAAAGACTTCAATCCATCGTCTCTGTGAATTTCCATCACAGGGAAGACGACAACGACAGGACCCCAAGCCCTAACCCTAGCTGAGAGGCTTTCTTTCTTCAGGCAATTATATACTCTCTCGATCTCAATTCCCCTTCTTCTCTGTCTCTCCCCAGAGTAAAACCCGGACTTACAATTCCCCCAGTCCTGGACGTATGTGCACGAACACATCTGAACCATCTATTTTAGGAATCGACGGTTCGGATTTAAAAAAACTCTTTCATGAAAGAATTAAAATCTTATACAGAAAAGTTTTTTTAAATCTAGGCAGTCAAAAATACGCACGGACGGTGCATCTGAGACGATCAAGATGCACCGTACATTTATTTTGCGTACGCGGGGTGTCTGTACGCATAGCATTTTTGCAATTCCCTCAATCTCTTAATGATTAATGATGCACGTACTCATTGATGTGTCAATTCTTCCTTATCACCAGGGGTACCTTTGGCAAAAAAATTCAAATTTGGTTTTTTGGTTTTTTCGTTTTGTCTTTATTCATACTTTTTTTGCATTTTTTAGTTTTGCGTCAAGTTTTTATGGTTTATGAATCCGTCTCGACGAGACAAATCGAACAAGTATAAAATTATGGTAAAAACTAATATTTTTTTAATAAAGCCGAAAATAAACCAAAATAAACAAGTTTACTGGTTTAATTTTGGCTTTATTCAAAAAAAATGGTTTTAATCATAATTTTATACTCGTTGGATTCGTCTTGAATAAACTTGACGCAAAACAAACAAATGCAAAAATAAATTAAATTAAATTAAATAAAGACAAAACGGAAAAATCAAAAAACCATTTTTTCTTTTTTTTGCCAAAGAGCCCTGGTTTCCGATAAATTTACACAATCTTCCTTCATAAATTCATAACTACATCTGGGGTGCTTTGGGGACAACATGCATGTTGTCCAATCTGGGTCATCCGTGTTTGGCGATGGACGGCTCAGATCACATCTTGTCCAATCACATCCGAACCGTCCGCTATTAAATAAATCCGAGTCGTCCACTGCCGAGTACGGACGGCCCAAATTGGGAACAACATTGATGCTGTCTAGGGACAACACCATCCCCCAATTCGCCTATGACATGCGGACAAGAAGAGATAGTAGTATTCATTATTACACATGTGATCACCCTTGTATGCAAATAATGATCTACGTAAGTTACTAGTGTCTCGACGCCTGTGATCATTTTTTTTAATTTAAAAATGCTAAAGTGAAAAGTGACAAGCTTTACGTTTACGTGAGTCGATTAACAACTAGTCATGAAAATGGATGAAATCTATGGTTCGGGTCTCCCAGACTGAATTAAGTTAAAATGGCTTTAACTTTTTAAGTTACAGTAGTAAGTTAAAGGCACGTCGTTCTGCTGAGTTTGATAAAATTATTTGGAACGGCTTAACTTAAGAAATATCATTTCACATTCACCTAATCTGAGTTTGGAGAAATCGTTTGGAACAACCCGACTTAAGAATGTATACTTCCGTTGTGGAATAACTTGTCTTGGTGTGTCTTTACAAACTTTAATTCAGGTGTTTGAATTCAATGCAAATTAAAAAAAGAAAACTTTACTGTTAACTTCTTCATTTCCCATCTCAATTCCATTTTCCTCTCATTACGAATCAGAAAAAGATACGCGCACCCTACATACGCGCACCCCAAATGCACACCAGCATGGACGGCCGTCCGTGCGCATTTTCGACGGTCTGAATTTTTTTAAATAAATTGTTCATGCGAACAATTTGTTTGTTTGCGCGAACAAATTTTTTAAAATGCGGACCATTAATTCTTGAAATGGACAATAGGGATATGCTGGTGTGCATTTGGAGTGCGCGTATGTGGTGTACGCGTAGAATTGTTCTTACGAATCACCTATGAATAAACTTGGTCAAACGAGTCCTCCGGTCATGCATATCCATTATCCATACACAACTACACAAATGCCGCATGTCCATATGTTTTCTCGACCACACGATTTTTTTACAGCTCTAAATAAAAGGACAAAATTAGTAATTAAAGCTACAAATTATTTAAATAAGCTTGTGCTAAATATTATAACAAACGCGATTGTGATAGTTCAATTAGGATACTCTTTTTCAGATTTATTTGCAACTTAAAAAATTAAACTTGTCACGATTTTCTCAAATAGAAGGCTTGGATGCGCTCACCAAGAACGCTCACTAGCACCCCGGGTCCAGTTCTTTGGAAATTTATTTGCAATATAAAAACTTAAACTCAGATTTAATAAAAAAAATAAATTAATTGAAATATGGTTGGTTGAGTTGACTCCCTCCCGCGTTAATAACGCAACAAATGTGACCCTAAACGGAGGGAAAGTTTTCTTGATCCGCAAAATCTGTGAAAATCTCTCTCTCTCTCACATGTGAAATCTCCTTTTTGTTTCTGCCTATATAAGCTTCTCCTAAAGTCAATCATTAAAAGAATTCTTGCACATCCCTCGTCCTAAATTTCGATATCACCAGGTACTTAATTACCGCTTTGTTAAAGTCAATTATTTTATTTATTTAGCCAGCTCCTCAACTGGGTGAATAAGAAGTAGATCTGAAAATTCTTAAGAGGGTCTGCTGTCGTTGCATTCAAGCTTTGTTAGAGGGTCTACTTTTCGTGTTTTTCAAGTCTCTCTCTCTGGTTGGTGGTATGGTTTGGTGGTTCAATTGTCTGCATTTCTTTTCTTCTTTTCCTGTATATAAAGATCCAATCTGTATGCATTTGCCAAAGCAAAATCTGGGTTTGTGATATAATTTCAAGGAATCAGGTGTTTTGAGCTTGATTTTCATGTTGTATTTCATAAATGTGTTTCTTTTTCCTTTTATTTTTCTGTTCTTTTTCCTCCCCCGTCATCGTTGTGTTTTTGGGTCCTAAATTGTGATTCTTGATTTAAAGTTTGTGGGTATTTTTTTTCTTTCTTCCAAATTTTGTGTTATTTGTTTGATGTGTTGAATGTTTTTCAGGTTTTCAATTTCAAGCAGGAATATCAGCAATGGCTACAAATGGACATACCACAAAAACCCCTCCGAACCCATCTCCATTGCGAAGTGCCAAGTTTTTTCAGGTAACAACTGGTGTTGGTTATGGGGGGATTAATTTTTATTTAGCTTGCGATCTCATGTTAATTAACATTTTGTCATTTTTGTTTGTTCAGTTACTTTGCTAGTGCTCTATTAGGGTACTAATACAGATGCAATGTGCCAATGTAGTAGGGAAAGAGGAAATTTTGGGAAAAAATGGTTCTGAAATAATTTTTTTACTATGGTTGATCGAAATTTTCTTACAGACCCTTTGGATTGTGAATGAGAAAAGGGGAGGAAAAAAAAAAGGATTGTGGTTTGAACAAGACAGACTTCATTTATCGTCCTTCCCACCATTTCTCATCTCTTCTAGTTACCGAAATAAGTGAAAATAATCTTCTTTCTTTTATTTTTCTGTCATTTCTCCCTATCCAAAGTGATGTTATTTCGTACTCTAAGGATCTACTTGATTAGTGAACACTTATATTGATATTATTTTTCCTCGCATCCTTGTTGAAGTTATTTGATCTGGACCTAGAGACCCTTGCTTTTTATAAAATGGATTGCATTTAAATTTTTTATGCTTTTACCTACTCCACCAGTGTCTGTGTTTCCATGATGCTGGGTGATGTGTTTTAAGTGGAGATTTCTTGTATCCACTTGAGACGTATTGGTGGATATATTTTTGTTTTTCATGAAGTCCATCAATGTATTACTCTTCGTTTGATTTCAAGTTTCTAATTTGTTGATTGCAGGCCAACATGAGAATTTTGGTTACTGGAGGAGCCGGGTTCATTGGATCACATTTGGTGGACAGATTGATGCAGAACGAGAAGAATGAGGTATGTGCCTTTTGGCTATGCATGTTAAAGTAATACTTGTGAGTTGAGCAGCAAAAGATCTCCCCCAGATCTGCATTGTTAAGTAGATTAAATGGAACAGCCTCAATGTATTTGCATGAGTTTTGCAAACCTTCACGTGTTTTATTGGATCAGGTGATTGTTGTGGATAACTACTTCACTGGCTCAAAAGACAACCTGAAACAATGGATTGGTCATCCGAGATTTGAGCTTATTCGTCATGGTATGCTTTTCTCTTATAAATTGTCAATTATGAAATGTGATCCAACACTTCTGAATATGCTTCTAGATGAATTTCTCAACTGATTAATGCCGTATCAAAGTTGTTTTATTATACACGTATTTCTCTTGTGGTTGGTACAAATTTTGAAGTGAAGATCGGTGGTACAATGTGTTACTTTTGCTATAGAAGATATAATGGTTTTCTACTCGAATGCCCTTCTTATTGTTTAGGGCAAGAAAATTGTTTCAGCAATGGTGTTTCTTTATGACAAATCTGAGTCACTTGTTACCAAATCACCGATCAACTCTTATGTAATCCCGTAAATTTATTCTATTGATAGCTTATGTGAATTGTTTAAACTAACAAAATATCAATAATTGATTTGAGTGGATTGTGGTGTAATGGAAATTGAATTCTAAAAGAAATGGAATGAACGATGAATTGGAAAGTTCACATCCATCCAGGCCTTTTAGTTGTGGGATATGTGGTATGAAATAGAAACAATGGAATTTAAGCTGCACGGTAATCAGCTTGGTATTATGTATACACAAGAAGCCTCTATCAAGTTTAGAGATGCAATTTTCTCAAGCTAGTCAAAGTTCAATATAGTGCACAGCACCTAACCTTCTAATGACCTGGATTTGTTATGTTTTTTTTTTTCCCCCTATAAACTCAATCCTCTTTTCCTGTTCATATGTGGCTTTATGTGCTCGTTGTTGTTCTTATAGTGTCTTATCATGTCTGTTTTGTTGCAGATGTCACCGAGCCATTGTTGGTTGAGGTTGATCAGATATATCATCTTGCTTGTCCTGCTTCTCCAATTTTCTACAAGTACAATCCTGTAAAGGTACACTACTGAGAGGAAATACTGTGGTGGTAACATATTTTTGTGAGACTGCCTTTCTTCTCTGTGTTTTCGCTATCATCTTCTCTTCTCTTATTCTTGTATCTCTCATGGTCCTTGTAAAATAACCTTAGATAATGCCACGTATTGCATTGTAGCTGCCTTTAGCTCTCTTTTTTTCAAGTGTAATTTTCTTTGCTTTCCATGTATCATCCACTCAGATGTGCATATTTGTATTGAGTGGTATTTTGACTAGTTCAAGTACTTGACAGACAATTAAGACAAACGTGATGGGGACACTGAACATGTTGGGACTCGCCAAGCGTGTTGGAGCAAGGTTGTAAATGCTTTTGCATCACTTTGATTTCCAATGCTATTGCCAAGAGATTTCTTGTTTACTTATTGTCTAAGAATGGCTAACAGGATTTTACTTACATCAACTTCCGAGGTTTATGGAGATCCTCTCGTGCATCCCCAGGAAGAGAGCTACTGGGGCAATGTTAACCCCATAGGTAACTATTTTTCGGATACAAAACTATATTTGTGAATAATTTGTCCAATTGGATGTTCTACGGTTTTTGTTAATAGGAGGAGCTTTGGAAGTTAGTTATAGTAATCGCAAGCCATTCATACCGGCAAACAGTTCTTAACTTAGTTATAGAGACGTGGAAAGTAACATATAACTGTGTTCCTAAAGAACCGCTCTCCGTCTTCGCATTTATGGTGACCACACAGTAGAGAGTTAATATTAGGATTTGCATTGCACCAAAGTTAATAATATTCCCAATGCATAATGCAGGTGTCAGGAGTTGTTATGATGAGGGAAAGCGAGTGGCCGAGACTTTGATGTTTGATTACCATAGGCAGCATGGTATAGGTAATGTGCTCTCTCTCTCTCTCTGCCTAATAGATCTTGGATAAGTTATTCTCTTGAGCATTGTAGTCTGTTAGAAGTTCTAAGAAAATGGTGAACCTCCAACAGAAATACGGATTGCTAGGATTTTCAATACCTATGGACCACGCATGAATATCGATGATGGGCGTGTTGTCAGCAACTTCATAGCTCAAGCAATTCGGTAACATCTCTTTACACATGCAATCATAACCTGCTTCCAGTAAAAAGTATTTTTCACATTGCCCCAAATGTACAATGGGTATGCCCCTAAATATTTGTGGCCCTTTGGTTTTTTCATTTTCAACAAACCACTGTGATTACCCTTCAATATATTTTTAATATCCATTTAGAGGTTCAATTTTTTGTTGAATTCCCTGGCGAGAGATTTATGAATTTGGTTTGTAATAGCTTTTCTAGCAAGAAGTTTCTTGTGAGGGCTCCCTGACAAAAAAAGTGAGGGAAAACAGTTGTGGGCCGTTGGATCCTATGCCCTTCACGCGATTCAACGGCTCACAACTGTTTTCTCGCACTTTTTTTTGTGAAGGAGCCCTCATAGGAAACTTCTTGGCTTTTCTAGTATTGGTAATTACTCTAAATGTTTTGTGCAAAGAAAAAGGTTTTGCATCTCTAGTTTTGAGCAAAGTATTCACCACTACCATCTGCTAGTTGATTTTTTGTTCACTTGTCAATTTGTTTATTTCTTGTTCGGGTACATTTATGCAGCGGTGAGTCTTTGACTGTTCAATTGCCTGGGACACAAACTCGGAGCTTTTGCTATGTATCTGACATGGTATGCATGAGTACCTAGATCTCCCACCATTTAAGTTGACCAAAGTTGTGTCTGATTTACTTGCATTCCATTTTTCAAACTTGAAGGTTGATGGCCTCATTCGACTTATGGAAGGCGACAATACCGGGCCAATCAATATTGGAAATCCAGGTTACTATATGACTTGATTAATGCTTAACAGAATATGTTGCTTAGCAATTTCTCGATATGCTGAAAGTATAAATGTCGTTTTAGGTGAATTTACGATGGTTGAACTCGCTGAGACTGTGAAGGAGGTTTGTTCCGAACTTAATCCATTTCTCTTCCTTGAAAAATACAACAGGAATTCATTCAGCTAGTATTTAGATATTCTGATCACGTACAGATGGAAACTAACAGTCTAAGGATTTGTGTCTTGCAGCTCATCAATCCTAAAGTGGAGATCATAACTGTGGAGAACACGCCTGACGATCCCCGCCAAAGAAAGCCAAACATCACAAAGGCAAAGGAATTGTTGGGTTGGGAACCAAAGGTCAAGCTGCGCGACGGTGTTCCGCTTATGGAGGAAGATTTCCGCCTGCGCCTTGGTGTCCCAAAATAGGCCTGAACTTGGCAATTGTCCACAACATCAGGCCACAGGGCATGAAATTTCCCAGTTAAGCTTGAGTACGGGTTTTCTTTTTCTTTTTTGCATTTTTTGGCTTTACCCCTGTGCTTTCCTTCCAAGATGTCGCCAAATGCAATAAATTGTGCGACAACTCCTCGTTATTTGATAAGAAATACTTATGTCATTTGTTTGATTAATATAAGGAAGCGAAATTTTTCATCACTTGCTCGAGTCAATATTTTTCATTTTTCTGGTTTACGTATCACAAAGAAGGGAAAACTTCAAAAAAACCTCTAAACTTTCACCGCAATGCTTCATAGGCCTCCAAACTTAAGGAAATTTCAATTAGACCTCCAAACTTCACACATTTTAATCAATTACACCCACGCCGTTACTTCCCGTCAATTTCCTAACGGGAAATGTTGACATGGCGCTTTTGGAGGGAAATGCACTCGTTTTGGAGGGTAATGAGAACACGTGACCCTCATGTGGCAAGAGAGAGGGCGTAAATACACAATAAACATCCCAAAAAACACACTTCCCTATTTTTCACTCCTCCAAACTGAAAAAATTTTCTTGACACTTCATCCGAATCACAAATATATGGTTGTTTAATCCTTCATCAATTGTGAGGAAGACGAAAATGGGTTGGATGATGCGAGAATCTGGTGGTGATCCTCCCACATATAGTACGTTTCTGCCTCTGGATCGATAATCTTTATGGTTTTTTCTTCCACTTAATGAAATACTATTGTTTAATGGGGTTTTCCTTTCACCTAGGGTTTTGGGAGTGAAGCTTTGGTTTTGACTCTCGCGTATGTATTTGTTTTCATGTTTTGTGCTGGACATACTCTGTGCCCTTAGAATAGGATCAGAAGTTAGGTATATGTAGGAAATTTCACGAATTTTTGGACGTGATAGTGGTTAGAGTCATTGGATTGTAAAATGAATCTGATAATATAGCCGAGGGTAACTCGAGTTACCAAACTCTTTTAGTTTCTAAAGCATTCCTAATCAATTTTTGACTGGTTAAACAAATCCTAATCCTAGTAGAACTAAGGGAGTAATTGATTATAAGATCTTTGAGACTGTTTTGCGAATATTTATGACAAGTCCAAGGCTGAAACACCTGTTCAAAGGATTAAAAAAGGTTTCACCTTTCTAGTCCTAACTCCTAACGTGTCACCTGCATTTCTCATTTTTCAAATGTGAGAGAGAGAAGATGGAAGTTGGGTTTTAAGATGGGAGAGAGAAAATGAAGAAGGGAAGTAGGATTTTAGGGTTATTTGGTGTGGGGTGGGTGTATATATAGAGATAAAATGAAGGAGGGAGTCAAAACGTGGGAGGTGAACCACTAAATATTGCATTTCCCTCCAAAACGAGGGCCAACACGCCATGTCAGCATTTTCCGTTAGGAAATTGACGGGACGTAACGGCGTGGGTGTAATTGATCAAAATGTGTAAAGTTTGGAGGTCTAATTGATATTTCGTTAAGTTTGGAGGCCTATGAAGCATTGTAGTGAAAGTTGAGAGGCTTTTTTGAAGTTTTCCCCACAAAGAATGGTGTCTAAGCTTCTCGTTGTCTTTTGGTTGTCCAACAGTCTTTACGAAAACGCAATATAAACCGTCTTTCTCATCAGCAGGGTTGGTAGCCTCTCATGGCTCACTCCCACAGGGTTTGGACTTTGGGTGGCCAGGAGGTGACTAATTCGAGTCGTGCCAAGACGTCCTCGCGAACTTGGTCCTCCTATGAAGCCCAGCTATGGTTTAACTAGTCTTTGGAGGAACGGTACTAGTTATGGCTCTTTGGTCCCTTCCGAGACTCGCCACGAGTCCGGAGTCTCTATGGTCATGTCCAATGGAGGGGTTTTTTCTCTTATAAACAAGAAGCATCTTTCTCTTGGTAATGATTTTTTTTTTTTAAATAATTCCGTATCCGGATCGCTCAATAGGTGACTAATATCTGGACCAGGACCAATCTCGCCGTTCAGTAGAGGGCAAATTAAAGTTGGAACACAACTCTATATAAAATCTTGACATAAGAATTAATAGTATGCAAATGAGAGTCAATTTTTGGATCTAATGTGATGTACGGATTATAATTCCTGCACTATCTACTTCCGGTTATTAGTGGAGGAAAAATGTTTCATTTTTTTATCAATTCCATTTCCTTGTTAGTTAAATTCGTCAACAAATCCCATCTAAAAGAAACCACACTCTTGATATTTACCCACGGACTTATAAGATTACCTCTAGGGTGAGTACACGCTATGATATTTTCGGTATCTTACCAAAAATACAGAAATTACCATAGTGTGAACTCACCCAATAATAAAACATTGAACAGAAATTAATATAAAGCTTCACCATCCTTGTTATTACTTTTATAAAGTTAACAGTTGACATGAAATAAGTTGTGAAGACAACAGGGATCGGCTATAGAAAAAATTGTAAAAATGGTAAAATTCTGTTTCAAAAATGCAAATAAGCTAGAAGAACTAAACAGGCCTTATAACCAAAATTTCTAAGCCTCTGCCAGAGTCTGACTTTGAGCTTGAGGTACCCTTTCCTTCTTTTTAGTACTGGCTTTCTTTTTCAATTCAACCTCATCTTCCCCTTCCATTTGGATTTCAATCCTCGCAAAGACGGGCTTTGGTTGAGCCATGATTTGGCCGCCCTTTAGCCCACCCCATTTGGTGTCATCCTGAAAAGGAAGTCATTTACAAAATCAACATGTTTGACAATTAAAGAGGGAAGAAGTATATGCTACACACACACAGAGGGAGACAGAGGGACAGACCCAGGTAGCAGCATCGAACTGGTCCTCCGAGTAGCCAAGCTGGGTATATATTCTCAGGCATAAGCTCGGTGTAATAGGGCTTAAAGCAACCGCTATAATCCTCATCACCTCCAGTATTATGACAAGGTCCTGTTCCAAAACCACCAATGAGAAAAACAGAAATACAATAGCAACAACAGCAACTACAACCACCACCACCACCACCACCAATTCTGGCAATCAATTTAGGGTATCCAAACATAGCTTGAGGAAATCACGAAGTGGCGTGCTAGGAATATGATCAAATGAACCCGTGGCTTTGGTCAGATTTTCAAATGGCTCAGCCAAGGTGAATTCAAGATTTGAAAGCAGATAAAAATTTGAGGTGTTCGCATTTCACTGATGGCAAATCGTTTGCAAGATATCATAGAAGCGGGAAGAAAGAGAGACCTTTGCAGCAGCTTCAGAAGAAGCACCGCCTTGCTTAAAAAGAGACCAAGGGGCATGTTCATCGATGTACAAGTTGCCAGCATTACCAATCTCTAGCACAGCCTCACATGCCAATGATAAAGAGAGATTCTCGTATTGAACCCGAGCTTTCTCAACCTAAAAAAAAAGAGAGTGAAAAGTTGTAATCAACTGAGAGAGGTGAAAAGGAAAGGTTGTGAGCTGTCAAATGCAAGAATGACCTTAATTCCTGCAACTCAAATCCGAAAACCTGAAATTTCTACATTTGGTCATTTACTTTTTGCCATACACATCCCTAGCTCTACGTATGATATGCAGAAGAGTAGAGATCACTAGATTAGACAGTATACAGTAGTGGCTGGATAGAATCTCTCTGGAGAGGGGAATAGACTGGATTTGAGGCATTTAGCTGCTGGGCACGAACTTTTGCTTTGAAAATCAGGGACAACAAATATCAGGGCACCCAGCAATCACATGGAATTCAGTTTCACCCTGTAAGTTAATTACTAGATCAAAGGAATAATAGTTGAACTCCAAAATTTGTCCTCTAGTGTGCTTTGGAAACTGTGTTGGCTAATGTGTGTAAGAGTAAGCACTAAAAGACAAATTTGGGACTGCATATGTAAGAAAGTGGACTGCAAAAATCATTTATCATATTTATGATGTATTGCAGTCATTTGGTGGAAAAAAAATCTGTGCAGCTACCGGTAACAGGGAAGCTCATGTGATGGGTCTCTCATTCCCACATTCAGTCAGACAAAACACAGTTTAACTAACGTCTGTTTATAACAAAAGAGAAGAAAATGAATGCGTTAATGTCCTCACCCAAATTTCTGCATCTAGGGAAGATATACAACTGCCTGGATTGGAATTATTAAATCAATATACTTATGCACAAGCTAAACAAAATATTTCAGGCAAACCTTACCAGCTTCTCCACAGTGTCCTTGAATGCATTTCCTTCAGCTGCAATATCTGAATCAACAACCAATGTTGATTGGCAATTCTTTTTCAAAAGCCCCAGTGTACGGTTAAGAAGATTTCCTGCCAATAAAAGTAAAACATATGCATCCTACTTCAGTGTCGGATTTAACGCCAAACAAAATGGCAATATCTAACTGCTGTTGTGGAAGCGAAAAGGTAGAAGTACCTATTGTATTGGCAAGATGTGCATTGACAATATTGATGAAACGGTCCTCTGAGTAGTCACCATCACCACCAAATTCGACCTCCCTAAGGAAGAAGTAGCGGACACCATCAGACCCAAACCTTTTCACCAAATCATTTGGTTCTAGAGTATTCCCTAGCGACTTCCCCATCTTCATGCCATCCTAAAATTTGAAAATAAAAAGCATTGCTGCATGAAATAAATAGGCATATGAGATAAACTATTGAAAGGATTCATACTCGCATCTCTATTGTACGTAGCAAAGTTGAGGAAAAATATTTTATGTGAAACCATGGCCTCACAACAAAAAGCAATCTTAGGAAGACTTGGCAGTCGGTTATAGGCCAGATAGCTCAAAAAGTTAGTTACCCAGTGCACAAGTCTCTTGCTTAAAGCAACACATAAATAAATGAATCATTAAAATTGCATTAGTTACCTTTGTTAAGAATCCATGGCCAAACACCCTCTTAGGAAGGCTTAGACCAGCGGACATTAGCATAGCCGGCCAGTAAACTGCATGAAAACGCAATATATCCTGCAGAATAACATCACACTCATGTTCGTTAAACATGATATGGGAAAAAGTTGGAACAATGGCAAGATGAAAGAAATATATGGACCAGTTTGAAGTCCTTTAGAAAGTACTCGACTATCAATAAAAAACTCTAGAAAGCAATGAGATGAGGAAAGCAAGAGAGGAGAATCATTGTGTTGTTATGCATGGTCTCTCGTTCAAACATGAGGGACATGAGTTGGGTATAGAATTGTGTATATGGCTTCATACTTTTAACCGTTGCAAATCCAGAATTGAAATTCCAATTCAACTAATACGTTTTCCCTCATAGAAGAACAAAAGTGTGTGAATGGAATAGAAGTGTTCGAGCTGATCACCACATATGCACAAACTTAAAAAGCTCTTTGAGCTGATAAATACACATGCATACACTACGAAAACTCTAGGACAAATTAAGGCATCAAAAGGACAATGAGCATTTAACCAGAATGTGCAACACTCCGTCATGTAAGACAGTGATGAAGACATGGGATGAAAACCAACCAGAAAACAATACTAATGCTATGAACCCCAACAAATTTCATTTCCGTGCCCAGTTTTCATAAAATGGCAAGCAACTGTATATCATCGTGAGCTGAGTTCTTCTTTTTCTTTTTTCCACCATCAGATTTACAAGAACTAATCAACTAAGTTGTAATGATGTCCCCTTGCATCAGCTTTGAAAGGAATCAAGCATGGAGTAAGCTTGGACGATGCATAAATCGCTGATTCACAATGATACTTGGTATCACTCGAATTGTTTGTCCTTTAAATAAAACAAACAAGCTCATTGTGAATCAGCGATTTATGCATCATCCAAGCTTACTCCATGCTTGATTCCTTTCAAAGCTGATGCAAGGGGACATCATTACAACTTAGTTGATTAGTTCTTGTAAATCTGATGGCGGAAAAAAGAAAAAGAACTCAGCTCACGATGATAAGTGAAATCTCATACCTTCCCAATTAGGTGTAGTGAAGCAGGCCAACCTGAAGAAACTGCTGTTTGTAAAGTAGCTTGCCCCTTCTCCTCCATGAGTGCAGATATATATCTGCTTAACAAAGAAACAAAATGGAAAAGAACAGCTTTAAACAATTTGTGATTGACTGGACATTTGTTTAAATTTAAACTATTTTGTATGGCTATATCCTGTGATGCGGACTTCAAAAAACATAGCTATCAATTGTAAAGCATAGGGACCTTTCCAAGAACTAGAAACAAAGAAGAAGAAAGTCTTGGCTGAAGCAAAACAAATATGACAGCAGAGACCACAGAATTTTGCGTCAATTATATTAACCTTGAAGGACAAAAAACAAGAAAACAAACATCACCACTCATTTATTTGTTTATTTGAAAAAAATTTAAAAAAAAAAAAAGGCAAGAAACGAGTGTGTGTGAGAGAGAGAGAGAGAGAGAGAGAGAGAGAGAGAGAGAGAGATCAACAAATGCCAGATGACAAAGCAGAGTCAAGGCCTTGGTTCAAGTTTGCCAGATTTTAGATGGGATAAAGAAATATAAATCAAAGCTGAATACCAAGTTAACAGGAACTCCCTCTAATTTACAGCACTAACAGATTCTGAAGTATTAAAACATCAAATAACTTTACCCCAATAAAGCATCAAACCATACATAAATGGTTTGCTTATCCTCGTTAGGAACCCTGATTCCCCAATCCACTGATGCTCGGGAGATAGAAAAATCTCTCAGACCACTTTTGATCCAACCTTGCACCTGAAAAAGGTGTATGTCATAAATCCTATCTAGCAAGAAACTGAAGCTACTAAATCAACCTTGTAGCTAACTGTAAAATGATTTTCCTTGGGATTTTATCAAATGATGCAATAAAGATACAAATAACTTCAGATTTTCTACATAAGTACATAGAAAACAGCAGCATTGCGCAATAGAAGTCCACAATTGGGAAATTTCAAAAAATAAATATGCAAATATCCCTGTCTCACCTCATTTAAACGAAAAGAAGGTTGCACAAAATCCGGATTTTGTACTAAAATCTCTTCCAACTTCTTTTGATACTTTGAGAGGGCAAAAAAATAATTGTCCTCTTTCCTTGCCACGCATGGCTTTAGGTGCATAGGGCAACAGTTGTTATCCAGTAATTCTTTCTCATCCTGCAGAGTTTGCAGAGCTAAAGATCAAGTTATAGATGAAAAATGTGGAAACTAAAAGCAACTTAAACAGTGAAACACGCAAGTAATAATTTGGGTGCAAGCTAGGCAGCCAGCAACAAACAAAGAGTCATTCCTATCCTAGGTTCCCGCAAAAAGGGAACTGTCTTTCCGGTGTAACAAGTAGCAGGGATATTACACTTAAAATAATGCTACAATCAGTACAATGCCGTAAACATTAACTTGAAAAAAAGACCAGAAAAAGATCGTAGCACCATTCAATATCTTTTCGCGAAGCAAAGTACCACCTTGTACTCCTCACAGTTGACACAGTAAAGTCCCTCATAATCCGCACGGTAAATGTCGCCACTGGCCAAAACCTTCAAATAAAATTCCTTCACAATAGCTTCGTGTCTAGGATTAGTTGTCCGAATGAACTTGTCATAAGCTATGTCCAACTGCAAACAATAAGTATACAGTCACAAACAAAGAAGCAACTATGTGTGATATTAACACTAAATTCCTTAAGCATGGAGATATACATCTTCCCATAATGCCTTGTAAGCTTGTGAAATGACATCACAGTGTTCATTTGGGCTTGAACCACGGGCAGCTGCAGCAGTAGCAATCTTCTCCCCATGTTCATCTGTGCCGGTAATGAATATTACTTTCTTTCTTAACAGTCTCTGCAACAAAGTAATAAGAATAAGCCCTTCCATATCACAGCCCTTCTCAAACATTTCTCGTAGCCCGTAACACAAGTACTCGGTTTTTCTTGATTCACATATCATTCGGGACCTATGGCTATATGACAAATAATCCAAACAGCATAAAAATCTGAAGGTTACCACACAAAACTTACACAGTGTTTGCAATTGGGAGAAAGTGAGAGAAGAAAAGATAAAATAAATAAAATGGAAAGTGGGAGAAAACTGCAAGGAAAATTTTATTGTGCTCAATATTTTAGTTTGCTATTTTCTTCTTCCCAAACCAAACAATAGTAGAGGAAAATTTTTTATTTTCCGTTCTTTTCTTTTCCCTGAGTTCCAACCAAATAACGGAATTCACCAAGTATCGTGTTGGCAGCAAAGTTTGACTCAAAAAAATAGGTTCTTTTCCACCAATTCCCAGAAGCAAGTTTCGCGAACTGTCCTCCGGTAAAGTTCAGAAGAAATGTACTAAAAAACAGATTACGAGAATCTATTCTAATCTAATATATAAAAGGAAAACTCCCTTTTTGGTGTAACCAAATTTTGAAACCGTCATATAAGTGTTTTCCACTTTTGTCCGCAATAAAATCAGTTTTTACTATTTATTTGACAATGATACAAGTAACTGTTTAGGATTTGTTAAAGCATCCAATGGCAATGAGTGGAGCAGGCTCATATACTAGTTTCAGAGGTTAGAATTAACCAATATGGGACAAGCTCTAACACTCCCCCGCACTAACCCGCACATGGAGAGATCAACATTTACATACGACAACTATCAACGACAAACTAAGGGGAACCAACCATCAACAACATCGAGTCTCGCCCAAAGCTTCCGGACACCTAGCTTTGATACCATATTAAAGCATCCAACTCAAAACCAATTGGCAATGAGTGGAGAGGCCGCCCATGCTCATATACCAGCTCTGGATGTTACAATTAACCATTGTGAGACAAGATCCAACAGGATGAAAAAGTAAAATCCCTCTCGCCCAACAACCAGAAACCCACGTTCCCTTGAAAAATCAGTTTACAAAGAACACCTCTTTTCCCTGCCACGTTACACGTTCCCCGTTCCTCTTTTTCTTCGGTTTTGTAAATTCATGGTGAAGTCCATGTGTTGAAGCAAGGCAACTTGGGTGAAGGAGACAATTCTATTTCATGGATCTTGAGAAATCAAATCAAACCAGAGAAAACAGAACTGTGTTTGCAAAAGTCCTCTCTTTGATCTTTGGTATGTTATCCATATCTTCAGAAAAAATTTAAGTCAGTCGTCTTTACTCTTTATTGCCACTTGAACTTTACAAGCTTCACAATTTTTATGTAAGCATAATCTGAACTTCAAAAATTTTATGCAACTGAATTGGTTTAATTTTCTCGAAAAACGGTTGGACCTTAATATACAATTGAATGACTTACCATTTAAAAGGCGGTTTAACCACATATTCAATCACTTGCATACGCAAACGCTAGTAGAGATAAATGCAGTAGAACAAAAGGTTGCAATCCTAAAGTTCAAGAAAAAGTAAAACCAAGCAAGAAAAAAAAAAGTTACAAATGCTAAACCCCCGGCCATCATAACCTAGTGTTATATCCTTGAAGTTGACAACTTTACTTTCTTCTTTTGACACATAAGTTCTCTTCTTCACTTTATCGGCTACCAAACAAGGAATGCTAGAGGAAACCCCAGAATTCTTTGAATTCCGAGGAAAATTAAGCATGAATTCGACAAAACAATCAAGAGGAGAACAACAAATGACCTGAAAACGCGCAATGGCGTCGGCGGCGATGGTGGTGTAGGCGCTGCCCATGTGGGGAGGGGCATTCACGTAATACAGCGGAGTCGTGATGACGTAAGGCCCTCCGGTTGGGAGGTTACTGCTTGTGCAGGTGCAGTAGAGAGCTCTTCGCGACGAAGAAGAAGAGGAGGAGAAAAAATTGGGACGAAAGTGGATACGATTCTTGAGATTGTGGAGACCTTCGGAATTGATGGAGTGTAGAGGAGATGATAAGAACCAGAGGCTGTTTTGTATCGACACCGGTATTCGACTAGCCATTGCTGCCTCCCTCTTTCCCTCTCTCTCTCTCTCTCTCTCTCTCGCTCGAGGAGAGAAACCAACCAGATAGAAACTAGAAAGTGATTACTTTCAGTATTTTTTCAGTGCCGGTACCCGCTCTACAATTTGAGCAATTCATTTCGGTTTTGGACGGTTCGGATTATAGAGAGAGGAGCAGGATAGAGAGAAGGAGAGAGAGGGTTTGATCTCGGCTGTTTAATACGCTTTTGGAAGGCCCGGATGCAATATTCAAGTACCTCATTGGCTCGGCCACGTGGTACCCACTCGGTACTAAGAGGCCGTTTGGCCGCCTCTTTATCAACTTATTGATTTCTCCTTTTTGCATTCTGGGTGTTTGGCAGCAACACCCAGAAACTACTTCTCCAGAAATCGTTTTTTCCATTTTTTCATTTAGAAGCCAGAAATCAAAAATAGGTTTGGAGGTGTTTTTTGATTTCTACTTCTCATTTTCCCTTCCAAAACACATTCTGCACATTTCTTCCAAACACTCCTCCCACATCCAAAACTCATTCTGACCAAAAGCCAAAAAACCAAAAAGCCAAAAAGTCAAAAATCAAAAGCTAAAAAGTAGGCTCCCAAACACCCCCTAAAAAAACTTTCGTATTTTTTTTGGTTAAAGGTCACGAGTTCTTTTCTCATCTCACCGTTAAAAGGGGCTGAAAACTCCCCAAAATATATACTCCATTCTCTTACTCCTATAAGAAATTTATGCTCCGTCGTTGATAAAGCTTTACTCAATATTAAGTAAAGACATGAGCAAGAGTTAGAGATGCTCTAACAGACTCTTTGGATGGAGGAGAAACGTGAGAAAAAAGAAAGGAGAAGAAAAGGGAGTGAACTCTCTCTCTTGTTTGGATGACCAATTGTGGTTGGAGAGGAAGAGAAACTGTGCAATTCCAAAACCCCTTATATTACCCTTTTCGTTTCTCGCCACTTTTGGCAAGATTCGGTGAGAAACGGATTGCCGGCGGCACGTGCGATCCACCCCGTCGTCGTACTTGCACCGTTATCTTCGTCGAAGAGAAGTTAGATTTGTGATCAAAACAGAGTTTTGAGGTCGCCGAAAATGAGAGAGAGATCACCCGAAAAGAGGGGGGGGGGGGGGGGGGGGGGGAGGGGGAGACTAATCTCTCATGCTTGTTTGGATGAGATAGGAGAAATCTTTCCCCTTTCTTTTATTTTCTCACTAATAAGAAAGATCCCTCACTTTTGTCCTCCTTTCTTCTATCACCATTCAAAGGACCTGTAAATGGAGAAGGAAGTAAAAAAGGACAATTAAGTTTTTAAAAACGTGTTTAAAGGAAAACAAAACATTTTTTATAATCGGTATCAAATCAGCTCGGGCACATGTCAATTAAATCTACAGCTCTAAGGCTTTGTTTGGAACTTAAGGATGGAAAGGAAAGAGGATGGAAAATTTTAAAAATTTTCTTTCCCTTGTTTGGTTCCTAAAGAAATAGAAGGGAAAGTTTAAAAAACAAGTATAATTTTCCCTCCAATTTCTTCCTAATTTTCCCTCAAACTTTCCTTCTTATTATTTTCTCTCCCATTTTCTTTCCATCCTCAAGTTCCAAACAGGCCCTAAGACGCCAAGATCCGAAATGTTTGAGCTTCATTGGATGGAGTAGGGGGCAAAGGGCTGAGCTCCAGTCCAGTCTGCCTACCCTTCAATCTGTCCAGTTTTGGGCTATTTGTAGGCCCTTTTTAGGCCCACACCAATAATTGGAACAGTTAACATTTTAGAGCTCTTCGAAAATTTAAACCACATCGAAAATCATGTTAGTCAGATATTTTTTATATAATTTCAAATGGCATTAAGTTTGGTAAAACAAAATATGCGCGACATTGGACACGATTATGAAGCTTAATGCATTTTGAAAGCATATAAAACGGTATCCGATCAATGTGATTTTAGATGTATCCCATGTTCTTGACGAATTACAAAACGTGAGTGGTTTGGATCATTGTTGTGAACCCAAACTGAACCACACTTAAGAGTGGGCAAACTGGACTAGAGCTCAGTTTTGGGGCAAGGCAAGGCAACATATCGTCTCCAAAATATGGCCCAGCCATTCACTTTAAAAGATAAAGTCAATTGGACATCCACGTTAAAAAAAAATCACGTTTTTTTTTATTTTTTCCCAGTTAGGAACACGAAACACAATTTAAAAAATAAATATCAAGATTATGTTATTAGATCGGTACCCGATCTACTCGATTTTTTACCTATTGATAAAGTATTCGATTGCATCTAATTACATAATATTGCAAGTAGAGGTTTTGTACATCTTGTTGAGCTATATTTAATTTTTTTCCCGTTTCCGGTTGTATGTCTTTTTGAGCTATTTCATTTTGACTGTTGATTAAAAGGGAGAACGTTCTTTACACCGGCGGTGTAACCCAAAGTTTCCTCAAAATCTATTACATTGAGTTATGTGTCCAAGCAGTGGTCCCAAAATGTACAACATGAACACATGACGCAATTCAATCGATTCTGAAAATACTTTGGCTTATAACCACGGAATGTTTTCTCTGTTTAAAGTTTCTTGCTCTGTTTCTCCTGTCTTGGTTTCAACCAGAGCCAACATCAAAGGATAGTTACAACATAGTTCGGCTATACTGTCAACACGATCCTTTTAACCAGCAGTGCCAAACTGAGAAATGCTGTCATCAAATTCGACGGAAAGTTCAATGACCTTTATATGCAATTCAAAATCGTGTGGAAGACCACAAATAGCCAATAGGCATCTAAAATTTAAATAGAAAAGGAAAGCCAGTTGCCTGAACAATTCCCAGTTGCCCCAGAAGTTACGCTACAATCGCTGAAACAGCACGTTTGGATTGCAAGGAAAAGGAAAACACGGTACCAAAAGAGAGTCTGAAACAGTTCGCAACTTCAAAGTTCACACCATTACTACTTCCAGTTTCAGTCAATTCCGGTAAACGCAAAAGAAGGAAGACAGACGACAGGAAGACGACCCATTGTCAACATACAAAGGTAAGTCTGCATTATTTTCATATGCACAATATACAAAGCAAGAGCAGATGATGTGAGATTTTTCCCTTCATTCCTCACACCAGATACAAGATATTTCTTCCCTCATCCTACAAACAAAAGAAGAAGGTGAATGGTTATGATGGTGACTGATTATTGTCTATAGAAGGCAAATAATATGCTTACGGGGAAGAAAATTATTCCATAATGGAACAATCCTAATGCGTACTTCAAAAACATAACTTTTATTTCCCTGCTCCGTGGTAACATATTATTGAACACATATCAGAATACACGTTGGGGCATAGTACAAGGATCATATGTGGTTGATTGATAGAATACACAACACGAGAAAAACGTAAGCCTAACATAATCATTTCTCCTCTTTTTCAATCAAAAGTCGTTAATTTGCAATTCGGGGTGTTTTCAAAGTTTATGAACACACAGGCTTTGGTAGTACAGAATGAAATTAGTTCAAGAAGATGAAAAAAGGTCAGATTAAGAGAATCCATCTCCCTCTCGCTCTTCCTCTCCCTCTGTGCGGGTGTCTGCAAGTGTGTGACTGGGTGAGAGAGTGCTCACGCATGCTGGTTGACATCTTTGAGAGAGCAATCTTACCAGACTTCTATATTTACTCTAGCGCGAACGTCTAACCAGGTACGACAAGAATAAGAGCATGGGATATGTGTCTTAATCCCCTACCAAGATTGGACACTTGGATTTGCTAGTTTATCAAAGCTAAAAGAATAACCAATACTTGAAAGTAATAAATAAATAACTCTAGCCTCGCAAGGACAGTAGATAGATTTTCCACATTCCACCAAACCCATTGAATTAAAGTACCTTATTCAGATACTCCTATTAGATCATGTAATCTCATGAAATTATACAAAATACAGTATTGAAAGTTTAGGACAGGGAAAAAGCCCGAATGTGTCCAACTCTTGGACAGCATTAAAGGGTTGAGGAAGCCCAAGGCGCGGTTAAAAATGGAGGATAAACAATGACTCGGTATTCCTACCCAGATCTAGATGGCATTTGTACATTCATCTTGACTCATCAACCACATTCAAGACCAAAGAGTTGCAGTCATTTCCTTTAAAGTTGAGTGTTTGTGCTACCCGCATCATCTGACCCACAACTATCGAAATCTAATCACTCCTAAATGCCAGCCTATGAAGCATCGACAATCCTAGACGCTAGTGTGTCCCCGTACCTAAATGCCAACCCATGAAGCACCAACACTCCTAGAGGCCGGCGTGTCCCTTGATCCGACACAGGACACAAAAAAATGTATGGAAGCCACGTGGCATGTCCATTAAATTTAATTAAAAAAATTAGGGGAACATGGCAGGGGGCATGAGAAGAGCACGTATAGGTATAGGGACATGGAGGGGGTTAATATGCAAACTTATTAATTTTTTTGGTTATGATGCATGCTTGTTTTCACATATTGATGATGCTTCACGCTTCTACACATAACTATGTTGAATATTAATTTTTGTCGTGTCCTTTCCGTACCTGTGTCCTCATTTTTGAAATCCATGTCCGTGTTTCCATTTTTTTAAACAGATTTTAATCTGTTTGAACTTTTTTTTTTTTAACTGTAATCTGTTTGAACTTGAAAAAACAAAAAGGAACCAAGTCCAAAGAGAATTCACTAAACAAGCACACGCACGAAGGAGCGAAACATTTTGAGAAACACAAAAACAAAACTAAACCTGTTTTTGACATTCCAAGTCAAGGATGTAAACAAGCTGAATCGAGCCAAACCTTGTGAGATTCGGGATTTGTTCAGTAAAGCATTGGTCGGGTCAAATTCGGCTCAGGCTCACTTCGAGCGCAGACAATTGAGCTTGGGTTAGGCTCGTATAAAAATTCAAGTTCCGCTCATCTTTTCTAAACAAATCGAACTCAAATATGTTCATACCGAACCAAGTCTTGAATAGTTCACAAACGGCATAGTTTATTTACAGTCCTATAAGAATCAAATTGAACCTCGATCAACGTCCTGATAGTCTAACAGTTTGGTTATGGAGTAATTAATTAAGATAGTCAGTACCTCTTGTGCCGCTTGACGAAATCAGACTTCTTGGCATCCTCTTCTGCGGAACAATCAGATTAAAATTATTATACCTGCATATTTGTCTATATGCGAAACATATCCAACAAATTGGTGGGTTTATATGTTCTGCGGATATCATAGACTATGTATAGTGAAGAGGGGGCACGAACCAGTGAGGCTGAGAGAGTATTTCGCGATGACGGCGCCGGTGACGGCGAAACCCACCAGGAATGGCCAGTTCCGATTCCACTCGCGCCTGAAGAAGACCGGCCACGGATCGAATGTCCTCATTTCCTCTCTCTCTCTCTCTCTCTCTCTCTCACACGCACATCTGAAATTGAGAACTCGAACAGTCCCGAGTATTTTGCATCGCAGTGTTGGCGGTTTTATGGCGGCGTGTCATCAGCTTGGAATGTCCTCGTCATTTCCGCATGCAACCTATACAGAACCGGCTTTTGGACTTGGGATTGGAAAGATCACGCAAAGATTGTTTAGAACCTGGGGCTCTGTTCGATACTTTCCATCTCGACAATCAACAGTTCATAGCAATGATGAATTTTCACCGGTAAATATTTATTGGGCAAATTTCACTGACCTCCCCTGAGGTTTCTGACAAAAGCAGCCACCTCCCCTAAGGTTCTGAAATGTCACTACCCTCCCTTACTTTATCTGACAATGTGTAAATACCCCCTTCCGTTAACTTACCCACAAACGGCGTTAAATAAAGTGCATAAATGACCAGAACCTCCCCAATTATCACGTGTTCAAAGATACACTTTACTCATTCAGATTTCAGACCCACCCCCTCCCCTTGAACCAGAACTGCCACCGCCACTTTGAATACCATATCCACTACCCCAAATCGACATACATCTCTCTCTCTCTCTCTCTCTCTCTCTCTCTCACGCACACACACAGATATCATATATGAGATATGTATATGTGTACATCACTACATCGATCTACTCAGCGGTGGTGACTGATTCAAGATTCCCCTTCGATTCCGGTTGGTTACTGATGGACGATATTTGGTAGGGCTTTTTGGGTTGGGTGTTTGATCAACCCAGTTGTTCCCCTCTTCCATATATGCTCTCGTGATGGGGTTCTCAAAGGTTTGATTATTAAATTATTATGAAACACCGACAAATCTACGGGAATGAAAGGATCAGCGGTAAATGGGTGGCCTACGGGTTCCTAGGATTTTTTTTTTAGCAGGTGCCTCTACAATGCTTTTTAGATTATTTCTTCACAAGTGGTTGGTTGTGAATGAAGACAATAGCACATCGAAGTAATGGGTTTGTATATTCTTCTTCTTTCTTTCTTTCCTTTTTTTTTTTTTTGGCATTTTAGAGTCTGTGTACATACATTATTACTTTTTATTAACGTTAAAAAAATTTATATTTGTGTTTAATTTGTTTTTTGTTGGCTTGTGTTGGAACAGATTTTGCTTTGTATTTGGACATCAATGTCTTGCATTGTGGAGAGAGAGAAGCCAACATCTCAGAATACTTTCATATTTAATTTCACTTTTGGGTTTCACCTCTTGAAGTAATTAGGGCAAAAAGAGGGTTTTACTGGTTCAGTGAGATTGAAAAAAGGAGGGGTTTAATTCATGGTAGCTTGGTAGTAATTAGTCGGAAGTGGAGATCGGGCTTGACATATACATCAATAGACATAATGTAAAAATATCGCTTGGAGATTTACATGCATGGAAATAACGACAAAGAAAAAAGAAGGCTCGGAGAAAAATGGGGAGAGGGGAATATGTGGAGAGGAAATAGGGTAGTTTTGGCACTTTAAAAATTAGATATCTGACTTTAGCTGACTCTGTTAATGTTTTGGACGGCAAGATAACGGAAGGGGGTGTTTGGACATTGTCAGATAAAGTAAGGGAGGGCAGTGACATTTCAGAAACCTCAGGGGAGGTGGCTGCTTTTGTCAGAAACCTCAGGGGAGGTCAGTGAAATTTACCCATATTTATTTTGACCAGTAAGAAAATAACTGTGAATTCGAAACAGTGATTGCAGAGATAGATGACTCCGATCATGATTTGCCGGGTCTGCCGTCCCTTGAGAGACCGCAAAACCGTGAGTCCGATTATTTTGTAAATTTTACTAGGCTTGCATTAATTTTTTTCTACTGATTGTTGGTTTAAAAATGTATTGCGCAAATAAGTTTACTCATAATGTAAGTAATGTGAAAACATAAAGTTGTGTTTTGCAAACACATTTTTTTAAAAACACTAACATTCTGTCTCGATAAAAATAAATATAGTAGCATGTACTAAAAGAATTATTTTGCTCGCTTTTGGTTTGACCAGCGAACCTTTTATCTTATTCTTGGTAATTTTTAAAATTTTCACTTTTTATGTTCTGTTTTTTTATAAGTCTATTATCTACAACAATTTGGTGCAATTATTTTTCAATAAAGACGAATAAATAACTCAACAATAAGCTAAGCGAAACCACTTATCAGATTAGTATTGTATGATTTGGCTATGCTTATTGCATATATGTTAATGGAAAGCAAATTCATAATTTGAACAATGACATCCTTGGCCTAATTACTATTGTGAGGGCAATCCCCAATTTCCATTTTTATTTTAAAATTGTTAGGAAGAAAACAAAGAAAATAAGCAAAAGGTGGAGAGAGGAAACCATAACCCTCAAATATTTGCGGAGTAAAACATAAACTCTATATCACATAACTACGGAATGAAGAAAATAAGAGATCAGAAGTAATTAATCTACACTTCATGAGACTTGAATTGATGGTTTTACTTATTTTTTACGTTCAAATTAGTTTTAAAATGGTGGGAGAGAGTCTATTGGGAGCAAGAAAATGAACACATTTCTAATCATAAATAACTGCTTCACATTTACTTTTTGCAATACATAAAGTAATTACTACAATTATGATAATTGGATTGACTAATTGGAGGATTGTCTATGAATTTTTATCATATAAGTTGAAATCATGCTTCAAATGTTTAAAATTTCCTTTGATGCTTTTCCGGCCAAACTGGATTTGAGACATCTTTTTCTATTAAGGTAATACACAATTTGTAAATTATAACTAATTAGATTTCAATGAGCAACTCAAATTTTACTGTCGGTTTTGAATTATTTGCTAATTCTGGTGTCACGTCTCCTCACGGAAATTGTATTCACAATAATATAGAATATCGACATATTTTTTCGCTACTGAATTCTCAATGTGAGTTGCTTTAATTATATATAAAAAAAAAAACATTGATTTTTTTTTCTTTTTTTTTTCCAATGTTCGTTTCTAAAATGTACCAAGTGTGATTTATTTATTTTTTTATCTATGCCATGTATAATTTTTTATTTGCCCTGTTAAAGAGGTGGAAAAATACGAGGAAGAATGACAAATACTTTGTTCACTTTACATTTTTAAAAAAAATTCCAAAAAGATTCTTTCATCATCTCTCGTCTTTTCAATCATTAATCATATTTCTCTCTCTACTCACACCTCTCTATCCAATCATTATTCTCATTTCTCTTTCTATCTCTTTCCAATTATTACACATCTCTCTAATTATTAAATTTTCCAAAAACTCATTCAAACACTATCTCAAAAACATTTCTCAAAATATTCTTCTCAAAATTCTCAACCAAACACAGCGAAAACCTTTTAGTAAAAAGAGGGAAGGATGGGCAGGGTTTTTCGTTCGCCACTTCCGCTTGCAACCAGCAATAGGCAGATGTGCAGGCAACTAGTGAAATTTCCATTGCTCGATTAAATCGTACTAGTCTGGTACTAAAAAATACTCTTCTCATGTAATACTCTAGGTTTTGGGGTGGATGGTGTTTAGTCCCACATTTGTTGTTTACGTTAGTGCTCCTGGAAATATAACAAACCATGTATGAGACTACTAGTGCTTTGGGCTTAAGCATTTTTTTTGGCCATGTGGTGTGGCTTGTGGATCAAATCAATGTACTGGGCCAATGGTTTACATGGGGGCGTTACAAATGGTGTATTAGAGCCCGCCCTAGTCCAAGTGGTGGGTGGGATGCGCTTTGCCACCATGGATGCCAGGGGAGGTTGCTGGGACTATGCAACAAGGACGTTGCATCCATAAGGGAGGAAGATTGTAATACTCCAAATTTGGGGGGTAGATGGTGTTTAGTCCCACATTGGTTGTTTATATGAGTGATCTTGGACGTATAACAAACTATGCAAGAGACTACTAGTACATTGGGTTTAAGTATTTTGGGTCATGTAGTGTTGCTTGTGGATCAAATTAAGGTATTGGGCCAATAATCTACATGAAACTAGTATGGTAGTCACTATAGCGATGGCGGTATTTTACTGGAGAACCCTATTTTCATCTTCTTTGTCAACAAGCAATGACGTGAAAACGGTGAAATTAGCATGGTATGTGTTGTAGAGACAGCGGCAAAACATCAATATGTGATTTGAGCAGTGTTTGAGTGGCTGTGTATGGGTTCTATTGCTCTTGCTTCGTTTGGGTATTTGTCTCCGGATAAAAACTTTTTCCTCGACGTGCATTGATCCTTATTTCCATGTCCATGTTTGAGATTTATGATCAAATTTGTGTTTTTTTTATTGTTGACACACGTGCAAAACCAACTTGATCATATGGCGTTTGACAAGATTTGGTACACATTTTGTTTTAGAATAAAATCTATATTTATATTACAATATAGAGCGTTTTTTTGTCTCAGTCATATTTTTTGTCCCAATCATCGTATTACATTTTATCTTTCTCTATGCCAACTCACTCCTCCTCTCTCTATCTATTTCCTCCCCCCAGCCCATCACACCCAAAATTCCAAACCACTTTCCTTCTCTCTCTCTCTCTCTCTCTCTCCCATTTTCAAAATTGAAACCACATTCTCTCTCACTACCTCATCTCTTTCCCCTTTTTTGACACTCGAATGACCATAAAGAATGAGCACGGGCACAGACATGCATTAGTAATATTACAAAACCTAGTCGGAACCCATTTATGTCAATATAAATGCACATAGAAATTATGTCAATTGTTATCCTATAAACTTTTTTTTGTTTGACGTGGTAACGTTATCGACGAGCTATAAATTGCGACGTGCTTAAACATCCGTCAAGTATAACCATTGTGAGATTTGGAACGAAAAATTAAGCCCGAAAAGGTCCCACAAACGGGGCCAACTGGACGATGACGATCCTCTTCCTTTTTTAACAGTGTTAGCGCATCTCCAATGGCGTGTTTTTTTATGTATTGTTGTATCTCCGTCACAGTATGAAACTTTAAATTTCCTTATCCAATAGTAAGGTAAAACACATGTTATATTTATTTATAGCTCTATGTTATGTCATATATAGCACAAAATATTGCTATGGTTATAATTTAGCATGTCACATTGTGTCTATCTCTCTCTTCGTAGGACTCGCATATGACGATTGAAATAGATATTTTTTGAAACAATAAAAGAAATTGCATATGCACCGTTTGATCAACTTTACTACAGTATAACAACTTGGCACTACTCATTGTTATATTATACAACAATATTAATTCAAACCATACGCTCACTTGCGTCCCTAGGTTTTTTATTTGGTGAGTTGCTTGGATTTATTATTATTATCCAAATTTTAGTGCATGTTACTATTTTAAGTTGAAGGAAAAAAATGTTTATCTATTGTAATATACTTTAAATATGTAATATGAATTTTTTCTGATAGATCTCGATTAATTTTACTAAACATTAATTTTTTGAAATCTAAACAAAATGCTTTATTATACGTAAATAAAAAAATATAGCCCATCGAAGAAAGAATTGAAAATAGACAAAAATTTTGGAACTGAGGGAGTATTAATTTTGTATTCTTGGGTGCAAAGGATGAAAGAAAAACAAAAAGCAGCAAAAAAGAGAGAAGAAAATCCACGTCACAGATCCGCGGCTTCGAAAACGACTCCTATATCCATTGTCCACTGCGTTCAATCAACGGCCCAAAACTAACGTACCAACATCACACGGATCGACCTTCTTCACCGTTCGATCTAAACCCCCAAAAATCAAACAAAACCGCCTATAACCCCCGCTCATATTCAAATCCACCCAAACACACCCCTATATAAAACTCTCACGTTCATCTCCCAATTACGCATCAACAAATCCTCTCTCTCTCTCTCTCTGCGAAAATCGTAACTCTCTCTCTCTCTAAAAATGTCTGGTCGTGGAAAGGGTGGCAAGGGGTTGGGCAAGGGCGGAGCCAAGAGGCACCGGAAAGTGCTCCGAGACAACATCCAGGGGATCACTAAGCCGGCGATTAGGCGTCTGGCGAGGAGAGGAGGAGTGAAGAGGATCAGCGGTCTCATCTACGAGGAGACTCGAGGGGTTCTCAAGATCTTCTTGGAGAATGTGATCCGTGATGCCGTGACATACACCGAGCACGCGAGGAGGAAGACCGTGACGGCCATGGATGTCGTGTACGCCTTGAAGAGGCAGGGCAGGACTCTCTACGGCTTCGGCGGTTAGGGTTAGGGTTTTTTCTTTGGAGATTTAATAGAAGCTACCGTTCTATGTAGATTTGATGATTTGTGGGGCTACTTTTTGTGCACTGTTCAAGGATTTCGTTTTCAATGGAAGTTCTGGATTTCTGATTTACTACTGCTTACGCCATTGTTTGTTCAATTCCTTTTTGTTTCCGATTGGCTGTGGTTCCAAATCCGATGTACGTGTGTTCATTGCTTTGATTTCAGTTTCCATAATCGTTTGTGAGTGTTACATTTTTGTACGTTCGTGAGTGTTGCATTTTTGTAAATTTGTGTGCAAATTTACCTTCACGAATTTTTATAAAGAGAAATAATGTAGTGTGACCGCACTATTTTTATAAAGAGAAATAAACTGCGTACTAATTAGTTTCTCATTTAACCTCACTGTCCCATGACGATAGTCGACTACAAGAGATGATTAATTTAGGATTAAAAGAATAAATACTTTTGTACGTAGTTTTCAATTTTTTGACACCAAATTAAGCTTGGGTTTCCACTAAAAATAATTTTAGTATTTTTGGTATTTTCTCACTTACATTCTAACTAGTGAAAATATTGAAAACACGCATGGTAAAAGTCTAAGGAAGGAAAATAAATTTATAAGGAAAAATCTAGAAGCATTAATAAGTTGCAAACAAATGTGTTGAATGTCTTCGGTAGTTTTTTTTAGTGAATAGATCCATCCATTTATTACTACGACATTCATGAATTTGACATTTGCATGTGTACAAAGTAATCGTTTCTCAATTGATATGCTCCCTCCGTCTGAATTTACACGATATAACTAATTCTAGTATTCATATAATCTAATCTATTATCTTGTAGACTTCACCTGTCTCCTATATTTTTTAGTGAATAGATCCAATCCATTTATTACAACACTCATGAATTTGACGTTGCCATGCGTACAAAGTAATCGTTGCTCAATTTATATACACCCTCCGTCTCAATTTACATACAACTAATTTTAGATTTCATATAATCTCATCCATTATCTCGTAGACTTCATTTGTCTCTTACTGTCTTATATCTCTCATTATCTCGTAGACTTCACTTGTCTCTTATATCTCAATTCTTAACCTCACCTTATCCATTCCAATTTATTCAAAAAAATAATTCGACAATCAAACGTGTCATGTGCTCGTAGTCGATTTAAATGATTTTTCCTATGGTTGGAGACGTTAACAAGTTGTAGAAATCAAATAGATCCAACAAGTGATACGAGGAAAAATGTTAACTTAAGTTCAAATGATGAAAGATAATAAGTAAAAAGTGCATAAAAATTTGAAAAAGTATCTTACTGTTCATGGAAAAATATATTAATATTCGAACTAATTTGTCTTGCGTATTGTCGTCTATGGGTGGAGGTTAGCAACACCGTTGATACTCGTATACGTTAGGCTCCAATCGGCTGTCCAGGCTCCAAGATTCTTAAATCCTAGCAAACGACGTAGTTTTCAAGGATCTCACGTCTTCAAAATGCAAGGTACTTTGAAGAAGTCATTACGGAAACGACGTGGTTTCAAGAACCATGCTTCTTCACGTTTTTTTTTTTGTTAAAAAAAAAAAAACTTTATTCCTGCTCCTTACTGAAAGCAGAGAAAACTTCAATGGAGAAGTCGATCTCACAAATTCGAAGAGCTCGAAAGTGAAATCAAAATGGCAAATTCATAAGCGCTTCTTCCAATCGACTCCATTCTCTCTCCTCTACGCTACAGGTCTGCTTCTCTCTCTTCTCTGTTCTTCGTCTAGTAGATTTCATCACAAGAAATTACTGAACCAGTTCGATACGTCCGAGATCCGTATACATATCAATGCGTGTATGTTTATATAATACGTATGTCGTTATTAGCTGTTTCATGATACTCTCGTTCTCTCTCCATTTCTCTTTCTTTGCGTGTTTTGCAATTCGGGAGAGGATAAATTTGTTAGGGTTTCAATAATAGCTGGCGATTGTATGGGAATTGTGATTAAGGATTGTACATAAGGTCGTTGTAATTTATCGTTTTCGAAATGTTGGAGAAAATAGCAGTAGTCGTTTTATGTAATGATGATTTGAGTAGTTTTACTAGATTTCTATTTTTCGGGTGTTTTGTTTAGGAACAAAGAAGAAAATAGCGATTCTGGCTTAATTTCGTTTCCTTAAAGCATTGAGATTTTACTAGATTTATCTTGGAATCAATTTTGGAAGCTTCTGTTTAGCACATTATGATAATATAAGAACATGAGTAGGAAAGTCATTGAAATACTTTCAGAAACAACAACTGAAGAAAATAAAAAACTCTTGGTTCTGTTGTATACCACACTTATTGATTCGTGTTTTACGTGTTTATGACCCGAGTGTGTTCTGGTTGATTAGATGGCTGAACTACTGTGAGGCCGTGGTATTTAAAGCCAAATAAAACTGTTTTTGTGTTCACAACATGAAGTGAAGTTATGTATAACCTGAAAGTGAAATTACACAGTGTTAACCAAATTACAAGGATTCGTGAGCTAATGTTACTGTTATTGGTACTGTTATATGTGTCTGTGTGTAAATATATATATATTTTTTTTGGATCAGTAACTATTATATGTTCGTCTTGCAGACGGTAATTTTGTGTTTACGAGGGATACCTCTTTCCAAAAATTGTTTTGCATATCTTGGGACATTATAGGGTATTGTAGATGTAGCATTATGGAATCGAAAATGCAAACACGACTTTAGTCTGTAGATATAGACTCAAACTATAAGGTGCTGATGACCTTATCAAATTTTTTGTACAAGATTGTCACACCCGCAAGTTTCCTTCACATCGCTCATTTATCTCAACCAAAAATTTCAAGCTTCCGGCTGCCATAAGTGGCCATGATTCTTAGCTCAAGTAATCCTCAAACCAGTTTATAACTTGGTTGTCCAAGTGTTTACTCTGATTAGAGGATTGGCATATATTGATGCTGTTTTTTTTTGTAGTCGAAGTTTTGGTTCTGACCTTGCGGCAGTAAAATAACTTTGAATTTTATTAGGTCGAAAATATTGGATAATGGATATCTATGACAGAATGGATTTCTTCTCTCCCCCCCCCCCCCCCCCCCCCCCCCCCCCCCCCCCCCCCCCCCCCCCCCCCCCCCTCCTCCTCTTCCCAAGATCATTTTGATCTATGGTTGGTGATTGTGTTTTGTGGTTATGTTAGCAGGGAGGAGATTCTTTTGGTGGCTTCGTTAGTTCGGCAGATCTTCATTTAGGTTCTTTTTTTCCCCCCCTTTTAAATTTGTGCAGCATTCTCAAAGATGAGTTTCGATAGAAGTAGAAGTCCTCCACGAGCCAAGAGGTTTCGGAGCAGTGAACGTGCATCATTCCGTGATGCACCTTATCAAAGGGATCGCCGCATGCCCCGGTATGTACTTAATTTCTGGAAAGATCAATACTTTTAATCTGTTTGTTTCAGTTCCAGTCTTCGTTGTTTTCTTGTATATTCGTGCTTTGTTAATGCTTTGGTCATGCATTTACATGATATTGTTTGTCTATTTACAAGTTCTTCTTCACATATCTCGCTACGGATCTTCCATTAGTTTTTTCAGGTTTGGTTTATTAGTGCCTTGTGTTCAGTTGATTTGGTAGTGCATACTTGTCTAGTATTGCGGCTGACCCTGTATCTGGTTAGTCAGTCATGGAAACTACTTTCTGATACGTTCATGGCAAAAACCATTGTCTTTGTGTGGCCATCATCATTTCGTGAAAGAGACTATAGCCAGGGGCCCGGGGCCTCTGCTGTTCTTGGATTGATGTCTGGAAAAGCTGGGAAAATCAATTAAAATCAGGGCAATGTAGTTACTGTCAATTGTTTTCACATTCAAAAGGATGTCCTGCATATCACATCACCCACATCCTTTCAAAATTCAGAGTCAATGTGTAATTGTTTCGAAGCCTACTTTAACAGCACGCAAAGAGGATGGAGGATGAACTCGAGCTTAATCTTTATGGCTGCCAGTATAATAACTACTCATTTTAGGCTTTGCTTCTCTTAAAGTGCAAGTTCCCAAGAGTCGTTGAAATCTGTGACATTGAGCACGAAACACCAGAGAGAGGCACATCAAGGGCATTCCTCTTTCTCCTTTGCAACCTCGTTCTCCATGAAACACGCTTCAAGGAGAGAGAGCCTTGTAGGTTCTTATCTTTTCATCAAGTGCCATGTAGAAACTACAACATCCGATAGATACTTACATCCTTATTTGATCTGATTAGGGGAGCTAAGGAAGGAAATTTTGCTTGAAAAGTGCCAAAACGGAAAAAATAAAAAAACAAGTATCTAAGAAGTGGTGTCAACACCAAGGTTGTGAATCTCGTACCGTACCGGCCGGTACGCACCGGATTTGGGCAAAACTGGTAACCTAGCCTTCTAATTCCGTTCCGGTGTAAATACTGGAGGATACCAGAGCATACCGGACTTTCCGGCAAATAACGGCCGAAATGAGGGTATCGGAGATTTCGTCCGAGATTTCGCAGGTCACTTCCCTAGCTGTGCAACAACCCATATCGGCCGATTGGAACCCAGAGAAAGCGTGTGAGAGATGATCCATGTCCTCCCGATCTGTCTCCGACGACCTCACTGTGTCTCTGGCGACCTCACTGTGTGACAGCGTGAGAGAGAGTGAAGAGTATGAAAAGATTCATTAAGGAGAACAAGAATGTAGAGAGAAGAAAAGAGGAGCCAATTTCATTTCACTATTCAATGCTCTGAACCGACCTAACTGAAGCTATGAAGCTATTACAAGGCATTTTATACTTCTAAAGAAACACAAACAAATCCTATTGGTCAAGCTCTTTTTTACTTGGATTGCTGAACTGGACCCCTTCATAAACTTCCTTATAGGCCCTGGATGCCCCAGTACTGCCTTGGGGCAGCAAATTTTTTGTATAGCAGGTGGTACGGTGGGATTTAGGTATGTTTACACTTTTCGGCTAACAAAAAAAAATTTATTTTGTTATTAGGTACTGTGGGATTTTTTTTTTTTCCCCTGTGGGAAACAAAAAAAATTGGGTGATACGAGTAAAAATTCGATTTTTATATATGTATATACATGTACACAACAACAATAACATAACCCATTTAGTCCCCAATAATTGGGGGTATGGATGTATATACATGTAGTACCGCTAAATCCGAAACGGTACCGGTACTCATCCGGTACTGGTACCGTACCATACCAGTAAGAAAACCGGTACCCTGTCCGGTACGGGATTCAAAACCTTGGTCAACACACAAGATCATGGTTAAATTTACAGTTTTTCATATAAGAGAAGAAGACCTTCAGATTTAACCTTTCCTATTTTGGGAGCCGCCCTTTTTGGCCTTTTGCATTTTCATTTTTACTTTTCGGACTATGGTCAGAATGTATTATGAATCGGAAAGTGTTTGGAATTATAATCATCAAAAATGGATTAAGTTGGTTTTTTACCATGTCGCCCTCAGGTATTTAATTATTGTATTATAATATATGTATAAATTATTAATATTGTTAGTTTAAAACCAGTTTGGTTCTTCCACTTCACAAAATACTTGCGTCCATATTCGAATTTATCCAAAAAAAAATTTTTTGAAATAAATTGTAAAGTATCAAATATTACCTTGAGAAAATGTTATTGCCATTATTTCGTCATGAAAATAGAAAAACAAACCTATAGAGGGTGAAAGGATATTGTCCATAATCTCATAAGGTAACTTGCAGAACATTACACGAAATAATGTACCCTAAATTTTTGCTAAACAAGAAGATCAAATTAATGAAAATAGGTTCATAGCTTAATTACCATTTTCGTACAAAGCGTTGACGGGGTCGGGAGAGGTAAATCCCAAAACAGGAGGATGGCATGACAGGTTGAGGTACCTCAGGCAGTTCTTACATTTCTAGAGGTAGAAATTATCTGAGGATTGAATAGACTTTCTATTTGAGTTAGTTCTATTAAGTATAAAGACCATCAGAATCCATTTCCCTCTTGATTTTGGATTTTTCTATGTTTTCCAATCTAATTTGGTAGAAAAAGTTTTATCTCAAACCCTTTGAATTTTCCGACTTCATTAGTAGTCTAATATGTAATGCATTTATTTATTTTATATCGAGACACTGGCAATAGTAATAGATATCAATATTTTTATGAAGGTTGTTATTGCATCTTACGAGTTTAGCTCATGTCATGCATTTATTTATATCTAGACACTTGCTGTATTTGGGTCACAATTAAAGCAAAGGATTAGAAACCTCGGTACTATTATTCAAAACCTTCTCGCTGGCTGGCCGCCAACAGCTAGGAGGGAAAGAAGTTGAGTCAGAGGGATGAGAGGGAAGATAATCAGAGAGTGTGAGAGAGAGTGTGTTTGGAGTTAAATGGTGGGACCCAACTAGGTGAATTGGCTTCCAGTCACTTTTCTGGGTTTGTTTTCTAGGTCCCTAGAATTTCTCTTATTTGTTTGTTTTAAGCAGCAGATTAGAGGGAGTAGTTGTTTTAAGCAGCAGATTAGGAGGAGCGGCAATCTTCAGATTTAACCTATCTGCTGCATGTTATATTGTCTTCTTCATGCATTTTTTAATTATATTTGGAATGGGAGATTTTAACCTATCTGCTCCATGCTATATTGTTTTCATCCTTTTTTTTTTTGGCATCCAGATTCTGATGTATGGTATAATGCGGAAGGAAGCCTGTAGGTCACTTGCATTATACGGTATCAGAAAACATGTGTGGCATTATATGACCCATTAGATTTCTTCTAGGTTATGACCTGATGAATTTGCTCAGTTGAGTTGCCCAATGTTGATAACACTTAGTGTCAGCTTTCCTTTTCGATGATTGGAAGGTAATATCCGTGTTTGAAAAAATACGACTGTTTTCTATCAGTATTACTCTCAGCATTCGAAATTGTAGCTAATTATTTGTTTTTCTCGACTCTTTGTGCCCTTTTTTTATTAGTACTTCGTGGGAAATTAAGAATTCCTGCCTTCAATTTACCCTTGGGTTTGAATTTTTCACATTACCTTCTGTTACTTTTCAGGCAAGATTACCTGTGTAATAACTGTAAACGACCTGGGCATTTTGGAAGAGATTGCCCGAATGTGACTGTGTGCAATAACTGCGGACTCCCTGGGTGAGATGAATATCTTTTCCATTCTCAGATCTATTATGTTGCCTTTCAAATGCAAACCATCATCGTAATATAGAATAGTTTGATTCTTGGTTGGATAAGTTGCCTGAAAATCATTTTGCAGATTTACTAGTGGTCAGTAACATTTGTTTAGGTTGTTGACAGGTTCTCCTGGTGCCCATTTCTAGGAGAACTGCTTCATTTGAATGGAGATAATGCGCCGTAGAAATTCCAAGGCCTAAAGAATGGGCTCTGGTCGTTTGTTGTAGAAACTAATTAACATATCCTTTGAATAACTTGTTTTACACACACTAAGAAGCACAGATACTTACAAAGGTGACATTTCCGTGTCGGACACCGGCACTTCTCGGACACTTATTGGACATGTGTCCTATACATTTTTTATGGGCCCATACCTGAGTAACACTTCTTAATTCGGGCACGTCTGACACTCCTTTTGTGCAATGTGCGTGAGATTTCTTGGGTGCGTATACCTGAGATATTAGTACCTAATCGACAGATCTTAAACAGTTGCTAGCATCTGATTATCAAAACTGCGGAATTGAACGTATTGCTATCTTATACAATTTGCAAATGAAAAGTATATTCGTTAAGAGTAATAATGTTTCAATTTCACGTAAAGTTTGTAGAGAAATCAAAAGGTACGTTGGTGGATAAGTTAAGGTAGGTTGAGGAGGATCAAATTTCCTTGGTAGGCTTGCAATATTGTAAGAGTAAGATCTCGTGATAACTGACTACTACGTTCTATTCCTCCATGTTCTTATTGGAGTCAGAGATGTAAGTTACATTCTCACATTGTTTGATTTCTACTCAATGTGAATCTGAATAGAGCTGAAGAAAGTAATATATTGGTTGGAACATTATCAAAGTAGCATTT
Organism: Vaccinium darrowii; assembly: GCA_020921065.1. Taxonomy (NCBI): domain Eukaryota; kingdom Viridiplantae; phylum Streptophyta; class Magnoliopsida; order Ericales; family Ericaceae; genus Vaccinium; species Vaccinium darrowii. The sequence continues at coordinate 5,610,080 of CM037160.1, forward strand.
CCAAGCCTTGTCCATGCCTAGTTTTGAAGTTTTTCTTGAGCAACATGTCTGTCTAGATTCTTCGTAGGTTTTTTTTTATTTTTTAATCTCAGATTCTTCATAGCTTATTGTATCATTTGTATTATATTGTTTGGGATGTAAACTAATGGTCAATCTATATAACTACAATCTATATCTATACTCATGTTCAACTTTATATATGTTTGTAACGAGCGTATTCTGAACGTGTCTGTGTTCAAGGGAAAGAAACGTATCAGCTTGTCCTTGTCGTGGCACCTGTGCCCCCTGCCAGACATTTGCTTCTTAGTTGGCACACAACTGCAGTCTGATCTCTTACGTTATCTTTGTCTTCCTTTTAGTCACATTGCTTCTGAGTGCACCTCAACAACCACGTGTTGGAACTGTAAGGAGCCAGGTCATGTCGCGAACGAATGCAACAATGATCCGGTCTGCCACATGTGTGGAAACATGGGCCACCTGGCTCGCGATTGCTCTAACTCAAGTCTTCCCTCTCACGACGTGAGGCTCTGCAACAACTGTTACAAGGCAGGCCACTTGGCCACCAATTGCACCAATGACAAGGCGTGCAACAACTGCCGCAAAACCGGTCACCTCGCCCGGGACTGCCCGAATGACCCGGTTTGCAACGTCTGCAATATATCGGGCCATATGGCCCGCCAATGCCCCAAGTCACATCTGCCACCTATGGAAATGGTTGGTGGCCCTTTCCGTGACATGATTTGTCGCAATTGCGGTCTTCCGGGACATATTAGCCGTGATTGTGTGTCTATAGTCATCTGCAACAACTGTGGTGGGAGGGGACATCAGGGTTACCAATGCCCTTCCGAGCCGATGCGTCGTCGTGGGCTTCATAGGTTTTGATTAGCTGGTTGGATAGGGTTAGTTGCTGGAACTTCTTATTTGAGTTGTGCTGATACATTTGAATTTGGAGTGAGATGATTGGTTTTGATCAAGATTGGTGTTTCTTTTTGCCTGTATTTGAAATGGTAGGAGGCAGATATAGGGGCACTCCTTTTGCAGGTTGGTGTAGCAGTACTCTGGTTTCATTGATGAGATTGGGATTGTTGAGGGTTACCGTATTCTATCCCAAAGTACACAATTCTGTAAGATGCAAAGCCTTCAGTTTGAATTCATTTCAAACTACAAGGGCTCTGTCATGGGGGACTCACCAGTCTCCAGTTGCCCCATTTTTGGGCCCTTTCCAGATTTAGTTTGATGATTCAAATCGTTCACAATTTAGAGCTTGTTGATAACATCAACGACGACAAAAAGTAGGTTTAATCGGACATCGGTTAATATAGTTTCGGAATGCATTTATCTTGAGGTAAATGAGTTAAAAGGTTTCCAATTTGTTGTGATCTTGTTTTGTTCCAAAACAATTTTGTTCTGGTATCATATAAAACGATATCTGATTAATCTGATCTTTTTTTTTTTTTGTGTGTGTGACTATTAGTGAACATCGAGTGGGCCTGAGAAAGGCCCCCAGTCGGGCCAACTGGATTGTCATATGGTCCATGAACATGACTTGAGATGAGCTGATTCCAAACTTGATAACCTGTACATGCCGAACGTTGGTCTAGAATCGAAGTAGCTGTTTTTGTGTCAATCTTTTTGGTATATTATTAGTTCGTTACTGGGTGAATCGGAAAAATAAAAAAGGATAAACTCAATTTTTTTTGATAAAGACAAAAATAAGTCAAAAAGACAAAAAAAAAAAAAAAAGCGATATACTAGTATTTGCATTTAATATGACAGGTTAATGCCGATAAAAAAGCAAATTTAATGCGCAAAAAAACTCCTTAAAAAACTTAAAATTTCAACTCTCAACTTTTAAAGCATCTTTAATGCAATTTTCATATTTTTACGCACAACATTTCACATTAATCACGTCCGATATGATATTATTGGCATTTAAATCATTTGGTAACAGTATTAATCACTTCCAATGGGCTGATTTTAGAATTTTTCATAAAAAAATCAAATTACAACTTAAACTTGGCTATGGATTACTGAACTTAAGATGATCCTCTACGAGATTGTTCTAAAGCATGACTTCTAGAGAGTGTTTGCAAGACAATATTCTTGATTTTGGATTATGAATTGTTGGGAAAAGATCGTAATATACTATTTCAAAACACATTATATAAATGAACGGGATGACGTAGAACTAGAAAAATAATAAGTTTTTGGAAAATCCTTCTGTAAAATTTATTCTATACATTATCCTTTCACAAATTTTCATTATAATCTACAAGCTTCATAATTTGAGAAATAATTAACTCTCAAATACCCCTTAGCTTATTAATTAGTATACAAATATGCGGTCATTTTACCGTTCAAAATACTTTTAGACAATCCGCACACGGCACAGTAAAAATTTGGAGATCCTGCAGTGCGACTCCGTACTACAGAGTTGTAGTACAACATCCGAATCATTGATCTTAGTATCAATTGCTCGAATTTCATCTCGGTAATCGACAGCTCAAATGTGTCCCGATTCCGCGTTTAAAAGTCTTCAAAATTATGATGGCAAATGAAATACAATCAGTTAGATACTCTACAATTTCCCTTTCAGTTCAGAGAGAGAGTAGATACCTTGTTTGGTTGGGTTTCTCAAACCAGGTTTTGAGACCCAGCCCCTGTTTGATTTCCCAAACGGTTTTCTGCTCTTTTTTTTTTTTTTTTTTTTTTTTAAACCCGCCGTACATATTTACGTTAAAACCCAACTTTACTTTCTTCCTACCTACCGTATCTCTCTCTTCGTCGATCTCCATCTCTCTGTCTCTCTCTCCTCCATAACTCCATCTCCCTCTCTCTGTCTGCTCTCTGCTCTCTCTCTCTCTCTCTCCTCCATAACTCCATCTCCCCTACCCACCGGCTCATTGTTAACCCATGGCCGGAGTTGGGTCTGTGAACCCATGGCCGAACTGGGTTCGAGAAACAGAAATCGACTACGAAGCCGACAAGTTTCGGATCTGACCCAAGTCCAGAGTTTTAACTATTTAGAAGACGTCCCGCAGTCGGAGTTGGGTCCTGAAGCCGACAAGTTTCGGTCTGGAGGCCAGGAGTCTCCCGCCGGAAGTGGGGGAGCAGGGGAGGTGGTGGTGGTGGGTGTCGACTGCCGTCCCTCTCCCTCCTTTGTTCTGTATAAAATTTGGGGACTCAAGTTTGAATTTTTTATTTATTTTTTTTCTGGACTTAAATAAGTAAATGTTGGGAGGGACCCACAGTACCATTTTTGAGAACCATTTTGAAATGAGGTTCTGAAGTCCGGTTCTCAAAAACCGAACCAAACAAGGACGATTCTACGAACTGCCATTGTCTCTCTCTCTCCTCCTCCTTCTGCACTTGCTTCCTTCCACGGCACAGAAAAATGTGTACCTTAGAGAAGCGAGGCAGCATCTTCATCCTAACCCTAACCGGCACCAATGACGAGCACCGTCTCAACCCACCCCTCCTCGACTCCATCAAATCCGCACTTGCTCGAGTCCGCTCGGAATCCTCCTCCTCCTCAACCGCCCTCATCACCACCGCCCACGGCAAATTCTTCTCCAACGGCTACGACCTCGCCTGGGCCAAAGCCGCCGACACAAACAACCGCCTTATGCTCATGTCCTCCAAGCTCCGATCAGTCGTCACCGACCTGATCTCACTCCCGATGCCGACGATCGCCGCCGTCACCGGCCACGCCTCCGCCGCCGGCTGCATCCTCGCCCTCTCCCACGACTACGTCCTGATGAGGAAAGACCGAGGGTTTCTGTACATGAGCGAGCTCGACATCGGGCTGCCTATCATCCCGGCTTGGTTCTTGGAGGTGATACAAAGCAAGATCGGATCCCCGGCGGCGAGGAGGGATGTTATGCTGAGGGCGAAGAAGGTGACGGCGGAGAAGGCGGCGGAGATGGGGGTGGTTGAGGCGGTGGATGGAGGGGCTGAGGAGACGGTTAGGGCGGCGGTTAGGTTGGGGGGGGACTTGGTTGGGAGAGGGTGGGATGGACACGTGTATGGCCAGATTCGGATGGCTCTTTTTTCGGATTTGGTGAGTGTTCTTCGAGTTGACGAAAAGACCAGTGACGCGGATACGATTGCATCGCGTCTTTAAGCACCAAATAATTGGGGTTGGGGTTGGGCTGGTGTGGTAATGGGGTCGTTGGGCCTGCAGTTCATGGGCAAAGAATAAAAAGTGAAAAAATAAATCTTTTGTAGTGCCAGCTTGTCAGGAATACTATCCACTGTTTCGACTGTTTCGGCTTAAAAAGTTAGTTGTTTTTTTTTTCCTCTTTATTTGATTTTTTTCTGCGTTTTTTTGTTTGGCATCAACTTTTTGTATATTATTTGTTCGTTTCGGCGAGAGAAATCAAAAAAATAAAAAAATTATGATTGAAACTTAAATTTTTTTGAATAAAAAAGACAGATTTTACATTTTTTTCGATTTTATTCAAAAAATTGAGGGTTATAATAATAATCTTTTACCTTTTTAGATTCCTCTCGCCGAGACGAACCTGTAATACACAAAAAATCGATACAAAACTTGAAAAAAAAAATGAAGGATATAAAAAAAAAGGGTCGGCTTTTTAAGCCAAAACACCAGTATGTAAAATTATGTAGTTAAATCAATTTGTACGAGTCACTCAGGAGCTAGCTTGTTTCATTTCTAAAATCTCAAGTTTTATTATTTTTGCCACCAATTTTTGGGGTCATCTCCTCTAGTATGTGAGTGAGAATTGTGGGAGGAGCTAAAGTGATTACAGTAAGCTGGGCACACACTGGTTCCAAGACACTCTGCATTGTAAAGGGAAAGAAAAAAAAACGCAGAGTGGAGCCATGCACCCAAATTTCCAAATAACCCAAATAATTTTAAGCATTTCATACTAAAATTACATTTCTTGTAGCACAGGTATCTTCGTACCTATTCCTGTAATCCATTTTTTTCCCATCATCTCGCGTAAATCCACTTTTAGATTATATTTTTTTGCGTATTCTCGAGTATTTTTTATAATATCTATTTATATTATACGAAGTAACTATAATACGAAAAAGTTCATTTCTATGTCCTTATTAAGATATCGAAAATATATATAACTTGGCTAACCTCTCCTTTCCCACCTCTTTTCGACACAAACAGCGATAACTACTTTACAACAAATTTTCTTTTATTGTATACGCTATTAATATTGATTGCAATTATCACTCATTTTTTAGAGAATCAACCACTTGTGATTTGTGTGTGACATTTGAACACAAAACATGAACCTTAGCTTAGCGTGTTCTCATTTAAGTAAATTCCCATACAAGTATAATCCCCAGATTCTCTGCTTATATGCAACTCATAAAGTATTAGTGTATTAACTTTGCCTTGACCAGTCAACATGCAATCTACTAGTACTATTTTCTTTATTTTGTTGTGTACTTGTGATTTAAAAAATGTACTATACATCGGATGCTTTTTTCACTTAATATTAAAGTTCTGTTTCATTTGTATATTTACAAAAATAATTTGAAAAGATTACTTGAAACTTGCGAAAAGGAAGAGAAGGAAAAGAATATTTGAAAAACAAAAAACTCTCCCTTTGTTTGGTTTGGAAAGAGGGAGGGAGTAAACTAACAAAATAACGTTCCGTGAATAGTGAATTTTTTCTTCCATTTTTCTACCATTTTACTTTCTTTTCTTTTCTCCTCCTTTCGAGAAGTTCCAAACACACACCATTGGGGAAAGAAAATAAAGTGAGGGAAATTGGTTTGGGAGAAAATAGAAAATAAAATTAACTCAACAAAATATTTAGAACAATAAATTTTCTTTCACACTTTCTCTGTGGATCTCTTTTCTTTTCTTTTAAGAAGTTCCAACACAGGCCATTAGGTTTTCAACAATGAAATGAATTAAGGAATATATTTCATCATCACTCCATGCAACGCTTGTCGAATATTAAAATAAAGATGTCTAGAAGCACAACTCTAGATATAATTATGTCTAAAACCTATCGATATATGAGGGCTTTACGCCTCGAATTAAGGAAATGATTTTGGCTCTCCAAATTTTAATAATCACACTCTAATCTATGTTTTTTATTGTTAATGTTATGTGTATTTTGAATACTAAAAGACAAATATTCAAAGGGTAATTATTAGTAACCTTCTCTAAGGTTTTTGACACAGGCACATACCTCCCCTAAAGTTTTTCTACCAACATAATTTTTCAAAAAAAATTAAACCATTGGATTATTATTATTATTTTTTTGCCAGACGTTTTTCTACCAACATAATTTTTCAAAAAAAAAAAAAAGTCTCTTCTTATTTTTGCGGAAATTTTTGGTTAAGTGAACTTAACTTTACTAGATCATGGAAATAAGTGGAAAAATAATTTATTTTTCCACTTGAAAACGATTAGGTTAATTTTAAGCCAAAACTATGCAGGGAAAAAAAAAAACTCCATTACTTGGCTTGATATGAATTTTTTAATAATAAAAAATTCATTATTTTTCAATTTTTGTAATGAAATTGAGCCAACGAGTAATGGAGCTTTTTTTTCCCTGCATAGTTTTTGGCTTAATATGAATTTTATTGACACGAGTCTATTTAGTTTAATTTCATTGATCATTTTGGTTGATGAAAAACCAAAAAATAAAGAACATTTTGTAAAAAAAAAACCTAATCCTTTTCGAGCGGGACAAAAAAAATCCACTAATTTCCATGATCTAGTAAAGTTAAGTCCACTTGACCAAAAAATTTCACAAAAGAAAAGGGACAAGTTTTTTTTTATTTTAGAAAATTAAGTTGGTAGAATTTATTTATTTTATTATAAGGGTATTTTGGTAGTTTTCTTGCTAAACTTAGCACCATCAATGTAAAAGTAACGCCATAGAGGATGTCAGTGTCATTTCAGAAACCTCATAGGAGGTATGTGTGTGTGTCAGAAACCTCATAGGAGGTTATTGATAATTACCCATATTCAAATGTTACCAAAATATGGAGTGTCAAAATCAATTACCTCAAATTACTCCAAACACATTTTATACCCAAAATTGCAATAATACTAGAAAGCTTGGTTGCTAACAAATAGAAGTTAGCTCAGTTAGTCACTTGTATCTCACCAGGAGGTCAGGAGTTCGAGGAGCTTCTCTTTTTTTGGGTTTTTACTCTGTACTTTGTATGTGATGTAATTGGTCTCTTTTATCGATTGACAAAAAAAAAGAAAAAGAAAGCTCTGTTGCTAATCCTATATTGAAATAGGGTCATGCCAACGGGTGGCATAGGACACCCATTAAAGGAACAAAATTACACTTTTGTGGGTCCCACTTGCAAAAAAAATGTACTTTCAAAGTACACTTAAAGATGTACTTAAAAATACAAGTGTACTTTTAAATTATACTTTTTGTACTATTAACGTGTGCACTATGATATCCGTTAGCATTTTCCATTGAAATAAGGCTTGCTCCAAACACAGCCTAATAAATCTTTTAACCATTTTCCTCTTTATTATGATTCTGATTCTGATTACCCATCTACCAATTAAAGTAAACTATATATTCCGCAGCGCTTGCCAGCTATAATCCTCATTAAACTACCCTTATGCGTACAGCTAATACTCGACTGACGCCTCTTCCCCAAAGAATTCAACAAAACTCTCGAACAACACACACACACACACACACACACACACACACTCTCTCTCTCTCTCTCCTCTCCTCTCCTCCACTTTCTCTCTCTTCGTGTCACACGACGAACAGTTCACACCATTGCTCAAACGCAACCGGAATTACGCAGATTCACTTTTTGCTAAATCGGTCAATGTGTGCTCCTATATATATGTGTACATTATGTATGTAGATGTTGACAGAGAGTGACGAGGAGCCAATCGATGTCGACGACGAGCTTTAACAACAACAGTCCATCGCGAAGCCCTAACGTGGGCCCGAGGTTACAGCTCGGCGTTGGTGGGGCCTCCAGGCTGAGATCTTCCTCGTTGAAGAAGCCGCCGGAGCCTCTCCGCCGCGCCGTAGCCGACTGCCTCTCGCCTTCGTCTCACCATGGGAGCCCCGCCGCCGTTGCATCAGACGCGTCGAGGACTTTACGGGTAGGTGCAATCTCGCCATTCTCGTAACTTATCGTTTTTAGATCTTGGAGCTTTATAGTCTGTTAGCGTGGGAATCTAGGGTTAACTCTATTTGTATGTTGGTATTTCTACTTGTTTAAACGTGCCTGGATACTTTTAGTACGTTGCTAGTGCTTTCAACTAGATCCCTCGGAGAATTGGTTGTTGCTACTTTGGATTTTATGGTCTGGTCCTTTTTTCTTTTGTCAATTTTGGTGGACTGTGTTAGTGTCTACAGTTGCATCTACAATGTAGTAGCTCAAGTATGGGGATTATAAGTAACTTCGCGGCACTTATGGGGGTACTTACCAAAACCAACCGAACAAACCATACTAAGCCTTGTGTCCTAATGAGTTGGGGTCACTCCATCAATCCTCTTTCTGTCATTTTTCTCTGTCAAGAGCTTTATAGTCAATTAAGGTTACGAAATGTATGTTATCGCCAAGGGATTGGCTTGGCGGTCAATGCATGAGATTAGGGGTTTGCTCCCTCCTAAGATCTCAGTTTCGAAATCTCTCAGGTGCTATCAACTCCTTTGGGGCTAGTCCGTATGAGACTTTGCTCCGGCTTTTATGAGGACCCCCCTAGTGGACGATGGGATTTGTCGTTAGGAATAGTCGAGGTGCACATAGTTGGCTGGCCTAGTCATACCCCTAGTATTTTCGTAACAATTATGTTTTTGATTTTCTTTCCTATATGCGGTGATTCAATTCATACAGTACCACACATTCAGTTTTCCTCACGACGTGTGTCTCTTGTGTGCAAGTAGGGATTTTGTACCTATTCGAAGAAAGAGATTCTTGTTTTTGTATTTTCAGTATCATAGAAATGTTGCCATTTGGGCAACTGGCAAAAAGGTGAACTTGATTTTACTATGTGGATGAAAGAAAGTAGCTTCATTCAAGGGCAGAATGGGACATTCTAGGGCAGATGATCGACTATTTGTGGTCGCTGCGCATTAGCACAGGTCAACAGCTGTGAGGAAACAAAAGGAAATATGTGGATAAAAGTAAGCCCTAGTACCAATAGTTAATACTTCAGTACCAATATATTACTGATGAATGACATAAGCATAACCCTATATTTAAGATGTGCTTTTGCTAAGATTCACATTTGAAACTGCCTTGAATTCGCTTAGCCTGCAATGTAGGTCTGGTCTCCGCTTTAAAGCTAAAGCAATTTTAGTGGTGGGTGACTTTGCTTTTCCGATCGCTTTTAGTTGCCCAGCCATTGATGTTTTGCTAATTTTAAATTTGTTACTACATTGAGTTGAACTCCTTAGCATTCAATGATAGGTCAGGTCTCCCGCCTCTCCAACTTAAAATGGCTTTTGTGGTAAACCCTAAGGGGTTGGCCTAGTGGTCAAGGCTTGGGACTTGGTGATTTGCTTCCTTTTAAGGTCTCAGATTCGACACCTCTCATGTGCTATCTATTCTTTTAGGGGCAGTCTAAACAGAGATTTCCTCTATCTTAAATACAAGCCCACGCTAGTAGATTGCAGGATTAGTCGTGGTGCGTGTAAATTGGTCCGGACACCAGAGTCGGGAGGTGACTTTCTTTTGAGAAAAAAATAAAAATGTTTTATTGGTAGGTTACTATGTTCTCCGACTGCATGTAATTGCCCGGCCACCGAAATTGTTGCTAAGATTAAATTTGAAACTAATTTAAGTTATATTATTTTGCATTCAATGATAGGTCAGGTCTCCCGCTTCTCCAGCTTAAAGTTTAAAATGTTTTAGTGGTAGGTGACTAGCTTTTCCCTGCAACATTTAATTGCTCAGCAACCAATTACATTCAGTTTAAAGTGCTTACATGTATTCAATGTTGTAAAAAGCGTGTGCTATTGTGCTATAGAGCGTGGCGCGAGCCGCGAGGCGAGGCGCACCCTTTGCGCTATGGGGGGTCATGGCGAGGCACAATGGTGCCATGGCGTGCACCTTGAAGTGTTTTAGACTTTTTTTGTATCATATTATGCCACAATCAATCTCAGCCATTAATTTATGATGCACAAAAGGTGGGCAATGTACCAGATAAATTCCTTAAATCTAACCCTACAAAACACATCTATCTCTCCCTCTGTCGATTCGTTAGCAGCAGCGTTGGAGACTTGACGTAGATCAATCGATCTCCTCTGTGAACGATCTCCTTTGCTCTGTTCCATCGATCTTCTCTCTTGTTCCATCGAAATAAGATTACCGTATCCTTAATTTTGTTGTCTCCAAAGCTAAACATCTATATGTTAACTTTTTATGGATTTTATGTTTTGCTTAGCATTTGGTGGTTTAAAAATTGAAATGTTTATGTTTTATGATATTTGAACGTTTTAAAAGTGTTTGCTTGTGTTGAAAGTTATGCCTACTCATTATAATAAAGTGCGCCACGGTTTGATATGGCAAGCACCGCGCCGTGCGCTATTGCTCTAGGGGACCATTGCCCTCGGTGCGCCGTGAGCCATTTAAAATACTGGTTGTGCTCTTAATGGAGTCATTACTAAGATTGGTAGCTGTTGAAGTGTTCATAAATTTTCCATACTTTATGTCCAACATTTGTGACCTTAGATACTTGTTTTTCCCTAGCTGTAATATGTCTTGCAATATAGGAATAATTGTTAGAGATGGTTCTTAGCTGCAAATATTTTTTTGCAAATATAATTAATGTTATGTTGATACGAAGTACAAGAATATTTGAAGTTAATTGTTCATCAATGTTAGAGCTTGTCCCACATTGGTTAATTATACACTCCAAAACTAGTATATGATCCCGGGTTGCCTCTCCATTCATTGCCAATTGGTTTTGAATTGGATGCTTTAATATGGTATCAGAGCTAGGCTTTTGGACAAGACCCTTTGTCGTTGATGGTTTGTTCCCCCTTTGTTTGTTTTGATGGTGATAGTTGTTGTTGAATATTTTGAATCGTTTGTTTACCTCAACCACGTGCGAGGGAGTGTTATAGTTTGTCCCATATTGGTTAATTATAACCTTCAAAACCAATATATGATCCTGGGCAGCCTCTCCATTTATAGCCAATTGTTATTGAGTTGGATGCTTTGACAATTTGATTTTATGGGTATTTTCATTTTCTTGGTTGCTCCTCTTTTATTTATTTGGGATTCTATTTTAAGGATTTCCATCCCAATTGAGAACATGTTTTTTTATTTTATTTTAAGGGAGCTAGAGTGAGACCAGGGACCGAGGATCGTGGCCCCGTAGGAGGTTTTTTTTGCCTACTTTATGAGTTCAGCACTGCATTCCTCTTCCTTAACAAGAAGATAACGTGAATGCTGCTCGACTTTGCATAATCGGTTGGGGCTTTCTGATGTGTTAGTAGCTATATTCTCGAGAAAGAAGAATCTAGTTCTAGTATGGGGAATGATCTATTAGAATAGTTGCGCACCTTGGCCCTTAGGTTTGGTGTATTTTGATTATGTGGTGTTCTGTTTAGCAAGACTTCCATTCAATAATAGGAAGTTAATGCCTTTTCTACCTCCATGTAGCTCAGAGTCTCAGATGACTTCCATAAGGATTCCATAGTGGCCATGGCCAGGGCGAGCTACTGAGAAACCAACGCCCTCGAAATGAAAGGAAAAATGAGAAATAATAGTAAACAATTCCTAAGAATAGTAAGATCTTATCTAATGAGAGTAGTTGGTTTCCTTTCTAGTGGTGACCTCTTCCTTGACCATGCCTTAACCTTTCAACCCAACAACCGCTTTCTCACCTGTGGGCCAACCTAGACTCCAAGCAGGTAGCTGCGGTCTAACCTAATTTCTTCCCCCTCAATTTTTGATTGAAAAATATGGTTAAGAAGTATGCGATGCTTGTCCTTAAAATCTAGATGTGCGATTTATGCAATCACGTTTTATGATTTTACTTTCTTTATTTCAGGACTACCTTGCAGCACACGTGACTACTGACTTAGCTTACACTGTCGTCTTAGAACATACTCTTGCAGAGAAGGAACGGAGGTTTGTAACATGTGTTTAGATGCCTTCTGCATTTGATATTTACATTTGGCACCTTCACTGCATACAGTGCTACATTTTGTATTCTAGTTCTAATATTCTTGACACCTGCTATAGTTGTGTTCTAATTCATAGCATAGCATATCAATCCTATGTGCGACCTTGGCTATTCTTTCCAAACTAAATCTTTTTCCGTGATTTACCATCTCTACCTGGCATATGTATATTATCTGTCCAACTGGTCAGCCTATTTGGTACAAGGCTCATGGGCTTGATATATGTTGGCTGGATGATTGAGGGAGCCATCTAGGAAGGATGACATGTAAGAGGCACTGAAACATCAAACTGGAGTTTTATGGAACAAACTCAATCTTGCCCAAAATCCCTTGAACCCTATCTCATACCATGTTAATAATACGACTCCAAACCAATTTGGCAATAAATGCAAAGGCCCATATGATGATATCATGCCACTGATCTTGATTTGTAGACTCATGTACCCACCAATATTTTGAAAATTAGACCAGTGAAAGAACCAGACAAGGGACGGGGCAGATGGGTCAATGGTTCAATTGCGGTGAGCTGGAATTGAACCGTTCATGTATATGTATAGCTCCGCATCATTCTAATTCATTTTCCACATTGTAGTTTTCAAATTGTATTCTTTTTATTGTTGTTGAGCATAAATTAAGTTTTGTAAAATCTACAGTATGTATATATATATATATTTTTGCAATTATTTTAAATGAGCATAGAAAATTTGGAGAAGTGAATAGTTTATTCAGTTCAAACTTCCCCCACATAATTGCCATGCATCATGGCTATTGGCTGCTCTGAAGAAGGGAAAGAGTGGAAGTTGCTGATGCATAAGGTGTTAAGCCACAGTATGTGTTAGTTCCATATCGGTGGGTGGAAAAAGTAGAAGTACTATTTGTTCTATAAAAACTTTCCTAGGACGCCATCGAATTCACAGAACGTTAGTGGTAAGCGTGTTAAAAGTGTTCGCCGCACGTGACAGTGAAGTTGTTAGCTGGCCAGTTCGTTGGAACCACCTGCGGTTGGGGGAATTTGCTGGTTTGACTGTCTTTTCAAGGCGGCTTGTAAGAAATAGCCCGGTTTTACAGGTGCAGTAGCAGGTTTGACGAGGCAATCTATTGGACCTGCTGTTCTGGTTCGGTTTTTACATTGGTACCCGTATCAATCAACTTGGTTACTTGGTTACTTGTCTGGTAGCGGAGCAATCTTCAAAGAGTGAGGCAACAAATTCATGTTTGGTGTATGGAATGCCTACATATCTTCTTTGTGTTAGCAACCTACAGAGTTTTAGGGTTTATTCGGTAAGGTTGTCAGTTTTCTATTTTCGGTTTACAAATTTGATGCACATGCGTGTTAAAAACTAGTTTTGTAAACAAGTGACGGAGTGAACAGAGGGGTTTCCGCTGCGAAGGAAGATTGGCCAGACCGGTGAGGGTTGCTGATAGAGGGGGAATTGCTTGATTGGGTTGCCAATGCAAGAAGTCACCACTCACCAGTGTGGGTGGCCAAAGGTAGGGGGTGTTACCGGAGGTGGGACAGGGGGCTGCCGCTAGCTGTTGCCTGTGATCAGAGATGGAGGGTGACTGGCGTGCTTGATGGGAATTTGTTTTTGGGAATAAGTAAAATCACCTGGTTTATGCTTCGCCAAATTTTAAATGGTGGCTATTCAAATGTTATGCTTCACTTGATTTATGTAATCAGTTGTAGTCAGTCGTCCTTTGTGCCTATTCACATGATGGATCTGTTATATTACACTTTTCAGAAAATTGTTTTCGAGCAATATAACACTCATGGTTATATCTTCTTTGCGTCTCCTAAAGAATGGACATTATAGGCGGTAGTCCGAATGGATCTAGAATTTTGAATATCATGGAACACGATGCCCTTGACAGAGACAATAATAATAAAAAAAAAACCCGGATGCAGGTAGCCAACTCGAATTGGTTGGGACTTAAGGCTCTTTTTGGTTTGTTTCCTTAAGAATGACTTCATTCCCAAAGAAAATGTCAAAAACATGTTTTTAAACCCCTCAATCAAATGAGTTTTCTGTTATTATGTTCTTGCTTTAGGTATTAAACTTACGTTTTTGGCTGCTGATACCGCTTTTATTTGCAACAGCCCAGCAGTAGTTGCAAGGTGTGTGGCACTCCTGAAACGGTACCTTCGAAGGTAGGTTCTTCTCGGAATGAAATATCCTGGCTTTATTTGGTTGTATTAAATCTGAAGGGCCTGACTTTATGCTATACTTGGTATTAATGAAATAAGCTATCAATTATGCTTTTCCAGTGCTTATTCTTATTAATCACCTCCTTCCATTGCTTGCTTGAGCGAACTTGTTATGATTTTTATGTATTCTTCTTTCTAGTGGATAGTTTCAGATACCCTGTGCATATTAAACCTGTATTTTTCCTTCAGGTGGTATGGTTTGGTTATTGATATTGAGCTGTACTGCAACGACCAGACCATTGTAATGTTTTGTCATGCCCTTTTGTTCACTAAAGAGAATAAGTTTTGGGACACTTCAACAATTACATGGTCGTGTTGGACCTTGGTTAAACTCATTTGATAAAGAACATGTAAAACACTTCCAAATGGAGAGAAATTGTGTACTTCATAATCAAACATCCTTAATGGGGTGTGGGATCAACTTGCTATCCTGTACCTTCCCTTCAACGCTTTCTTTTCTTCTTCACTCTTCTTAATGGTTAGATTAACGGGAAGATGCTCAACTAGTTGGCCGGTACATGAAGCAGACTTGATGCACAGATTGGCAATTTTTTAGCTTTCTTGTGAGTCAGGAAGTTTGCATTATCGTTACATGACTATGCATTTGAACTTAAAGGATCATGTTCATCTTTGATAGAGCGTATTCATTGCATTTGCACAACACATTCCCATGACGTCTGTTGGATTATCCATTTGATGTTATCCGTCGTTGATTTCTTTTGCGCTATTATGCCTACTTTGTATTCTATTACATTTGTGATGTGTTGGGCCTTGGTCCCTATTTTACTGAATCAATACTCTGCTCAGTCAACTTGATCATGTCACATCTGAGGAGCCCTTTGGAACTCAAAATTTGTTGGCCCTAATTACTGTCTGTACAGAATGTAGAAATAGAGTCAATACTGCCTTAATTTACCAATCAAAAAAAGCAATCCAATTGTTGGATTCTTTCTTTAATTTGCTTATTTCTTGTTGCAGATATAAACCCAGTGAGGAGACATTCAAACAGATTGATCGGTTTTGTGTGAACATAATTGCTGAGTGCAATGTTAATCCGAGCCGTAGATCGGCATCATGGTCGCAGCCTTCAAGCCAACAATCCGGAGCGTCATCAACGACAACAAATATTCCTCTGCCTGTGTCAAATTATGCATCGCTAGCACTTGTGAAGTCCTTAGATTACGTTCGCTCGCTAGTGGCTCAAAATATGCCAAAACGGTCTTTTCAACCAGCAGCATTTGCTGGAGCTCCTTCTGCAAGGCAGTCACTTCCGTCATTGTCATCTTTATTGAGTAAATCCTTCAATTCCCAATTAAGCCCTGCAACTAATAAAGAATCTTCAGAGAACAGGGAGGCATCAGCTTTATCTGTTTCAAACTCACCAATTGCGGAAGAAAGTGATGGAATGGACGATCTTGAGTTCATAGCCCTTGATGTTCTGAAATGGCGTTGGTGTAGGGACGGACAATCGTCATTGCTTTCAAGTAAAAGGTAATTGATTTCTAACTGCACCTTTTGGCATTGTTGGGGTAGTTGTCTACAACATTTTTATATGTAGAAGTTTTGGTACGGGTTATGTTAGGGTAAAGGGGAAAAAGTACAGAATAATATGATAACGTTTTATTTGGCTGTCCTGTGGTTTCTTGTATGACTTGAACACCCAACCATGCAGTGATCGTGTTCCAAGTTCACAAGACACGAGTACACACAGTTTGCTTGAAGTAGGTGCGGCTGCTCTTCTTGTAGGGGATATGGAAGCTAAAATTAAGGGCCAACCTTGGAGAAACTTTGGGACTACGGATTTGCCCTACCTTGGTCAGCTGTTGCAGCCCTCCTTGCTCACTACAGTCACCAGTTCTGCTTCTGCCCGTGCGCACTTGAGAGCAATAACAGCATCTAAACGCACTAAACCAGGCCCTAATCAGATCTGGCATGTTATTCTCTCTCACTTTGCTGTTATAGATGCATTTCATCTAATCTGAATGTTCATTATATTTCAGAAAAGTAGTCATTCATGTTTAAAAATTTGTTTGACATGGTTGCCTTTTGAGTTCTAGCATAATTTGCAAAGAGAAAGGGAGTGCAACAATTGCAATTTGGGCCAGCTTAGGGTAAAACGAGTACCATGGCAGAGGAGAGTGTATATGGCTGTAGGGTGTTAATTCATACTGGAGAAACGGCCAATATGAGAAAGAGCAGAATGAAAAAGGGAAGATAAAATTCTAAGACTCCATAGTAGGAGTTTGAGAATGAAAATTTCCTTGACTAAAACACCTTAAAACTTAGATGATAAACAACCAAATTCTAAATTTATCATTTTGTCCATGATATTCAACTCCTCCTTACTCCTGAGTCCTGACTACAGGGTGGAAAGGTGTCTCCTCGATTTAAAAGGAGTGTTATGCCAGGATCCAATAGAAGGTGATCCTTCAAGCTAGATGAAATCTAACGTCTTGTAAAAAGATAACGGTTATGGAGAATGCTCATATATTGTTTGGAAGAAATTTAGGAGTCAAGGACACTTAGGTTTTCCCTGTGCTTACAAAATTTCCTGGAAAGATTGCCTGCAAACTTACTCTCTTTGAAATAACAATTACAAAGAAGCATCTGCATGTACAGAAAGTTACAATTATACTATGTTGTAACTGTTGGGAGAATGTGATTTATTTTTCCAGGGAAGATTCTCCATTGTGCACATTCCGTCCACGTGCTCGGCAACTTTTCCAGTATCGGCACTACAGGTACTACAAAATGGAAGATTTCATCTTTTATGGTTGATGTTGTAAACGACCATACATCATTGCATCTCTCAAATGTTTGTCTATCTGATCATAGCTTGTTAAGTGACAATACATAACCTTCTCAAGTCACTAAAGGTCAATATTGTGTAAACAACATTTGTTTATACATCCTTACAATGAAATTTCTTGGAGGAGCTCTATTCTGTAAGCCAAATCATTACAGGTGTAGTAGTTGTTTTTGTCGGTTTGCGTTTTTTGGTTGTGACCAATCTTTTGTGTATGACAGTATGAGTCATTATGACTGGTTTAGGGATTGTAACTGCCCAGGTTTGCATTTCTGTTTATCCCACATCCAATTGAAGGGATTTAAACTTGTTAATTCACTTTACAAAAACTTTTTGTTTGGCTTGCATTTGCAGCATAAACATTTGCCTTTGCAGTTGTTGCCTAGTTGCCTGTCTGGGGTCCCTCTTACAGAATTTTTGTTTGTGCAACAGTGAACAACAACCTTTGCGATTGAATCAAGTGGAGGTATGTGAGGTCATTGCTGCAGTTTGCTCGGAGACACCTTCTCCAAATACTAATCACATGACTATCTCGTCCAAATTAAGTAGCAACAGTGGAAAGCCATCAGTGGACGTGGCTGTGAGCGTTCTCATCAAACTCGTAATTGACATGTATGCTCTGGTGTGCTTCTTTATTAGCTTTTCTACAATCTGTTCTTCTATGCTTTTTTGTCTGACTAAATGGAGACACACACACTCTCTCTCTCTCTCTGTCTCTGTCTCTCTCTCTCTCTCTCTCTGTAGATAATTGTGCATAAGATTATCTTTAGCTTGTCCCTGAACCACATATCTTACAAAACCTTTGCCTCAGCAAATATGGTGGTGGGGACCTTCACGTGGATGTGCGCTTTTTTATCCTACGAAAACATTTTGAATAACTTATTTAACATTGATCACTTTGCTTCCTCTGTTCTAATCATTTCCATGTTATTAAGATTTAGGGCTATGAAACCCTTAAGAAAGAACACTGAGAATTTCATAACGAGTGGCAATTTGTGGTGCCTTGAATCCTTTGGGAAATTTCCTGTTTTAGTAAAATAGCACTCTAATTATTAATTTGCGGATTTTGCGCTGTGGTTGGTGTTTGAAAAACAGGGAGTGATATATTTTAGATGTCAAGTTGTAAGTTGAACAATGCTAAGCTACAAATAGAAATGAAGCAAAACCAGACAATTTAGGAGTCTGTGTAGCACGGACACTTCATCGGAGGACACCTACCAGTTTCGGACACTTGTCAGACACCAACACGCTCTGGACATGTGTCCGACACTCAATTGTAAAATGTCCTATTTTATGTCAATGTTTTCTGTTTGGACACTCTGGGGACACTTTAAAAAATGCTTTAGATACTCTTGGACACTCGGAAAACAAGTTGGGGGACAAATAGAATAGTAGAATCTAATTAAAACTTCGGTAAGTCCCGGATGATGGTTTATTGGTTAGAAAGACACACAAATGATGAAATCTTTTTTTGTTGAAACACTTTGGTGATAATGATGAATATAACTTAAGGTATATGTAGTGTTGCATGTTTATAATTAGAGCATTAATGTTTTTAGTTTTTGTTCATATAATAGTAGACGTGTACGTCTTTTAAAATTTGTCTCCCAACATGTGTCCTCCAATTTTTTGAAATTAATGAGTCAGAGTGTCGGTGCTACATAGGGAGGAGTTGATTTCGTGGTTGCAATGTCATGTATTGTTTTGATAAGACGTTGACATGCAATTTGTCATACTATCTATATGGTTTTGTTTTGTAGGTATGTATTGGATTCTGGAACTGCTGCTCCTCTCACTCTGTCCATGCTTGAGGTGCTGCATCTCTGTCACTTCATCATTTTGTTGTGTTTTTTTTCTTCTGGTGTTCTGATGCTGTGCTTTTATCAGGAAATGCTTAATTCTCCCAGACTGGCTTCGAGGTCTCGTGCTTTTGATTTGATTTTAAACCTTGGGGTTCATGCTCATTTATTGGAGCCAATGATACTTGATGATACATCTGCTATTGAAGAAGAATCATACTTCGACAATGAAGTACTGTTTTCAACCCAAGGAAAGACGAAACCAGATTATACTACAAAGATGGAAAATCCTTCAGCAATCAATAATTTTGAGACTTGGATTCTAAGCATTCTATATGAGATTCTTCTCCATCTCGTTCAGGTAAATCTCATCCGCGATTCTGCTCTGAGCTAATATGCAGGGACGGTGGCATGTGTTTTTTTTCTCCCTCTTGTGGTGTTCTGATGCTTTGTGTTTATCAGGAGATGCTCAAAAAGTGTGTTAAGATACATAGAATGTGTATATAAATGTGTGCAAGTGTATTGATGAGTGCAAAAAGTGTATTGAAGTTTTAAACTTTTTGCTCTATGTGCACCTTAACCTCTGTCCTGTGGGTGGTGGTTACCATTACTATAAAGACATATCTATACATACACACAATGGTAAAGATGAATCTGTTGGCTGGCTCGTAGCAGCGATTCATAGGGGGATTTTCAAGTTCAAAACCCTAAAGCATTTCCAAGAACCTCTAACCCTAAAGCACACAAATCTGTCCGGCTTCTGCCTCTGGCTGTTGGACATTACCATAAAGGCCTATAACCTCTCCAGTTTGCCAATAATTGCTCCTTTACCGACCACTCTGCCTCTGTCACTGACCTCCTCCTTCCCAACGAGTCCCTTTCCTTACCCTGGAATCGCATCGTGCGTTTTGGCCCATGATGACAGTGACAGTGCTTTCCTGTGACGCCAACTCTATCCACCTCAAAACCGTTCATGGTCATAAGAAAGGTGGAAATGACCTCTCTATTGATTCCTGGGAACGCTGGCGTTGGTGGTTGGGAGAGATTCTTGCTTGGCCATGTTGGATTTGATGAAACAGTGTATGCAGGTTTCTCGGATTCGAATCTGGCACGCAAAAGATGGGGGGTTGTGGGTTTGGTTTTTGTCATTATACTCCCTCACTGTTTCAAATCCGGCGTACTCTGTTATCAACAAACGCACTCCATCGAGTTTATGTCTGTTTGGACAATTCTTAACTGTTTCTGGTTAGAGATGTAATTCTCAGAATTCTTTGCAGCTCTGGTGAATCCTATGGTAGGGACACCTGGATATTGAAATTGAAACTCTTGCACCAAAATGTCTCTTGAAACATTTCTAAAATGCGTGGGCAACTTTCAGTATTGAGGCAGGTAAAATTAAAAAAAACTTAAGTATTGAGATCATTAATATCTACTAAATTGTCGCCGCCGGGGGGGGGGGGGGGGGGGGGGGGGGGGGTTTCTAAGTTCTCTTTCTGTGGACCGGACAAACATTTTGGGACGGAGGTACTACCTAAAGTTAGGAGAGTGCATTATATACATGGTGCTTGGGGAGCTGCATCTTCTGCAGTTTACTATTGTAAGTGGAAAATCTACATAGTAAATGACTTGTGAAATGTCATATAAGCAACTCATCAATTGATTTTCAGTGTCAGGTTGTTTGTGCCTGTGTTGTTTCATGTTTGTGTTCCCTGATTCTGTCTAATGATGCAGAGATACGAGTCTATCCAGGATTAGATTAAAGAAGTTAGACACAAAAACCTTTTGTTCAAACCACTGTAAAACGCATGCGATGGATCTTTCTTTGTTTTAGCACGATGGGATCTAATAATCTACTTGTTTCTTAACCATGATAACACTATTTATTAAATGCTGTATTGAATTCTTGACTGCTTGTTATAGTTTTTGAAAAGATGTTTTCCAGAGGTTTTTAAGTTACTTTCTGAGCATGTGATTTCTACATTAGTTACCTTAATTGAGAAGTCAATGAGTCATCCTTATTTCTTTTTATCTCAACTTTTGTGTACAAGACGTAGCTCAAGGAAATGGCACTGAAATAACTTCTTGATAGATGACTTCTTGACTGATGTTGAATTGACGCTAACAATTCTTTGATTGCATTTTGTTATGCTCTGGAGTTTTTTTCTCTCAAATGTCGACTTCCATCTTGTCCTTCATAAGTTTCGTTTATTTGTTTGTATCTTTCATCACTTCATGTATCCTTGAGTTCCTAGATTTTTGGAGGCGTAGGGGGCTGCTATTTCAGTGTTAAAATTTCTGAAAGCAGCCACTTTGTGTAGATATTGCCAGAGGTTAGGTCTGCCTCCGGTCCTCCCACGCCCATACCCTCATAGATTGGGGATTACATGGACACTGTTATTGTTGTAGGTATCCTTGTGAATTTTTCCTTACCTTCTTATTATGTCACAGATACAGGAGAAGGAAGAATCTGTTTGGGCTTCTGCCCTAAGCTGCTTACTATATTTTGTATGTGATAGAGGCAAAATCAGGAGGAGCAGATTAGAAGGGCTTGATATAAGGGTGAGTCATCTTTTACCTGATGTGTCAGGTATGTTCTCTGTAGGGCAATTTTCATGTCATGGAGCTTTAGATGGTGAGAAACCTTTAGTGTTGTCTGGGCTGCAACTATTGGAAACATTCTTTTGGTTTATATTCCGGGCTGTTGATGAATGTTGCAAGCTCATGTATCATATGGAAACCCATTTTATGGCTTGTCACCTATACTAAACTATACAAAAGGGAGAAATTCCCCTCTATTTGAAGCTATGTAATGCTTTTTGGGAGGAAAAAATTGCCCTTGAAGCTGCTTCAGTTTTTGATTTCTCAACCTTTCTCAACTATTACACTTTAATGCTATAGTTTTCTATTAATTGCGTTACATTTTTGCTTTTGTCCCTATTATATATGTCCCCTCAACTTCTTCAATTTTGGGTAGTGAATATTTGGTGATTTGGTTTCTTGCATACCTATCTGGTGTGCGGGCTTTCTTGACATCTAACTGCAGTTTTATATATAAAAATGGCTTGCTTTGCTTTTCCCCTATTTATGTTGGTTATATTTAATATCCAGGTTTGAACCACATGTAGTGGCTTGTGTTTAGGCCTCCTTTCAAGTCAAGCTTTCAGCAGAACAAACCTGAGATGAACCTATATTTATGTGTATTAAAGTTTTCAAATGACTTTGTATATAGCAACGATTGTGGTGTTTTGCATTATTTAGGACTCCATCCAATATTCTTGGCCCCTTTCAGGTATTCTAGCTTTTTAAGGAGAATTCAGTATGAATGAATTTTTCCAATGACATCCCTTAATTCTCACTTTGAAACATGTTCCTAAATATAGGCGCGTGCTAGTTTTGGGAAGCTAACAAATTGGATACTCTGATGTTTCAAAGAGTACTAACAGTTTGGGGCATCTCAATACGGAGAGATGGACCAAGAATAGGGGACGGAGGAACAGAACTTAAGAAGCTTGAAAGTTTCACTGTTTTACAATCGCACTAAGTTGACAGTAATGAGAATGTGCTACAGTTTCCAATCAATTAATTTATTTGCTAATGTATCAACTATGTAGCTTATCGGTAATACATTGCTATAGTTTCTGCTTAGTAAATTTTGTTTTAATGTGTTCTATAATTCTTTTAGTTTTTTCTTATGTGTTCTCTACTTCTAAGTAGCATGCTCCAATACATATTACTGAGTTTCGGGATTGATTTTGTTCTCTTTTTTCTTTCTATGTGAAGGTGGTTAAGGTTCTAATAGAAGTTAGCAGGAGAAATTCTTGGGCAGAAGTTGTTTGCAGCAAGCTTATTTGCATGCTAACAAATATGTTTTATCAAGTTTCTGATTTAACTGTTTCAAGTACCCCGAAGTTTCTTGTTGAGCAGGTTGATCTGATCGGTGGAATTGAGTTTATCTTCCTTGAGGTATGTTTGTGATTCTTCAGGAGAGACATAACCACTTTTTTGAAGGAATTCTGTCTATGAATGGGAAGTATTGAACGGATTATTGTAACCTGCTTTAGGCTTCTAACAATTGGCAGCACTTATGGGCAAGTCATCTGCAGGAATTTTCTTGAGCTTTTATTTTCTAGGACGAACATCAAAGTGTCTAATATTTTGTTCTAGAGTTAGCAACAAATCCCAGACCCTTGCCCTTGTCATGTCTTGTGGCCATGGGTAGTCTGGGTGTTGGGTGATGGAAAATTCCATGAAAGTACGAATCAAAACAATCACTAACTACATTGCTGCTGCAATTGACCCTAGTATACTTACAGCCAACCTCTATTGCCAGTCCAACGACCCATTTTGTTGTGTTCGTCAGTATTCCTCCATAGCCACTGCCATGAGGTGTACATGAGTCTGTGTTTTGTTGTCCAAAAGTGGTTTGATTTTTGACTAAAACGCATCAAAGTTGTCTAAACTTCGGATGACGAAATCCTAAATCTATTATCGATCTGTTAATGCTGATCTTCTTAACAAACTAAGTGCCTGTCATGACTTATCTTTGGAGCAGTCGTAAGACTCGTAACTTGATGCAGCAGTCCTTTGAGTACTAAGGTTCCATTTGGATTGATGTGGGCTTTCAATGAATGGATTTCCGAGGCCCTGAGCCTTGCCCCGGTCCAAATTTAGAGGATACAAGAATTAAAAAGATCGATTTGTGATAGTATGCATCCATGCCCCGGTTTGTAAGAAAAGTTAAGGCAAAACTGCTAAAGTGGTTTCATACTAGTCGAATGTAATTGTGATATACCTTGATTCACCTCTAGATTCATATAATTTTTGCGTGAATCCTGAATTGAACTGTGAATCGTACAATTCATCTCCGATTTTAGATAAACCTTGATTCGCCTGTAGATTCGTATCGTTTATACGTGAATCGTGATCGAATCGTGCGATTCTGACAACTAAGGAGCATGAAGACTTCTGTTAAAGTTGTTATATGGGCGTAGTTGTAACATCATCTAATTAAGCGAATGCTTTTATCTCCTCTCACAACTAGACTAACTAACAATCACCAATAGTTCCATACTTCCATGCAAAAAATATGTAAAAGCAGATTATACTTGTATACCCAAAGGGATAGCACATCATTATTGGTGAGATAAGTAGATCACCACAAGCGAAAAATATCTATGCGACATCACATCATAAGCAAATTGGTATCGAGCAGTCGTTGAAAGGAAGTTAGTTGTCCCAATGAGTTGGAATTAGTGATGTGAAGTTCAAGAAACTTATTGTAGCTATTGGACACCCAACCATGTTAAGAGACTCTGAGGGTAAAAGCAAACGACTAGAATTCCTAGCTAAAGAAGAAAAAGAATAAAAGGAGAAATGGGAAGTGGTGTAGGGATCAACAAAGAATAGATGCAAGTATTGGTTGGGCCCTATAGACCTTGAACTTTCTTGCTAAAACAAAAATGCTCGTGATTTTTTGTGATACTCATCAGAACCATTTGATCTCTCTCCGACCTCAGTATTTCAATTGTAATGCAGTTGGTGCTCTCGAACTCAAGGGAAGAGAGGAGAAACCTATATCTTGTGTTTTTCGACTATGTTTTGCATCTAATAAACGAGGCATGCCTAGCTTCTGGGGTATCAGAATATAGTGACGATGAGATTCAACCTGTTGCTAGTCTACTTATGCTTGCAGAGGCGCCTGAAGCGTTTTATATTTCTGTCAAGCTTGGTGTTGAAGGAATCGGGGAGCTCTTAAGAAGATCAATTTCTGCTGCACTGTTTACCTATCCCAACGGTGATAGATTAAGTGCGGTAATTCTCTATCTATTGTACATTTGCTTGCATGCATTTTAGTAATAGTGTTAAGCTTTGGGTTCTTGTGAAAGCTGAGAAATCAATTTTTATACATCTAGCCAGTAATCAAACAATTAAGTGGCTTGACACGTATAATTTGCTTTTGTACAGTAAATTTTCTCATCATTTGGAAGAGGGAATTGAATAAGATTTGTAGGCCTTGTTTTTGTACATTGGTGGCATCCCGTTGATGCCTTTTCAATATCTTTTGTTTTTGGACTTGTTGTGTTTTATGCATTTCTTGTTTTACATGGCTCTATAGCAATATCTTTTGTTTTTGGACTTTTCGTGTTTTATGCATTTCTTGTTTTACATGGCTCTATAGCTTTGCTGTATTAGTTTCCAGCTTTGCCGTATGAGTTTCCAATTAATTTTTGAGTTTGTTACTTCTTTTTCCCCACTGTTGGTTGAAAAGACAAATCACTTTCCTAGAAGCATGCAATGCGTTTTTTACTTTAGGCCCTAGAACTTTCGGTTGATGTTTCTGCAGTCTGAATTAATTACATTTCTGCAGCTTTTGGAGAAGATCACTGAGAAACTTGATACTTTTACGAGTTCATTTAGTCATTTAGACAAAGAATTCGGTCAGACAGTACAGATTACTAAATCTTACAAGTCTATGAAAAGTATCCAGGATGGAGTTCTGGGACTCGCTGTTGGTATGAAAGTGAAGCTCTCATGGGCGACTTTACATTCTCTTCTCCATTCAGAAAGACTTGTTTGTCGGCAGAATGGGTATGTGTGGTTGGGGGATTTGCTGATGGCAGAAATTAGCGAGGACAGGGATGCAAGTATATGGTCCAATATCAGAATCTTGCAGCAGAAAATTGCCCTGGCTGCTGACAATGATTATTTGGTGGATTCAGATGCCCCTTTACCGGCTGTTCAAAAAAAAGATGTCCCTTTATCAATTTGGCTTATGTGCGGACTTCTGAAGTCGAAAAATAGTATCATCAGGTGGGGCTTCTTATTTGTTTTAGAGAGACTTCTTATGCGGTGCAAATTTTTGTTAGACGAGAAGGCACTCCAGTGTTCAAGCAGCAATGAGGCAGCTGGACAACTACAAGACAGCAGTCGCCTTGAGAAAGCAAATGCAGTGATAGACATCATGAGCAGTGCTTTGTCCTTGGTAGCCCAGATAAACGAAACAGACCGAATAAATATTTTGAAGGTACTTCTATTTGATAATCTAGAGACTCTTAACTCTTAAGCACCTCTCTGTTCTTCCTTTTTCTCCCTTCAATAAAGATATCAGTAAAATAGCAAAAGTAATGGCTGAGCAAAAAAAAAAATTCATTGCTATAGTAGGTCCACATATTAGCTATCTGTTTAATATGTTCTTCCCAATGAGATGAGCATCGGACAGATTTTGTGAGGAGGCATTTTGCTTAAACATCTCCTTATGTTCTCCACATATTTGCTGTTACTGAACAGATGTGCGACATTCTATTTTCTCAACTGTGCTTGAAAGTACTCCCAGCAACTTCTATGCCATTTAGTGATACAATACATGATGGTAAGGTCGTGGAGTACACAGACCAGAATAAAAAGGCTGATGCCGGAGAAAATTTCCCTCAAAAAGAAAATTTCCTCTGGGAGGAATCCATGGAAGATATGAAGAGCAGATTTGGTCACAAGGACACTCCAATATGTGAGACCACATCAATGGCTGCTTTACTTCTCCATGGACAGGCCATTGTGCCCATGCGTTTGATTGGACGTGTTCCTGCTGCTCTGTTCTATTGGCCTTTAATCCAACTTGCTGGAGCAGCAACAGACAATATTGCATTGGGGGTCTCTGTTGGTAGCAACGGAAGAGGAAACCTACCTGGTGCTACTTCTGATATACGGGCTACCCTTCTTCTACTTCTAATAGGTAAATGCACTGCAGATCCTGCTTCTTTTCAAGGCGTAGGCGGAGAGCAGTTCTTTAGGTAATTTTCAATTCTATGCTCTATCGATCAAGTAGCCTTTTCTTTTCGTTTATAGCAGTCTGCTATCATTGAAACTTTTCCATTTAGCAGGGAGCTTTTAGATGATACAGACTCACGGGTGGCATATTACTCCTCAACTTTTCTTTTGAAGGTAGGACCGCTCTTTTGCCAAGCAAAATATTTGTTTTCGTTAGCTAGAAGCCAGCATTCTAATCTGGAGTTCAAATTTTGCAGAGAATGATGACCGAAGAACCTGAAAAATACCAACGTTTGCTTCAGAGTCTTATTTTTAGAGCTCAGCAGGTACGCTCGTTCAAATAGTTTGATGGGAAAATATGTTAAAGCCTGAAGCACCGATAGTTTTAAAACAAGATTCAAGTCAATTTTGTTCTTAATGATTGGTAATAAATTATACTTTCCTAGATGCCAATCTTAATGTCAAGACGAGGCAAGCGCATTAAAACTAAATTCAACAATCCGCAAAGGAGAAGGAAAAAGTGGAAGTTCTGCTATATGGCTCCATGTCTTAGTTTTTATTCCTTTGACCTCGAAATAGGGAGCTAGTTAAGTGTAGTTCCATTCATTTGCAAAGGACACAGTCGATCTTGACCGTCTCTTGATTGTTTGCTAAATACAGTCCATCCATTAGACATATCATTCGACTGCATGAACTTTCTTTACCCTTGGAACTTTAGCCTACTAGCCTAAGCATGAGCTTTCATGTTGTTGGTATCACTGAATTGATAATAATGATATAGGTAGGTTATGTTGGTGCTTGGATGACACTGAGGGACCTCCTTGTTTTCTATTTCCCCAGATCCTTACTCTATGTAAAGGAGTGGTAGAAACTTGAACCTAAGATTTTGGGGCCATTCAGCTGATGCTTCTTGATAGCAACAATCCCTTAATTTTAGCTGAGCTGCTTCATGTTATCTATCAAAACGATGAGCATCAATTAAGGGAACTGTGAAAGAAAAATCTATATAATCCATTAGCAACAGGTTGTCATTCGACGGTTGGCTATTTCATTTTATAACATTTTACTGACGAGGAGATTAGGAGTACAGTGACTCCAGCATGTAGATCACTGGTAGTTAAGTCAGGGATGGAACTTTTGTTTACCACGCGCCATGTTCATTTTTTTGTTAATTTTGTAGTTTTCAAATTGGAAATGTATCCTGAATCTTGTTAATTCTAGTGTCTGACAAACGAAAAAGGTTGCATTAGCAAATTTGTGTCGCCAGATTGTTATCTAGTTTGTTTAACTGGAAGGAGATAGAAAGTATGGTGACTCCTTGTCATAGATCATTGGGAGATGTAATTAAGAGAATTAAGCTTTTGCTCATCATTTTCCAAGTTCTTTTTTTTCTAAGCTTTTATTTTTGGTCTCGTACAAAATCTTGTTATTGCTGCTCTCTGTTGCTCAGTACCAGAATTTCATGGCTTTTCTCCTTCTATGCAGAGCAATAACGAAAAGCTGTTGGAGAATCCTTACCTTCAGATGCGTGGCATACTTCAGTTGTCAAATGAATGATCGTGTCGGATATGTGGGCCATTATCTGATAGCACAATATTTGGAATGGTATAGTGTCTCACATGGAGACATTGCATCGTGGACAAATTTGACGAACCTCAATCATGATTCTCAATGTTTTTGCCATTCCTTGGATGAAGTGTGGACAAAACAGAAATTTGGAAGATGCTTGATCTTATAAGACATGCATTAAATGGTTTGGAAATTGATAACAAGAAGTGTTTCTGCGCACAGCAGAACTTGGGCTTGTCCGATGCTTGATTTTGCTGGCTTCTTTATCTTGCATTATGTATATTTTCAAAAGCAAACGGCAATGTTTTTTAATTTTGCCTTGGAAGCCGCATTAATGTCTGCCTTCCCATATCTCCATCACCAAATTCTTGAGGAATTGATCTGTGACTTTTCA
Organism: Vaccinium darrowii; assembly: GCA_020921065.1. NCBI lineage: Eukaryota > Viridiplantae > Streptophyta > Magnoliopsida > Ericales > Ericaceae > Vaccinium > Vaccinium darrowii. Next base: position 5,638,749 of record CM037160.1, read on the forward strand.
TGGGAAATTTGTGGAGCTTGACATTTGGATATCCTGATTTAAGCTCGGAACCTGTTTCACCATTGGATGTTTCAGATCAGGGAATTTAACCATCTTAAGGTATGGTTTTCTGTCTCTACTATTAATCTTCAACCTTTGTCTGTATCTCCATTCTGTTGTACTGAGTTTCATTTTGTTTTGTCTTCCATCAGCCTCTCTGTATCAGGTCTGTTTAATATGTACCTGTGACACAAACAGCTCATAACCTTTTAATGCTCAATTTTGTCACAAGCCAGCTTGTAACCCTGCCGACAGTGGAGAGAGAAACCAAAATTAATTTAATCTAAATTGCATATCCTTCTGCTTTGTCATTAAAAATAATAGTTTTTTCTAACATATCCTTCTGAGTTGATTAGGTTTTCCTGATATCTTTTTTTTTTTAATCGTAATTTTCTCGATATCTTGATTCCTCTCTTGCTGCAATTTATACACTATGCTTCTATGTTGATTTGTTTTTTTTTTTTTCCGTCTCTGTAGAAGCAGTTGTGGTGTATGCGTAGTGGGCAGCATTGCAAGAATCCTTTGTACAGAGTGAAATTTCTGCGTGGACTGTTGTTTGTTAATTAGAGGAGTTTGTTACTTTGACTGCGAGAAGCTGGATTAGGGGGCTAATTCATCTATTAGACAGGCCAAAAGTTTTGATTTGATTCCGTGCATCAAGTGCATTGGAGCATGAAAAATGGGTGTATGCTAGGAGTGGTATGTATTTTCTTAATTTATGTGTCATTTTTCTGAATTGTAAATGTGTCTTTTTGGCTTTTTGTCTTCCCAATTTTGATTGTACAGCAATTTTGTAAAATAGCAGTTGAGAAAATTTTCCCTGCCATGACGCTTGGGGTATTAATTTTTGGAATAGGAGTTCTGTATTTTTAGCTCTCATATTTCTCTTTACCTGGTGGCTTTGAAATCCAGTGAGTAGAGATTGAACTCTTCTTATTCTGGCACTTTTTGTGTGGAAAGAGAATCATATTGGCTATTAGTTATGTGTCTCTCTACCATTTTCCGACAAATGTGGCAAATAGCGACATGTGCGAAAGAGAGGAATCGAATCTTGTGGAGAGTTTTTGAGGTTCTATTTTTGCTCGCCGTTGTAGATCATGTGCAGATTTACCACCCTCACCTTTATTTATCACCGCGTATGCCCTGTGGTTTGTGAACTAATGTGCATCCTTCAACATTTACTGTTATGGACATTTATCCTCATCTTCTTCCCGTCTGAAACGCATAATCCCCTTGGAATTCTTTACTGTGCTATTTTGCTTAACAGGGAAATAGCAATCCTCATTTCAAAGCCAAAAAACGTTCAAGTACCAAATATACAGAAGTGGAAAACAGTACCCAGTTCAGAAAGGGAAACAGAAAAGAAAAGTGGAGAACATTGCAGCGCGATTAATAATGGAAATTTTTATTATAGTCATCTTTCAAACTAACCATATGTACAAAAATATAGAAAAAAAAGTTGCGAATTTCACCTTCACATGTTCTCCTTCACATGTTCATTTCTCATTCATTCATCAAGGAGTAAAATGAGTGTCATTCCGAAGCAGAACATTAGACGGCCGAGGGCACGTTAATAATGGGCCCGAATAGTGTTAACCATCTTTCGCTTCAAGGTAAGAGCGAATCCGGGGCCCCTTCCATGCGAGGGTGTAGCGTCCATCTTAATCGTTCAAAAGTGTTTTTAATGGTTTAGATTCAAATAAAACTCTTCCAGAGAAAAAGTTCTCTCTTCTATGCAAGGGTTTTATTTTAAATCAAGACTATTGATTGTTGAGATGAACAGTTGAGATGGGGCTACACCCCCATAGCGTGCCTTCAATAAGAGCAATAGAGCATTACCGTTAGATGATTCCTTAAAAAATGTTTGTTATATAACAAATGTGTTATAAAAGTGTGGCTAAAAAATTGTGTTAGAGGATTGTTAGATACAGAATCCGAATGCAAAAGCGATACATTTGACACTTTTAAGGTATTTTTAGAGTGTTGGTTAAAGTGCAAAAAGTAACAAGAGAGAGAGAGAGAGAGAGAGAGAGAGAGAGAGAAGATGAGTTTTTGATCGGAGTAGCACAATTTTTGAAACTTATTCCCAAAGTAGCTACCTTTTCAAACATATTCTGAAACTAGCACTTCACGCATTTTGGTAATGCGTTATAACCATTAATTGCCAACTCGACACGCCAGGTCAGCTTAAGGGGCTCACTATCAGTTGTAACTACGCGTAACCAAAATGCGTTGTTTTAAAATGATAACACATTTTACAAATGCGTTAGGGTTTTAAAATTTAGGTTTTCATAGCACATATTTGATGTGCGCTAGGGCTAACTTGGCACGCCAGGTCAGCTTAAGCACTAAAATGTTGTTCTAATATAAATGCCACAAATCCAAAGTTGATTCCTTTTTTCTGATTCTGTTTAGTTTTAATTTTTTGCTTAATGAAGAATATTCAAATATTTTATCTTTTCGATATATTAGCGTGTGGTTTTTTTAAAAAATTATGCTTGAAAGGTGACCCTCCTGTGAGGAATTTCTGGATCTGCCGCTATTATATTCTAGGGAAAAGATAATGCCAAAATCATTTTTGTTTGTGCCAAAACTGTAGTGTACAAAAGGCTTATACCTTGCACATGGTACAAGGTTTTTAACCATTACATTTTTGGCACATTCTATGCTGCATTAAATCTTACTCCCTCCATCCCTTTTTAAATGATCCATATGGGAATACGTGTAATTTCAAGGATGTAATAGTATCAGAAAGTCAGAAAACTCGATAACCTGATACGTAGCTCTGACCAATTTTACAATTAGCTTGGCCGAGTGGCATGGGACAACTACGAGAGAACTTCCAACATGGGGTACGTTGAAGTTGCAAGGTCGAATCTTTTAGTTAGTTAAGGTGCGTACAAGTCGGACAACCACTCATTAAAAGAACACACTTTACCACCCAATGGAAATACCCAATGCTTAGTTGGTTAATTGGGTTGGGAAGTAAAAATTTATCAATAGGGATACATCACACCGCCACACCACTAATCACACCAGCTTGCGTGACACTGCATGATTGGTGGTTGCAAAGTGCCCACCAATCATGCAGTGCCACACAGGCTGGTGTGCGGAGTGGTGTGTCTCGAGCATTATTGAAAATTCTTCCGGTTTTCGTCAACACCAGGCTCGTTTGGTTCACAATGCTTATTCCTTATACATAACGAGTAAGTAAGACTAAAACAAACTAATGGCGCTTGGTCCACTTTACTTGCTGAAATCTGAATTGAAAGTTGAAATGCATGTTGTGATTTTCTTGAATATAAGCAGCAAGAGGCAGAGAAATTGCACAGAGAACCCTCATTGACAAATGATAGTACCTGAATAAAAAGAAGCAGGACTCCCAGAAAAGAGAGAAGTGCGCCAACGGCCTGAACCACGGGCACCAAAACCTCGACGAGAGCCCAAAGCCGGTAGTCGATGCCGGCGAGATGGGCAAAGAGGTCGTGAACGTTGACCACGAGTATGAGGGCTAGGGCCACGAGTAGAAGCACAAGGCCCAGTTTGGCCTTGTTTAAGAGCAGAGCAAGGAATCCACATAGGAGCGAAATTGTAGCGAACACGTATAATCCGAGAGTTGGGCTAGTTCATAGAGGTAAGCAGTGACGGAGTTAGGATTTTACCTTCGTGGTGGCTAATATTTATGCAAAAATAAATGAAAAGATAGATTATAAAATGAATATTTGTCGACTTTAAATACAAAAATTATTCCATGGTAAACCAACATAATATGCTAAAACTATTCCATGGATTGTGACTTTTTTTGTTTTTTGTTTTCAAATGTGGATTGGAATAGGCCCTGTTCCGATACCATAACAAATTTGGAATTTCATTGAACTAACCAAGAGAAAAATTATCTCAGGAATTAACGAAAATGGAGAGAGTTTTACAAGATGAAATCGTCTAACGAGAGAGAGAGAGAGAGAAAATTGTTTCTCTTATTTTCTAAATGTCTCAAATGAAAACCCATTTAACAGATTTTATATCCCTGTTTAACAAAACAGGTTAGCACTAACTAACAGCTTAGCACTAACAAACTATCGCCCTCTGATAACATCTGTTGAGCTGGCACTAGTTGGAGACTTGAGTTGGGATCTAGTGTATGTGACATCTGGTGTGAGGCTTGCTCCATCTCTTTACACTTTTCTTTTGAGCCCCATCCTCAGTCATTGGGGATGAACACGTTGGTGTGTTACCAGGGGAAAGTTCAATCGGTCCTGACTCCGGACGTCTAGCGGGGGCATCGGAATGCCTAGCTCCCCCGCTAATGCTTCTACGTCCTCTTGATCAGCAGCCATCCCACGCCCCAATTTGTAACGGATTTTCTGTGTCGGCAACTGAGGGGCGGGGGCCGGGGGTGGGGGCCCTGGTTCAAGCCATGTCCTCATGCGATGCAGAGTCCGAACGTCATACTGAAACCGCAGCACACAGGTTGTGTCGAAATTGAAGTTTCGCATTAGGTCTCTTAACTGGCGCTTTCGATTGTTGCATGCAGTTTCACGCTCAACAAGTTGTACATGTCGTTGGACCACCTCAGCATGTGCTACATTCAGATCGGCAGTCAAATTAAGAATGCCCTGGCCGATACTAAGGGCGTGTGCAATTTGGAGATTGATCTCGTCCTCTCGATGTTGACTGGCAAGAAAAGCATTCGCGGCTTCAATCCGTCTTTCATTCAACCTCTCATATGCTAGGACTTGATGATGTAGAGTACGACACAGCGGAACAAACAAAATATTTTATTGTATATGCTAACTCTTGTACATACACTGCGCACTCACTTCACTTGACAACACTCACACGAAAATACGAATGACTCTCATTTGACACTTACAATTTCTAGGCACAATCTTTGTGCTCACTCATTAGGTGGTCTTTCCCCCACTTGGGTACTCTCCCACCCAAGGGGTGCTTTCTTCACCACCAAGGTGGTACTTCCTCACCACACCTCACAAATGAGGTCTTCCACCCTTTATATAGCCATCCACCTCTTCAACGGACGACCAAGATCATTCTCATCCAACGGTCCATATTCTTCATCTAGAATCCTCCTAGAAAATATCTTCTCCTCCTCACACCTCCACAACATTCTAGAACTCTCTACACAAGTCTAGCATGCAGTGGAGTCTTCCTTAACCTTCTTGAATATTCCGGAACTCTCTAGGTTCCTCCACTTCTAGAATCTTCCAGAGATATCTAGAACATTCTAGATTTATCTAGATTATTCTTCGATCTTCTAGAGAGTTCTCCATTATTCTAGAATTCTCTAGAATACTTTCGAACCTTCCGGACTATTCTAGAATTCTCTGTTCTATTATGGAGGATTCTAGATCCATGATCTATGGAGAGTCAAGTGTTGACTCTCAACAGATGAGATAGATTTCTAAAAGCTGGCATGATTGATGTATGTTCAATCTGTATTGCAGAAGATCTTGCAAAAAAAGAAAGTCTTTCCAGTAGGCTACGAAATTTCGTTTCCAAATTCTTCGAAAGGCCCGCTCCGCTTAACCTTTATCGAACAAAATCAATGCGAGAAGAAAACTTGTTCAATCCGTATTGCAGACGAACGATCTTGAAGAAAATGAAGTCTTTCAATGGAAGTCGTTCTTGAACAAACTGGACGACGCTACCAAAGTCTGTTTCTGAAGATTGGCTCCGATTGTTCCTACTTGAATGAATTGAACACAAAAGGCAAGAAGAATTGAGGTTTCAAAATTGGATGCAAATCTGAATTGTAAAAAGAAGGTTGGAAAAAGAATGCCGATTCTTGAAGCTGAATTCAGTGTTGATTCTTGAAGTTGAATTCAGTTTTCTCTCCATATTGACTCTGCAGATGAAATGTATTGGGCGGGAAGTAACAGAGATAAGAGGCGGTTGGATATATATACTGACGTTGGGGAGGCTTTGCTAACAGGATTTTTGGGCTGCTGACATGGCACAGTCACCCCACCTCTCCAACTAAAAATACACTTTTTTTTTAATGCATATAATTAAAACCTCGATCGAATTAAACTTCTCCAACTATGATAATCCTCTATATTGCCGGCTCTAGAAATTAGAAGTAAGTTGTTCAAAAATTGTTATGATTATATTAGCTAATTAACCGACAATATACCCGCAAAAATTTCATATGTAAGCATAAATATTGCGTACAAAAGCATACGCTCTATTCCAAAAACAATTTCTATCTATTAGTATAAAAAAATGAGAAACTAAATGAAGATGCTCTATGTTTGAAAGAGCAGTGTTTTGGCTTAAGTGAGGGTAAGTTTACCAACTTTAAATGAGACATTTTTTGAGTCCTAATATGATGATTATGACCGTTCATTCTATTAAAATTGATTTGTTAGGAGTTGATGCAAAAATTTAACTCACTTAATTGTGAAAAAAAATTGGGTACCGAATGGGTACCACGTGTCCATGCCGAGCACTGATCTCGGCCATCAAAAGTGTTTTGGACGGCCTAGATTGATTCCCTCTCTCTCCTCTCACCCGACCACTCTCTTTCCTCTTTTTCTTTCTCCTTTTTCGGACCGTCGGATCGCGCTTTGGACCGCTGAGATTGCGAGCGGGTACCATGTGGGAAATACCCACCCGACATTGAAAATTTTCACAACTTGTAGTCCGTAAATATAAAAAATATTGAAATAGAAACTCAGCCTTAACCTGAACTGACAACTTCTTGTCCTATGTTTTCTTCAAACGTTCAAGATATACTCCCTCCGTCCCTTTTTAAGTGATCCATATGGGAATATGTGCAATTTCAAACCCCTAAAAACATATTTCTCCATATAACTTTTTAATTTGTTTTATACCAAATTAAAGTGCTCATTAAGTACTTTAATTTGGTGCAAAAAAAATTAAAAACGATATACAAAAGTACATTTTTAAACGTCCGCAAAAATACACGTTTCCCAAGTGGATCACTTAAAAGGGACAGCGGGAGTAATTTTTAGTTGAAAATAGACATGGAGTATAATAAAATTGCCTTTCCATGATTATCAACTTCTTTGTTAAATGACCTCCAGCATAGAACTTCCATCATAGTACCTTTTAATGAATCTCATCTATATTGCATAAGTTCTTACTATTTTTTATAGAGCAAATAAAAGGAGAGAAATCAACCCCATGAAATTGTGGTGAACCAAAGGTCTAAAGAAAATTCGGCCCATAACATCAAAATAGAACTCGACTTGTGATGCAACTTATTCCCAAAACCTCATTCATACTTCCATAATCATATGCAAACCTTCAAATCAACCGTTAATTATTGGTACTCCCGGAGTACCATGTGGCATTGTCATATCATATTTCATATAAATAAAATATCGTCATCATGCTATGTGGGTCATTCATCGTCTCTCAAACATCCCACAAAAATAAATTATTGCCCCTGATAATTTGTCGCCTCGTAAACGGTTGAGAGTACCACGAAGCCACGTGATACTCCGGGAGCACTGAATAATTAAATCAACTCGCATTACACCCATGACCCATGGGTTTAAAATCAAAACACTTGTTGCAAGGTTCGGTATGTACAGCTAGAGCACAGTGAACACAAATAAAAAACCAAAGATATCTTGAAGAAGATGGTAAATGAAGACACAAACTATAATAAGTACTGCAACTGCTGTTTTGGACAAAACCATCAAGCCTCACCAACAAGCATATTGCTTGAAGGAGTTTGCCCAGCTATGGATCTCCCTTTTCTCAGTCTTCCTCCTCCTTGATTTCTTCTTCTACAGAACGAGAGGAACCCAACCTTCCCTCTCTTGAACCAACCAATCTCTCTTTTGAACCACCCGATCTTGTGCTCCTCCGCGCAGCGAGTTCCACCTATTTCTTGCATCTTGAGTACTTTCACCAAATTGGCCAGTCCCCCTATCAGTAACATTAAGCTCCCGAAAATACCAAACCACACCCAACTCTTACCCTGCACAAAAAAAGATTTAGAAATTTGAGAAGTTGCATGGAGGAATCTTGGTTTTTTTACCCAAAAAAAAGAGTGGAGGAAACTTGATTTGTAGGCTCTGTACGGGGATAAAATCCATGTAGGTGCTTGATCACATGCTTGTTTGCCGGAACCCAAGATCTATAAAACAGACAAGGGTTAGAGCACCTTTGCCTCTCGTCGGCAAAGGCCCTCCGATGCTTAAGTTAGTACTGGATTACTAATTAAGCAAAGAGACAATGCGTATAATTGGGTGTAACAGTGTACCTTTCTTCATGGGCATAATGCTGTATTTATAGGTAAAGATAGCTTGTTATCTTAGGCATCTTGTGCCCTAGGTTTCCTTTTTGCGTTAGGAAAACTTTCCTAATTGGACTCTTCCTATTACGTAAGGCGGTGACAGACCTTGCAAGATCTCTTCTTGCAATAGGTCTTATTTCCATATAGGACTCTTTCCTATATGATGGTTGTGGGGGCCGAATATACATGTATTGGACCGGACCTATTATGATGCCGAAGAGACAAATATCACAGAACGTGGGCCACGTTAGGGCCGACAGTGTGCATGTGGTCCCGTTAGGGCCGAGAGGCACAATGGTACATTTCCGGATTGGTCAATGGGCCTTTTCGGGTAGGGCGGCGAAAGCCCAATCCATGAGCTGATCCAATAAGAGGAATAAGGCAGTTACAAGGTGCACGTGCTGGGGGACACTTGGCACTGTAGAATAGGCTTCTAGAAGCCTCTAGGTGACCACGTGGTGCCCGGTTACAAGCCATGTCACGTGATCGAGGACGTGATGGGTGACGTCATATGACTTGGAGAGCAAGTATAGAAACATCTATAAATACCAAGGGATAAACCCTAGAGGTACACACATGATCACAAACCTACTGCGCTTTGTGCTCTTCCTTTCTTTTTACTAACTTGACCGTCAGAGTGTCCTTAGGCAAGAGGCCCAAGTGACACTAACCAATGTTTTCTGGTGCAGGATCTATTGGAGGAAGTACACGCCAAAAGAGTCATCCACACGGAAAATCCCCACCACAATTGGCACGCTCGGTGGGACGCTACGGTTCTGTACTGATTTAGTGGATTTATTTCGGTTGACTAGAGATCTGAGATACTTGAGCCTTCATGGCGGTTTTGGAAGATACTTTGGCAGAAGAAGAGCGCACAACTGCCTCGAACAGCCACCAAGGTGGTGGATACCAGCAAAGCCCACACCGCCACCACCTCTCAACTTCCTCGGTTTAAGGACGACAACGATGATGACCGTCAAGAGCAGTTCGCTGACACTCACGCTTGGGCGTACATCCGTAGTTTGGAGGATCGCATGGCGCGTCGTGACAAAGCCCTCGACGCCCTTGGGGAAGACATGCAGCTTATTGCCTCGGCCATTCGGACCGGACGGTTTAGGCAACAAAGAACTCCATCTCCTCTGAGGGAAGATGGAGAGCGTCGACGTTCGGCCAAGGATAGGCTTGGCCTGCAAATCCAAGGTGCGCATGACGAGAGACCATCCAGGTCGGTTTTTGAAAGATCGCGACGCGTCAGCCCACCCATAGTCACTAGCTTTCAGTCTGTTTGTCATCGCTTGTCTGAGATGGCCAGTCACCAGACGGCCATTGACCGTCAGTATGAACGACACAGTGATGATAAGAGGGAGCAGAGGTACTATGACCATCTATCATAGGGGTCAAAAAGAGAGCGCTCGTTGAGTCCAGAGTATGAGAGGGCTCACAGAGGCAATGACCGTAAGCATCATTGCGAAAAAGCCAGAAATCATGAAGACAGTGCGGAACATCCCCCAAAAAGGACCAGGGACTAGGGGTGAGCACAGGTCAGGTTGGTCGGGTTTCCGTTGGGTTCGGGTCGGGTAAGATTTGGTCGGGTTGGGAAAAACACAACCCGGAATCGAACCGAACTACCCTGTAAACCGATCGGATCGGGTTACGTCGGGTTCGGTTCGGGTCGGTCGGGTTGTAACTTGTAAGCCTAAATCAACACACCCAGAAAACCAACAAAATGCAAAGCAAAGGCAAACCCATAACTTCTCGTTGATTTAGAAAATTAGCAAACCCAGGAATCAATGAATGGAATGAAGTACAAAGGTAACCCATGAGAAATTCACTCATAGATTCACTCATATTCATCACAAAAAAGACACAGAGACATGAGAGAGAGAGAGAGAGAGAGAGAGAGAGAGAGAGAGAGAGAGATCTCACAGTCACACACACAGACACATGAGAGAGAGAAATAGAGTCACACACACAGCGTTGGTTGACTCGGTTTGTCCCCGTCGTCGGTTGGACGGCTATGTAGCTGCCATCGTCAAACACAACGGACACATACTCTCAGACTTTCACGGATGTCGTCCACCTCACCGTGTCACCGCCATCATCGGCGTCGGTTGAAGCTCTGTCATTGACGTTGATGGTGGCTGGACAAATGAGAGAGATCTAAGAGAGATGAGTGATTTGAGAGGAGATGGGAGAGAGACAGATCTGAAATTTGAGAAATGAGGGGTAGCTTTGGCTGTACGCTGATGTGGTAAATATGCATTTATATATGTCGGGTAGGGTCGGGTCACCTGACCTCTGAAATATCTCACCCGTGACCTGACCCGAAACCCAAAATTTTAAAAATTTCAAACCTGAACCCGACCCGACACTTCTTTTAACCCGACCGAAACCCCTCGGGTCGGATCGGGTTTGCGGGTCGGATCGGCTTATGCTCACCCCTACCAGGGACCCATCAACTGAGAAGAGGCACTCTTATTCTCATAAGAATAGGTCCCCAAGGAGAAGCCGAAAAGATAATGAAGAGGTGAAGCCTACGACGCCGAGCAAATTTGGGACCGATGATTCCACTTCCACAGAGACTGAGAGAACCAAGGAAGATGAGATTCTGGATCGGTTGGCGTCTTCTCCATTTTCTGACGAAATCCTTGCTACCAAGGTGCCTAAGAATTTCACTCCTTCGATTCGAAGTTCGTGAAATTTGACCCTAAGACCGAGGCATACGCCCATCTGGTCCATTTCCAGCAAATGATGGTAATTTACTGCCCAAGTGACGCCTTGCTCTGTAGGTATTCCCCACTAGTCTGGGTCCTCTCGGCCTCATGTGGTTCAACCAATTAGAGCGTGGCTCCATACAGAGTTGAAAGGGTTTTTTGAAAAAATTCCTCCAACAGTTTGTTACCACTCAACGTCAAGAAAAAATGATCGATTCCTTGTTGGCTCTCATGAAATCAGTTGGTACTGGGATGTGTTCAATGAGATTAAGAATTGCAGCCAGTACCACGATGTAGTCGTTTAGCAGTTCAAGCTGGGACTTGATTCCGCTAGTTCAGTGTTTGCAGATCTTATACTTAATGAACCAACCAACACGGATGAACTCATGCAACATATCAACCAGCATAGCAAGCTGGATGAGGAGATAACCGAAAGAGAAAAAGCCGAGCAGAAATATTTTAGAAGCGGAAAGGGAGGACACAACCGAAAGGATGTAAACAACATCTAGTACCCCAAAAATGGGAAGGGAAAAGACCCTCGGCAGAGTTCTTACAAGGAGCCAAGGTCGCAAGAGTTTGAGGGCATAATCACTGTATTCAAGGAACCGTTGCATGAGCTCTTGAAAAAGATCAAGCACGAGGAATGGTTCTCACTAGCACCAAACAACGACCCAAAGCCTCCTGTATAGGATCTGAAGTACCGTTGTCGGTATCACAACACGAAAGAGCACTTGACCACGTGATGCCCCCAGTTTAAGGCTTACCTGGAGGAAAAAGTTGGTCAAGGCAAGCTGGCCGAGTACATAGACCACGAAAAGACAAGGGTGAAGGCCAAAGTGAATAAAAATGCTGATGACGAGAAGGATGAAGAGTTAATTGACGTACAGGTTATTCATGGATATGCCGATGATGAAGCTGAACGCCAATTAACTCGGCCAAAGAGGTAATGGCCGTAAATCATCCACACAAAAAGATGAGGGCCGTCAGCGGCAACAATTGGACAATAACTTTTACCGAAAGGGATTTAGAGAATGTACGGCTTCCACATTGTGATGCGCTGGTCGTCACCGTACGGATTGGAAGGTGTTGTGCCACCGCGTCCTGGTGGACCAAGGAAGCTCTGCTGACATCATGTACTACTCCTTGTTTAAGAAAATGGGATTGACCAAAGCCGATCTCACTCCTGTTAAAACTCCTTTGGTTGGGTTCACCGGGGCTCCGGTCTTGCCCACTGGGAAGATCACTTTGCCAGTAACTGCAGGGACAAGGACCGAAACCGTTGATTTTGCCATAGTAAACGCCCCAGGGCCGTATAATGCAATATTGGGCCGAGGATGGATACATAAAATGCAGGCGATTGCTTCAACCTACCATCAAGTGGTCCGGTTTATCGGGGAATTCGGCCAAGAGGACCTAGTAGGAAAAGAGCCTTGAAAATGTGTAATGTTTCATCTTATTTTTTGATTAGCAATTGTATTATCTCCAGTATAAATTATTATGTAACTCTATATTTCATCTTGATTGATAGTAGAACATCATAGGAGTTCTCTTTCTATTTTTTTGTCTTATTCTGGCCGCTTTTGTATTTATTATTATTATTTTTTTGTTTTTTCCTTGTATCTTCAGAACAATAGAAATAGAAGAGAGATTTCCACACCCCCAAATTGTTATCCACACCCCTTTTTTGTCTTCTAGTGAAATTTTTATGCGTAAAAATCTCACTAAAAGACAAAAAGGGGGTGTAGATAACAATTTGGGGTGTGTGAATATCAATTACCTAGAAATATTTGTAAGAAATGTTATTAAGAATACAATACAATATAATTTTTATTTTTTTTTGTTTACCGGCCAAGCGGATTTACCAGCCGCTCCACTAATGTGCTTGGTAATTACCATTAAGGTTAAACATAAGATTTTATTACCACTAACTCCGTTTCAGTTGGCAAGTTTACGTTAATACCCTTAATTATTGTTAACCCATGTTCCTCACGCTTTGGTCCCTTATTGTTACAAGTCTTGATCACTAACACATCCATTGAAGGTCAATAAAAAGTTATACCTCTAATAGATTACCTTATTGCTGTTTGGTGTAAGTAATACTCTCCCGTTCCTAAATAATAGTCTCTTTACCAATTTTCAAATCAATCGAATACTTTAATTTGGTGTGAAAAAATTCAAAAAATGATACACAGAAATACTTCATTTTTTGATTTGAAAAAATAGCACGACTTTTGGTAGTAGACTATTATTTTGGAACGGAGGGAGTATGTCTCATCATTTTTCGGTTTACACACTTTGTATTAGTGGTTTTAGAGTTTGCACTTTTAAACAGGTCACTTTGGCACTTTGGACATTTAGACCGTACATTTAGGCACTTTGGATTGTACACCAATACCGAGGGCCGTACTTTTAGGCACTTTGGACTGTACATTTAGAATTTAGAATTAGGACCGTACATTTAGAAAATAGACCGTGCATTTAAAATTTATACCGTACATTTAGGTACTTTTAAATTTATAAATAATGTAGAATTTATAACGTACATTTAGAATTTAGACCGTACATTTAAAATTTAGACTGTACATTTAGGTACTTTTAAATTTATAAATAATATAGAATTTAGAACGTATATTTAGAATTTAGATTGTACATTTAGAAATTAGGCCCTACATTTAGAATTTGGTCCGTACATTTAGAATTTAGAATTTGGATCGTACATTTAGAATTTAGAATTTGGATCGTACATTTAGAATTTAGAATTTGGACCGTACATTTAAAATTTAGACTGTACATTTATTTAGAAATTAGATCGTACATTTAGAATTTGGACCGTACATTTAGAATTTAGACTATACATTTAGTTACTTTTGAATTAATAAATAATGTAGAATTTATAACGTACATTTAGAATTTAGACCATACATTTAAAATTTAGACTGTACATTTAGGTACTTTTAAATTTATAAATAATGTAGAATTTAGAACGTATATTTAGAATTTAGATTGTACATTTAGAAATTAGACCCTACATTTAGAATTTGGACCGTACATTTAAAATTTAGACTGTACATTTATTTAGAAATTAGACCGTACATTTAGAATTTAGAATTTGGACCGTACATTTAGAATTTAGACTATACATTTAGTTACTTTTGAATTAATAAATAATGTAGAATTTAGAACGTACATTTAGAATTTAGGTTGTACATTTAGACCGTATATTATTTATCTTTTTGGGTTAATTTAATTTCCTAAAAAAAATAACCCTATCTTTTTTACTGTGCATTTAAAATTTACAAAGCAAACAATAGCCAATATTAAGGCACTTTGGACCGTACACCAACACCGAATAAAATTTAAGTTTCAGAATTTAAAATTTAGACTATATATTCAGAATTTAGAATGTACATTTAAAATTTAGAACACGTGTTTATAAGGGCATTGGTACATGGAGTTGGAATTTGGAAGTGTTGAATCGGTCAATGATCATTCCGCATTCCCGTGTTGATGATCCACGTGTAACACTTGCTAAAACACTATACACGTGTGTGATGGAGGGATAATTTGGTCAGAATTTATGGAGCCGGAGTAAAGCGTGCATTTTTGGAGCGGCTTGGAGTTGGTGGGAAATCAACTCCAAAATATGGAGCGGCCGGTAAATTACTCATTTTATTTTGAAGATGGGCCGTTTGAGGAGCCCTATACAGTGACAGACTGGGCCCTAAAGTGAACTAATTTTGAAGATGGGCCGTTTGACAAGCCCTATACAGTGACAGACAGCCCTGCAGTTTATTAACGAACTTGTGAGAAGCCCGCCTTATAAATAATCGCTAGGTTTACACTTCTCCCATTTAAAGCTTCAGCCTCGCCGCCCTCTCTCTACAATCACTGATCAGCCTCCAGATACTTGGATTTGGGAGCTTGAGCTTTCCTCCCTCTCTGCTATCTCAACAAGTGAGTTTTCCGTTCTCTGTGTATGATTCGCCATTGATATGTAATTACGTTTCCTGTATGCATAGATTCAGATATGAAGTATCTTAGTTTAAATCTGTGGAAGATCACATTTCGAACGTAACTCTTCCTCGTAGGCTTAGGTTAGAATCATCTGTCGAAATCACGCCGCCAAACGCTGATGTATGTGTGTGTTCAGATTTGTTATATTGAAGTTCATTGCGGATGGTGTCACTCGAAATATTATAGCGTTACGTGCACACGCACACGTATAAGTATACGCATGTTTTCCTCGCCAGAGACTCATTGAATTCCAAAGCTGTTGCTTTTGTTTAACGGTAATTGTCATAATTGATTTGTTCTGGTTTCTGATTGAATGTGTGGTTGGACAGAGATTCAGTCTAGCCAACAAATCGATCTCACTTCCCTTTTTTGGTTCTCGTGATTGTTGTTTCTTAAAGAGCCGTTGTGTGATCCCGTATTTGATAATGTAAAATAAACTGCAGTCTTAGTAGCAAAGATGGTGAGAGTGAGTGTTCTGAATGATGCTCTCAAGAGCATGTACAATGCTGAGAAGCGGGGAAAGCGTCAGGTCATGATTAGGCCGTCCTCGAAGGTGATCATCAAGTTTCTTCTTGTGATGCAAAAGCACGGTATGCCCCTGTTTACCGGTTCTCCAAATATCTCTTGCTTTTCTTTGATTATTCACTCGAATTTTACTTTATTTGAATTATGATTCTGCCCCTAACTTTCTAGTTTTACTATGCAGGATATATTGGAGAGTTTGAGTTTGTCGATGATCACAGATCTGGGAAAATTGTTGTTGAACTTAACGGCAGGTTAAACAAATGCGGTGTCATCAGTCCTCGATTTGATGTCGGTGTCAAGGAGATTGAGGGATGGACTGCTAGGTTGCTCCCTTCAAGACAGGTTAGGACATCAGTTTCTTAGAATTTCTCTCGATCGAGTGACGTTCTCACGCTCCATTTGTTTTAGCTGGAAATCTTTTCTTTTATTTTGTGGGGTTTTGTGCCTTGAAAATCATTTTCCATGGTCAACGTTAGATGAAAACAGTTCCATTTCTCTAAAGGTAGAAAACATTTGATATTTGAGAACTGAAAATTATTTTCTGGATCACCACTATTACGACACCACCCTGCCGCCCTCCACCATCATTGCTATTTCCATCACCAATCACTACCACCATTCACCATTGCCCACTCCCACTACAATCACTAGCACAACTGCAAACGGTCTGGCACCAACATTTCAAGGTTGCCACCGCCAAACACAAGTAATACGTCTTGCACTGAAACAAATGGGTAGGTTAAGTGATTATGATCACACAACAGTCTCATCCATGTGTTCCTTGTACAAAGCAGCACTGGATTCAAATCCTATTATGTACTATAGTAGTTTACTTTGTCCATTATCGGGAACCTTGTGATAACTATAATTGGCTGAAAACTTGCAGTTTGGGTTTATTGTGCTGACTACTTCTGCTGGGATCATGGACCATGAGGAGGCGAGGAGAAAGAATGTTGGTGGTAAAGTGCTTGGATTCTTTTACTAGGTTGAGTTAGTGAAAGTATTAATCCACAGTTTTCTATATGAGGTTCTTGGTGTACTTCGGAACAAGTTTCTGATCCCTGAGAATAGTTCATGTTTTGTTTTTGTGCTCTGTTATGCTTCAAACGCGAGTAGTAGTTTTCCTGCATTTTTTGCGGTTTAACTTTATTGTTATTTTGTCTACTGTTGTGGTAGGGATTCGTATTTCGTTATCTGAACTGAAACTTTTGAGTTATGTCCCCATTCGTGATGTATCGTGTGGGATGCATCTTAGTTCATTCTCCATTGAAGGGTGGCTTTACAACTCATCAGTTTACAGTAGAATATTATGCAATGCAAGTTTTCTTTTTTGTGTCTGTATACTGGTTTCTCTATCTTCTCGGATCAGCCCTCCACACCGTGCTTGTCCTGACCAATTGTGGTTTGGTACGATATACTTGAGTTAGATTACTATCAGGCATTCAACGTGATAAACTCGAATTAGGACCAATTGTGGTTTGGTACGATATACTTTTTTTACGATATACTTGAGTTAGATTACTATCAGGCATTCAACAAGCTTTGATAAACTTGAATGCCGAATGGCCGAGTGGTAAACGCAGCTTGAAAAAAGGATCTTTCTATGATGGTTTGGTTGGTCATGGTTAGTTTCTAAATTCTGTATTTATTTGCTCTCAGAAAATATTTACTTTGTACGTCTATGTAATCTGTAATTCATCACACCCTTCTGTATCTTCCTCCAAAAACATGCATGCTCATTTTCAGTTTTGTAGTACTCCAAAGTCAACCCAACATAGGTATTCTGTTCACGGCCATAGCGATATTTAGTGTGATGGGAGGGGCGATGAATCGTCTGCTCCTGTTCATGGCCAAATCGAACATCGTTAGGTCCTGAGTTCTCCAAACGATAGCATTCCGCTGAGCATTCCAAGCCTTCATACATTCTTGGATTTTGGCATACGCATTGCCAAAGGTAAGAAAAGCATTATCGTAGCGCTATCATAGCCATTCATATTAGTGGGTACTTTATAGGGTCCATTGGAGATGCTTATTTCCCGGGCAAAAAAAGTCGATTGTTATTTACCTGATGAATTTGTGATAAAGAGTACGTTTTATCCTTCTAAACATTGATAGTTTGATACCTGTGGATTTTGAGCTGCCACTTGTTGATTTGAATTTAACATCACTAGGTTGGGATTCAACAAACAAATGGTTTGAATGGCGACGTTCAGCGTAAGGGATGGAGCCAATTTTAAGCTAGTGGTAGCGAATATGTATAGTAAAAGTATGAGTAAAATATCTACTTGTCCCTTAAACTATCAATTTTTTTTTTATTTTTTTTTACTTTCCCTTTTCAATTACCAATTGAACTCTCTTCTCCCCTCAATTATCATTTTTTTTCTTTACTACGGACAAATCATGTTGTCCATCCAAAATTTGTGACGGCAATCGATAACTTTTTTTTTTTTTTTTTAACTGATGAAAAAAGAGAGGGTAATATGAACATTTCATACACCACAACAAATTAAGCCAACTGAGGGTTTTCTTTCATTCTTTCATTCTGTCGATCAAAGGGTTTTTCGGAGAACAACTTCTACGAAGAGATTTCGGAGAAGGGTTTTAGCTTCATTGGGTACCAAAGCTAGGGTTTTAAGGATGGCATGGATCTTATGGGTTCCCACCGGAAGAAAATCGACTTGTAAGTATTGAGTAATCCATTTTTTTTTTCTTTCGAAAAACCCATTTTTTCGGGATTGAGGGAGTTGGATTCGATTTTTTTTTTTCTCTTACATTTGATCAGCGATCAGATCAACATCAATTCTTCCTTTTTAGAGTGTGGTCAACATAACTGTGGCTCCAAGGAAAGTCGGTATTGAGCTTCCTCTCTGTCTTACGTGCTTCAATCAATTCAACACGAAATGCCATTAAAGAGATTTATCACCATCGTACACGAATTAAGTAATGGTGGAATTTTTGGTATTAATTAAGTTGTAGTAAAAAAAAAGACCTACCTTATATATAATAATCCACTTTTGTATACAATAATCTTTCCTTTTTTCTCTGATAATGGTGGTTTTCATATAAGAATCCTAGTTTTAGTCTAAGAATTTATGCTCACGACCCTACCTGTTTAAGGTAATTGAAGGGGGAAGTAAAAAATAGTTTAAGGGGCAAGTAGATATTTAACCCAAAAGACTAATATAGCCTTAGGAGTTGGGACTAACTTTTCCATTCATCAAGTGGATGGAAAATGTGATTTGTCCTTATTAAAGAAAAAATGATAGTTGAAGGAGGAAAGGAGTTCAGGTAGTTGAAGGGGGAAGTAAAAAAAAATTTAGATTGTTCAATTGGTAGTTGGGACTAACTTTTAGGGTTAAATATATATTTTTATTTACAATTAATAGATTGTTGACTTTGAAAATAATTCACACACACTTGAAGATTCTTATTCTAATAGGCAACAACACTGCTACATACACATAAAATACACCCAGAATTTACCCAGAATTTGAAAATTAATGGCCTAGATTCACTCCAAGTGAATCTAGGCCGTTGATTTACACTTTTGGGGTCAATTCTGGGTCTCCTTTCAGGGCACCCAGACTTACTGAATAGGCAATTGGCGCTGTATTTGATCTGTGGTGTTTTGTGATACATGACGTGGATGCTTCTAAAAAAATTATCAATATTATAATACATGGATTGAGAATTTTTTTAATATTCTATCGTATCTCTCAAGTATTATGCTTATACATGGCATGAATGCTGTTTGAGAAAATTAAAAAATTTAAAGCACTCCGTAGTTTTGAAAATTTCTCATATATTAGAAATTTTCACACATTATAATACCATTAAACATGTATTTGAATTTTTCACGACATCATAATTTTCTCAGTATTTTTAGACAGAATTTTCGTCTAAATCAATGGTTTTTTTGGGTTGATTTGAAAATTCTTGACTAGTACAGCTGGCACTATTTTTGGTATAATTGATTTATGATGTACTCATACACAGTGCAGATGGTTATGAGAAAATTCTCAGTAATTCTCATGCGTAAATTATTAATAATTTAATTTACATAAAAAAAAAATTCAAAGGCATTTTTGGAACACCAGACCCATGGTTAAGCTTCCCCCGCACCCCACGGTCCCCACCCAACTCCCACCATATGCCACCTGTAAATTTATTTATCAAAACAGCAACAAAAGAAAGGTGTCCCACCAAATTTTCTAAAAATACTTGTTTGAAGATGCTTTTTTTTCCCCAAGGAAGAGTAGGAATTTCATAATATTTGTTTTTGTCGGTGTATTTCCTTCTTTGTTCATACGCTTTGCGTGCGATAGGTATTTTCGTTTTTTTTCTGTATTAGATGCAGACGGTGGGTTTGTGTGCGATAGGTATTTCCGTTTTTTTTTTGTATTAGATGCAGATAATATAGGTTACATTCGGAATAAGACTTGCAATTATCTAGCGCCGGAGTTGCACGAGAAAAATTTCAATTTAACGATAATTTGCTTGCGACGCTTTTTTCAGATGGAATGAGACGCACATACATATAAAACTCACATCACGTTAGAGGGCGTTGTGGTGGCATTGAAAATTATTCCTAGTACAGGCCCAAAACCAAAAGAAGCCCAGAAGGAAAAGAAAAGGAGAAAAAAAAAAAAAGAAAAAAAAAGAGAAGAGGCAAGAGAGGAAAATGAATAAAAATGGAAAATGGAAAAGGAAAGTAGAATATATATAGCGTTGGAGGTGAGAAAGGAAAAAAGAAATACAGCAGTCAAAAGCTTTGAAAATGGATCGATTCCCATCGATTTGGATTTCATCATCTGAGCTAGGGTTTTTCTGAAACATCTCTCTCTTTCAGGTACTCGTTCTCATATCCTTCACTGTCTATACTTATTCATAGATGTGTAGATGTGTATCTATTTGTATAAACGTTCAAACCGGGTATGCTTGTAGGAGTATTTATGCGTGGTGTATTATACTGGGCTATTTCTAGCGTTTTTTGATCTCGCAAAGCACTGTTTCTTATTCGTTTCCTGTTAGTGATTTTTAATCAGTCTCGTCAGGTTTCATTTCGAGTTTGTGTTTGTTTTTTTCCGATTCGTTTTCCGATTTGATTCCCAATACAGTTATCTAGTTCAATTTCGTTGTGTTTTTAGAGTTTTCTTTTGTATTACTAGTTATTTTTAAGTGCTTATATTGTTTCCCCGCAAATTTTGAAATCTGAATCATTCTTCGTTTTGGCTGTAAGTAACTTTTGGTTTGAATAATGAGATTTTCGCCACTGGCTGATATTCTTTATGTTCTTTTATAGGTGTTTAGTACCGTGATCAGGGTTTGAAATCTGTCTGAGAAAGTTTGAAATTTTGGTAACTCTGTATTTCTCGAAAGGATTTGAAACAATTAGCAATGGGGTGGTTTAGAGCTGGGTCTAGCATCGCTAAGCTTGCCGTTAAGAGAACACTCGCACAGGGAGGATCCTACGCCGCAAGATCACGGGCCATCCCGGCCCAAATTCGTTGTTTCCACACAACTCTTTTTAAATCCAAGGCACAAGTGGCACCCGTTCCTCGCCCTGTGCCTCTCTCTAAGTTAACTGACAGCTTTCTAGACGGGACTAGCAGTGTCTACCTGGAAGAGCTCCAGAGGGCTTGGGAGGAAGATCCCAATAGTGTTGATGAATCATGGGACAACTTTTTCAGAAACTTTGTTGGTCAGGCGGCCACGTCGCCTGGAATTTCCGGCCAAACCATTCAAGAGAGCATGCGGTTGTTGTTACTTGTGAGGGCTTACCAAGTTGCTGGTCACATGAAAGCCAAGTTGGACCCATTGAATTTGGAGCAAAGGGAAATTCCAGATGACTTGGACCCAGCTCTTTATGGGTTCACTGAAGCCGATCTTGATAGGGAGTTCTTCGTGGGAGTGTGGAGGATGTCTGGGTTTTTGTCTGAAAACCGTCCAGTGCAAACCCTGAGAGCAATATTGACCCGGCTTGAGCAGGCTTATTGTGGGAACATTGGGTATGAATACATGCACATTGCGGATCGCGGCAAATGTAACTGGTTGAGAGACAAGATTGAAACGCCAACAGCTATGCAGTACAATCGGCAGCGGCGCGAGGTTATGCTTGACCGGCTCATATGGAGTTCAGAGTTTGAGAACTTTTTGGCAACTAAGTGGAAAGCAGCAAAGAGATTTGGTCTAGAAGGGGGTGAGACTTTAATTCCTGGAATGAAGGAGATGTTTGACAGGGCAGCTGATCTTGGGGTTGAGAGCATTGTTATTGGAATGTCTCATAGAGGAAGGTTGAATGTTTTGGGTAACGTTGTTCGGAAACCACTGCGACAGATATTTAGTGAATTCAGTGGTGGCACGAAGCCTGTGGATGAAGTTGGTCTTTACACAGGCACTGGTGATGTCAAGTATCACTTGGGTACTTCTTATGATAGGCCAACTAGGGGTGGGAAGAGACTTCACTTGTCTTTGGTTGCAAACCCAAGTCATTTAGAAGCTGTAGATCCAGTTGTTGTTGGGAAAACTAGAGCTAAACAGTATTACACACACGATGCGGATAGGACAAAAAATATCGGTGTTTTAATTCATGGGGATGGTAGCTTTGCGGGGCAGGGTGTTGTATATGAGACGCTTCATCTTAGTGAACTTCCAAATTACACTACTGGGGGGACTATACACATTGTGGTAAACAATCAAGTTGCCTTCACTACAGATCCAATGGCTGGAAGATCTTCTCAATATTGTACCGACGTTGCTAAAGCGTTAAATGCCCCCATCTTTCACGTCAATGGTGATGATTTGGAAGCTGTTGTTCACGTTTGTGAACTCGCAGCAGAGTGGCGCCAGACATTCCACTCGGACGTTGTGGTTGACATAGTGTGTTACCGTAAATTTGGGCACAATGAGATTGATGAACCATCTTTCACCCAGCCCAAAATGTACAAGGTTAGCCGTACTATATTTCTGGGTCTCTACTGTCTCACTCTTGTCACACTTGGGGTTGCAAGCTTGTGGACCTTCTGAATTTCTTTCTGGCTACCGTGCTGATGCTACCTTTTTTTTTTTTTTTTGCATTCTTCTTTACTCATTTTACTTACTCTGAACTCATTGTCGTACTATCTATTTGTCTGGTTTACAAATATTTGATGTTTCTAACGAATGGTTGCTAATAGGTCATCCGGGAGCACCCCTCAGCGCTACAAATTTACGAAAATAAACTTTTAGAATCCGGTCAGGTGACTAAGGAAGACATTGATAAGTTGCACGACAAGGTCAATACAATTCTTAATGAAGAATTCTTAGCCAGCAAAGATTATGTACCTAAAAAAAGGGACTGGCTTTCAGCTTTTTGGGCAGGATACAAGTCCCCAGAACAGATTTCGCGAGTCCGAAATACTGGGTGCGTTGTTTGTGTTTTCCGTTTTTAACTTCCTCTGTGCACCTGTTTGTTTGGTTGGAGTAATAGTGAAGCGATGTATTAGCTCATAGGGTTAGTTATTCTGTTAGATTAATAGGTAGGGCATGATAATACCCGTCCCCAAGTGTTGCGTGTCCCATGTTTTGTGAGATATCTAAGCAGACGGATACTTAATAATACCCGTCCCCAAGGTATTGTGTATCCCATGTTTTGTGTGATATCTAGCAGACGAATACTTAATCCTAGCCGTGAAAAGTTCCAACCAAACAGTGAATATTTGGCCCCTTTGGATTCGTACTCCACTTCGATTCGTTTATGCCGAGTATGGAGTATGGACCAGCAAATGGGACCAGTAAGTTTCATAACTTTATCTGTTTGCTCACTTTTTTGAACTGTTCTGCAGAGTCAAGCCAGAGATTTTGAAGACTGTTGGCAAAGCAATTACTACCCTTCCAGAAACTTTTACGCCTCACAGAGGAGTGAAGAAGATTTTTGGAGAGCGTGCAAAGATGATTGAAACAGGGGACGGAGTTGATTGGGCAGTTGGTGAAGCTCTTGCTTTTGCCACATTACTTGTGGAGGGAAATCATGTCAGGTTAAGTGGTCAGGATGTTGAAAGAGGTACTTTTAGTCACAGGCACTCTGTACTTCATGATCAGGAAACTGGAGAGATATACTGTCCTTTGGACCATGTCGTCATGAACCAAGATCCGGAGATGTTTACTGTCAGCAACAGGTAAGTTCTATTGTTATTTATTCTGTACTACCACATAGTGAATACAGATGTTTTTATTATTATTATTATTTTTTTTTTGTGTGTGTGTGTCTATTTTAGCATTTCATCTCCAAAATTTTAAGATGGTTTGATCTACTATGTATGTTTGTTTGGTAGAATTAACTTGTTGGTGCTATCAATAAATTGTTATATCAGTTCATCATTTGTTATTCCCATTGTGTCTACTATTATTATTATTATTGCGGTGGATAAAGCCATAAATAAACACACGGCCGCCATGGACCTAAGCTTATAGTTGTAAGGAAACATCATGCATCCTAATATGTAGCTCCCTTGTGGAAAACTTTGTTCCTTGTCAGTTGTTCCCTAATTCTTTTGAATTTCTGCAACGAAAATGCTAACCGGTGGGTAAGGTGATGAATTGTTGTTCAATCCAGAGAGTGAATTGCAATCTCTAAAGTGTTTAGCAAAAGCGCCCCCCCCACCAAAGGAAGTTATGGGATAGAAGAGTTCCTTTAT
The DNA here is from genome assembly GCA_020921065.1 of Vaccinium darrowii. Taxonomy (NCBI): domain Eukaryota; kingdom Viridiplantae; phylum Streptophyta; class Magnoliopsida; order Ericales; family Ericaceae; genus Vaccinium; species Vaccinium darrowii. The sequence continues at coordinate 5,663,006 of CM037160.1, forward strand.
CTATATGATATATCTGACCCCAGTCCTGCATACTGTATCTTCTTCCTTCAAGATATTATTTTCCCCATACTGCAGTTTATTGACCCTGAGTTCAGCCTTTTAATCTGGCATTTGTAAGTTGAGGTAGAGAACATTGTGTCCTGCTAAGGACGGCTGTGTGGCAACTTTTTATGAGCTCTGACTTGGTACTGTTTTATTGAGTAATGTTCTTTGACAAGTTTTGCCCATATTTAAGAGTTTTTTTTTTTTTAAATTGACAGCTCTCTTTCTGAATTTGGTGTTCTGGGATTTGAATTGGGTTATTCGATGGAAAATCCAAATGCATTGGTAATTTGGGAAGCCCAATTTGGTGATTTTTCTAATGGAGCTCAGGTGATATTCGATCAGTTCGTGAGCAGTGGGGAGGCCAAGTGGTTGCGTCAATCTGGTCTTGTTGTCTTGCTACCTCATGGTTATGATGGCCAAGGCCCTGAACATTCAAGTGCAAGGTTGGAGCGATTCCTTCAGGTATTGCAATCTCAGTAGTCGTTCGTCTGTTCTTTGTACAAGCCACTTCTTTTGGTCTGTTCATGAGTCTCTCTGTCCCTCTCTTTCCCAATTGTGTACTTTTCATATCTTGCTTAATTCACTTGACATCGCTGTGCACTTATGTCCCTCGTTAATAGAGTTATATTTTCAGAAGACGGTAATTCTAAATTGAATAGCTGCATATGATATATTCTCTACTAAGATTTTGGCCTTTTATGCATTTTTTTATGCGCACGCATAAGCATGGTGACATGGTGTAAATTACCTTTCTTTTGAGTATCCTTGTCTCTGGCACTTGCTTTGGTATGAATGCTATTTGATCATTGACTGGCATTTTGTTTTGAATCCTTTTGCAGTAATGAGATTTCTTTGATTTCAGATGAGTGATGATAATCCGTATGTAATACCAGAGATGGATCCAACACTTAGAAAGCAAATCCAAGAATGCAATTGGCAAGTTGTGAATGTGACAACTCCTGCAAATTATTTCCATGTGCTCCGGCGTCAAGTGAGTGCAGCTAATTTAATTACAAATGTCTCCTAGCATATCGGCAAATTATTTTTGATTTATTTTTGGTTTGGAGTCGTTTTTCCGTCATTCTTATATCCTGTGTCTTTATTCCAGATACATAGGGAATTCCGTAAACCTCTCATTGTGATGGCTCCAAAGAACTTGCTTCGACACAAGGAGTGCAAATCAAATCTGTCTGAATTTGATGATGTCCAAGGCCACCCAGGTTTTGACAAGCAGGGCACCAGATTTAAGCGTCTTATAAAGGATCAGAATTACCACTCGGATCTTGAAGAGAGTATCCGACGTCTAGTGCTTTGTTCTGGAAAGGTGTGGTGCATACTTTTCGTTGGTGTTTTTTTTTTTTCCTTTTTCTAGTTTTTTATTTTCCCAGTACAGTACATTCTCTTTAGTATTTCCAAGAAACAATGAATTTTACTGTACACCCATTGTTCCTCAAACTCATCTGACCGAAACATTCATAGCGATGTGTTCTAATATACATGCACATTGTGATATTATCTACTCTATTTCTTTCAGGATTCCATGGATACTTAATTGGTTGGATTTCATTTTCCGTGGGTTCTTTTGCTTATACAAAGTGCTGTCTGAATCATTTCTGTATACCATTTTGCAGGTTTACTATGAGCTTGATGAGCAGAGGAGGAAAGTTGAGGGCAAGGACGTCGCAATATGTCGGGTGGAACAGCTTTGCCCCTTCCCGTATGACCTCATCCAGCGTGAGCTGAAGCGATATCCGAGTAAGTATCCCAAACTTGTAACCGAGGAAGTTATGTTACAGGAACAAAGGACCCTACCTTGTTTGCCTTTTTCTCCATGGATTAAATGAGAAGACAATACTTTCCAGAGCACTGGCCCATGTTAAATCATTCACTTTGAGTCCCCCACGTCAAGAAAGCATTTGCCCATGTTGAAAGTCGAAGTTGTGTGTTTCTTTCCATGTGTGTTTCTTTCCACAGTTTACATAGTGGATGTTGTGTGGAGCGAGATATTCTGTAATTATGATTCCAACTCCCAGATTCTGGTTGTTAAAATGAAAAGAGAGACCTGAAAGATAACAGTCTGTTTGCAACAAAATCTTCTTTTTGGCTTATGGCCCAGACACAACTTTCAAAGCTGAAATTAAGAACCTCTTACAAAAATTCAGTAAAAAAAAAAGTAATTCAACAATATCAAATGGTCAAAGAGTTTAAGTCAAAGCTAGCTAATTTTTTCCATTTTTTCTTGAACTTTTTTTTTTTAGTTTTTGTTCTCTTGTCAAATGTGTTTATTCTAAATGTATTCAGAAAGTAAAAAAGTAAGTTAATGTGTAAAAAACGTTGGCTGAAGATGGAAAAATACGCAACCCTGTATAACATTTTTTTCTCAAAGACTCATTCCCCAATACATAACCAAACATAACCAGATATCTTTATGTCCTATGGCATATGCTCTTCATTAGTAACCTTGGGGGTGTTCCACTAAGTTAGTTTTTTAAATAAACTAGTTTTTCACGGTTTTTTATGTGATGTATTGTGAGAGAATGACCTGTCTCGGTTTTTGGAAAAAACAGTTTTTTGTTAGTGGAACGCCCCCGTTTGGCTACTACTATCACCTCATAATTCCCATGAAGTTTCCACCGGTAGAAAATTCTTTAGATTTGGTAAATCTTCCCTCTTTGGTGGGTTTTAGTTTAATTAGTTTTGCTTTGACAATGTCATCTTTTTATTTCTAAAAAATGGCCTATGTAGCACGGACGCCCGTCGGAGGTTATGTACCCGTGTCGGACACCGACACTCTTCGGGCACTCTCCGCATACGTGTCCGACACTCAAAGTGTTATTTTGAACCCTCCGGGGACACTTAATGATTTGGACACTCAAGTCAGGGTGGATAAATGAAATAGTAGGATCTAATTAAAACTTAGGGAAGTCATTCTTTTTGTGTGACAGAGTTTATTGGTTAGAAAGACGCACAAATGATGAAATGCTTTTCGGTTAAATACTTTTGTGAATGATATTATGATGAAAGCAATTTCAGGTGTATGTGGTGTTGCATATTTACAATTAGAGCATTGCTTTTCTTAATTTTATTCATATGATAATAATATGCATATATGTTTTTCTAAAATGTGTCCCCGAACATGTTGTGTCCTCTCTATATTTTTTTTTTGAAATTTATGTGTCTTGAGTATCGTTGCCGTGTCCGTGTTGGTGCTACATAGAAAATGGCCATCTTTGAACTGCTTTATTTGCTATGTGGGCAAGTCTCATTCCCTTTTTGTTGTGATTCTTTTAGATGCCGAGGTTGTCTGGTGCCAGGAAGAGCCAATGAACATGGGCGCCTATCACTACATAGCACCGCGTCTTGGCACCACAATGAAAGCTCTTGGTAGGGGTGGAACGGACGATGTGAAATACGTAGGACGTGCTCCTTCCGCTGCCACAGCCACTGGGTTCGTTCAACACCACGTGAATGAGCAGACGGAACTGGTTCAGAAAGCCTTGCAGCCCGAACCCATCAATTATCCTTTCTAAACCCCTGCCATACTGACCAAAACCAGTTTTTTTGATATACTGAGTAGTGGATAAAAGACTGCAGAATTCTGAAAATTTTCCCGGTGGGAAGTCTCTCTTTTCCTTGAATGGAGGTTGACTGTTCGATTCTGTCTGTTATGTTTTCCCAAGCTGAGAATTGGTGCTTTACCGTTGTTACATGATATCAGAAAATAAAAGGTTTTGAGGAGATTCGTTTAGAATTTTTTTTATTGAGATATATCTTGGCTATATTGTAGCCCGGTGCCCGCCCTGTGAGCCGGATTTGGTTGTGCTCTCTATTTGAAACCAGCAAGGCCATCTCCAACAGCCTCTTCAAAACTCCAGCGACCGCTATTTGGCGACCGAAATCCGGTAAAAGAAGACCCAGCAGCCTCGCCAAGTTACTTGCCATTATCGTTGCAGCTACAGTAACTTGCCACAGGCGGCGAGTTTTGGCTATCGAAGGTGAGCTCGCTACCGGAGTATCTTTCTCTCTCCTCCCATACCGGAAAAACGATGACACCGGAATATTTTTTGTAAAATCGATTTGATACCAGATTATTGTAGGAATCATCGAGACGATGTCAATGGTGCAAGATTCATCGGCAGATCCTTCCGCCGCGCGTGTGGGTGAGTCAGATCTACTCGCCGCACGTGTATTGCACGCGCCCGTGCGACCCTCCGTGAGCTGACGTCGTTTTTTTTTTTTTCCTTTCAGATGGCTATGCTGCTGGGTGATCAAAATGGTTGAGGCTAGCCAAATGCATTTTTTCTTGCCAAAATGGAGATGGAGATGCTTAGGCTGCTGGAGATGGCCTAACATATTTTCAACTTTTCAACCTTTATTAGAACGGTCTCTTTAAATTCTAGAGTACCAATTTTGTGAAAAGTAAATGTGTAAAAGTTTAAGCAAGTAGATCAAGAAATTTTCATCCTCTATATTTTAAAGAGAAGCAATGCTTGTTTATTTTGGGTTTTAAGACCTGATTTTCTCAATTATTATCCCTATTTTCAAATATTATTAGTATCATTTTTCTCGCTCTCTCCCTCTGATCAATAACCCTTATTTTTAATTATAATGCCTATTTCTCCCCCTAATCATCACCAGAAACCAAAACTCAAAACTCAAACCAATTACAACCTCTATTTTTCACTGCATGCTCCGTATTCGGAGAATCTAATGTCATTTAGAGTATGGATTGGAGATGCCCTTACAATGAGTGAACTCCGTCTACTCAACTGGAGATAAGCCTATCCTATTCTTCAACGTGGCGTTAAAAGTTTAAATAAAATTTGCTAATGAAAAGTGTGGTAGTAACTTTGTTATGTGAGTAATTGGTTGCCTAATCTTTGATCGGGATCTTGATAACTACTCCTTATAAGCTGTCTATTGCATAAGACTCGGAAAAGATGGAGACATGGGGTTCACACTTCACAGTAGTCTCCAACCCTCGACCCCGTCTATTTGTCAATTTTTTTTTATAACTAGGTGTCCAGACCAGTATATGTGGACTATGTTAGGTAGGTTTCTCATGTGTGTCAAATGGTGTCCGTGTGTCATGTTGTTTTCTTGTATATTATAGAAGGTGCCAAGAGGAATATAAAAATGTAAAAGGTGTATGTACTCTATGTGCAGCAATAATCCAATCAGGTATGCCTGATGGGGGTTCTCATTAGGGACTCCTATTTCCTGATCAAATTTTCATGACCCGAGCCGTCTTAATGTGCTTAAAACATGTTTTTAAGGGTTTCTACAATAAATCAGTGAAAAATTTTTTTCCCAGGAAGGGGCATGATCCGATCAATATTTGATAAAAATGTAGCCCTTTCCGGTTTTTTTTTTTTGATGATTTCTCGCGAGAACTCTTGAAAACACGTTTTAAACATATTGGACGGTTCGAATCATGAAAATTTGATTGGAAAATTGAAGAATTGTAAGAGTCCCTGGGAGAAATGATTGAATCTGTGCGTGGATAGCAAAGAAAAAAAAATCCAGAGAGTGAGAAAAAATGGTGAGTAATTAGAGAGAGTTAAGTGTGATAGTATTCTCCTCACTGTAAATCTATTATTCATTGTAGTAAAACTCCAGCGGAGTTATACATTTGAAGCTGAACCACGTAAATTTTTGTGTTTACTCGTGTATTTGTGTGCTCGATTTTGAAGTGCTTGCGTGCGCTGGGGGTTGTTCGATCGATCCCCTACACACTTAAACTAATCTTGAGGGACCAAACACCCACTATCCAGTAACTAAAGTCCCACTTAAAACTATTGCAAATACTCATACAAACTGACTCCAAAATAGTACTAGTAGTTGATAAGAGTTGGACAGCTATTTGGCATACAGATTCTACCTGGGGAATTTGAAAGTTAGAATGTGACTTTTTGGTTGTGAATCCCAGTTTTAGATGCAGAAACGTTGACAATTTCAACCAGACTGACTCTCACTTTGAAAATGGAGAACATAGAATTTTGTCCACACTTCACTTTGGTCCGTGAGCTATCAAATCACACCCAAAAGCATATTGAGAAAAATGTGGGTTTGTGGCCCTACATTTCCTTTAAATTTGATGACTTTTCAACCTTATAAAATCACCCTTTTCCTTTTTTTATCCTTATTTGGCTGCCCGAATGTCATAATGACCTCGGAAAAGTGTCACATAATTATGAACTACTCTCCCGTTTTAAAATAAGGGTTCCTTTTGAGGCTGTATATCATTTTTAACGACTTATATTTTTTTAAAAAAAAATTTAAATTTTTTATATAATAGAACTAATTAAGATCTATAAAAAAGATCCTTTTTGAGGTTCACGTTAAAAGATATAAGTCGTTGAAGATGACACACAATCTCAAAAGAGACACTTATTTTAGAACGGAGGCAGTATTTTTTCTTGTTGTAGTTGGACTTCAGCTTGTGAGACTTGGACCAAGTAAAAAAGACCAAAGAAAATGATGTCAATGGGGCACTGGATTTGCGCAGAGATTGAGGAATTAGTTCTGTTGGTTAGCTCATGTCTACCGCATCTCCGCGCTAGTTAACTGAATCTATCCGCCACCTATTTCACCAATTCTTCGGTCATCTTCCCCCCCTTTTTTAAATCCAAAATTGCTTCTCTCCGAGTTCGGGAATCGGGAACGGGGATAGTAGTCTCTGACCCTGAGCTGTCCCCATTGCCATGCCTAAAGAATCGAATGTTTCCATTTTTAAGCATTAGATAGTGGACAATGGAGTTGGTTCCTCAAGATTGATGTGCATAAGTTGGCTCGGACACACTGTTATAAAAAATAAGAAAAATTCTAAGCATTAGATGGGTAAGGGCCGAATCTTTGAGCAATTTTTACCGGGCATGCCCAAGTACCCATCTCGACAGTCCAAAACATTTTTGGAGTGTCAGGGTTTGAAGAGAAAAAGATGAGAGGGAGAAGAGAGAAAGAAGTAATCTGAACTATTCAAAATACTTTTGAACAATTGGGATGGATACTCTGGCACAACCACGCGGTGTCCACGCAGCACCCATATTTTTTTTCCGAATCTTTAATTGTTTGTCACTGATACACCGACTATTTGTCTGTCAAACAAATGAGTTTGATGTGTGCTCAGTTAGTTACTGTAATTTTTTTAATAAATTGAACTTACCGACTCCTACAAAAATTCAACATACTTTAATTTAAAAAATTGGTTTGCCGGTCATGGTTTGAGATTTCGAGATTTGCTACATCCAAATCTTAAATTCGAAAAATCTTGGAAGTGGTATCATTGTTGCGGGTCTACGTATTCTCCGTGAATTAATCAAGGTACGCGTAGCAAGTTGGCCCGGACATTTATGAGTTATATAGTATAAAGAACGCTCGTGTCACTATAAATATATCAATACTTTCTCCACTCGGGTGTTTCGTTCTCACCAATCCAATTTTCTATACTTGTCTTGCACGTTCCCGAAACGGCAAATCCTCTGAGTCCAAATCTCTATGACTGTGAGTCTGTATTCTTCTCTTCTTCCATTGTTGAGTTGAGTTGAGTTGCATTTCTCTTAGGGTTGGGCTATGGCTATGAATTCAAGAACAAGTACAGAGTATTTAATCCCAAAGAAATGGCAAGAAATGGAGATTAGCCCTGAGAAACCCAAGATTCCAACTGAAAACAATTTCAGGAGCAACAACAAGCTTAAGTCTGTCTCTGTTCTTTACTACATCTCCAGAAATGGCCACCTCGATCATCCCCATTTCATGGAGGTTCCTCTCTCTTCTTCCCACGGACTCTATCTCAGAGGTAATATTACCATATCTACCACACATAAATGCAGGAAATGAATCATCTCAAAAGAGATAGTCCTCATCTACATCGTCTATTTGCTGCAATCAGTAGTTCAAATTTGCTAATAAAGCGATCACGGTTGATTAGCAAATCCGAACCATGGATTTTACTAAGTGTAGATGAAGACGGTCTTGTCCAGTCCAAATGTTGGATGGGAGAGAATCCGGATTCCGGACCCATAAATGTATGTAAGATTTATTTTTGTTTGTGTGTGTGTGTGAAGTGTAAGACTTCAAAAAATTTTTGAGTTCTCTATTTTTCAGATGTGATAAACAGATTAGACTTTCTCAGAGGTAAAGGCATGGCGAACATGTATTCGTGGTCTTCAAAGAGGTAAATTCTGAATTCTTTTAGGTCACCTGGAAAAAAGAGGAATAAGGAAGATATATATTTTTTTGGATGTTTTTCTTTTAATTGGTAACTTGGCTTCGGATGTTTTTTTTATTTATTTATGCCTCTTCCTCTAGTTATTTAGTTATTTATTCGGAATCGGAAACCCCGTAGTGCACCACGTAGTACGCGTCCGAATGTCGGGCGTTTGCAAACCCTGTGTACCTGTAAGAGTTCTTCCGTGAATTTGAAGTTCTGAACCATTGATTGCTTGACAGTTTGGCAGATTAACAAAGCATACATTTTGGTCTGCCAATGTACTCGTGTGTTTATTTTTATGGTGGGTACGGTTAGAGCACTCTGATTTGAATTGGGAATTGTTGAATGTATTGCGCTTAAGGTGTTCGAAGAATTGCCAAAGTAATCCCCACAATTGTGAATCAAGCTTGACGTGTTTCAGTTGCAAAATTCTAATTAGCAACCAAAAGGAATTTTGATTTGTCTGTTCAACAATCCATCCCTTTCATGATCTAAAATTGTTGCGAGTTTTCTTGAAGTTACAGTAGTTTCGGAGGCCCGTATCATGAAGTTTTGCAGCCAATTATACATGAAAACTTTGAGATTCGACAAGGCTGTTCCTGAACTTACATAGAATGAAGCCATTACAATTTACAAGCCCATGAAGCCATTGTTTAGGCACCTAAAACTTGGTTAAAATTAGGACTTACAAAACATTTGTGTACTCACATTAGAAGTCCAAAATAAAAATGCTTTTAGTTTGGTAAATGACCCCTTTTTACTCCAATTCCAATTGAATTTTATTTCATGATCTTGTACTAACTGCAGAAGCATAATAGACAGAAGTGTAATGGTCTATCTCCTCATAACTCTATAAAGGGTGGCGGCATTTCCGTCCAAAAGTATCTTGAACAGTCCAGAATTGTTAGAAAAATCTGTCCGGTTAGAGTTTAAACAAGTACGAATCATTGATTGTCAAGGTAGGCGACTCAGATGAGATAGAACTGCTAACTGCAGTACGGGTTTACGCGGGTTTCCTCTTAAATTTCAGGAACCCGTTGTCAATTTTCTGTTTTTTTCCCCCCCTTTCCGTTGAATTATACACATTTCTAACCATTTATATCTTAATTCATCTTCTGTTCTGTGTTTGTTCAGTTTCTTTGAATAGATTAATGCTTTTCTTGTTCTTGCATAATTCTAACAATGCAGTAATGAGACTCTAATAGTACAAAATTTGATTGGTGAATTCAGGAGCTACAGAAACGGATTCGTGTGGCACGATTTATCAGAGAACGACTTAATACCTCCGACGCAAGGAACCGAATACATCCTCAAAGGATCGGAGCTTCTTCGGAGCTCTTTAAGCTTCAGGTACCCTATCAAAACGGGACCATCGGAAATCGTAGCGGAAACAAAATTCTCCGGCGACAATAGCAATTTCCCGGCGATAATCAAGAGAAGAAACCGGTCGTGGGGTTCGTTCGACGAATCGCAAGAGTACAGAGTCTACAGCGGAGAACTCGCCGTAAAGTCCGCCGCCGCTGACGCTTCGACGCAAACCGGCGAGGATCGGAGACTGAGAAGAGGAGGTGAAGAGTGCGTAGAGACGACTACGGAGTTGAGCAGGGGAGAAACGACGCCGTCTTCTATTTCTAGCTCTGAGGTTTTTCTTGGGGGCGTAAGTGGATCTAGAGCCGTCGATGTTTCTGGAGAGATTCGAGATCGGACGGGTAGTAAAGAGCATCATAGTGGGAGAATGAAGGCTTCGCGAGTTCTGATGCAGTTGGTTAGTTGTGGGTCCGTGGCAGTCAAAGACTCGAGGGTTGCGATCTAGGTCACATAATTATGTAGTAGTTACGCTTTGTTTTTAATTTTTGTTTAATGTTTTTTGTTTTCATTATATGTGTGGTTTTCATGAATTTTAATGGCTTTGAAATTTTCTTGTATGCTCATGATTTCGTTCACGTGCATATACGCGTATTATGTGGTTTAGGTTGATTTCGTTCACGTGCATATACGCATATTATGTGAGTTAGGTTGATTTCGTTCACGCACATATACACATATTATGTGATTTAGGTTGTGAACAAGGAGGGATTATCTGATTTGAAGGAGGAGGCTCCTCATCTTCAATTTCTCTGTGGGGAAATCAGAAATGGTTAATTTGGAAGAAAAAGAAAAATTAATCTTATAGATGCTTTAGAGGTAACTTGTGCACAAATTTCAAAAATAGTGCTTAGTTATGAAAAAATGATAGTACTTTTTTTGGGATGAGAAGTTTTAATTTTTCGATTGGCGGTAAAAAGTGTTAGTTGTATTAGTGAAATTTGAATTTAGATCTTGTACATGGAATACATGGTGTCTACTGTTGGACTATTACTTTACTTGCTTGGAAATGAGACTTGACAGGTCTTAACGGTATTCTAGGAGTTGCGGTGTTACACGGAGCCAAACGAGTCAAGAAATGAATTATGAATGTTGATTTAAAAATTTAAAGAGATTTAAAAGTATGTTTGAGTTTAGTTTGCTTCCCAGGCGAGTTAATTTTTAGTAAGGGCAATCTCGATTAATTTTAATTTTTTTGAAACATCATAAACTGAACAACCAGAGTAGTAACTTGGTTAATAAGCTGTTCAATTTTGTTTAATTTATGTAACAAATGGATAAAAAAATGGATCTCAAATTAACTTTTAATGGGTCAAACACGAGTTCGAATTCGAGCAATTTGATTCATTTGTCAGCCATACGGGAGGACCTTATTGGTGATTTTCTTTGAATTTTTGCCACAAAGGTCTCCTTTCCAAATAATAATAATAATAAAAAAAGACTCTAATAACATACACTAGCGTAATTACCCCAAATATAACAGGAAAAGTTTTCCAGGTACTTTTTAAAAACATTTTATCCAATTTTTTCAAACCAAAAATGGGAATGTTATTTACTTCTCGTACTTATTTTCAGGGGTAGCTTTTACCATTGTTTGAGGAGTTCAAGTAAACTCGTTGGGTTCAAGAAATACAGGTGAATTTTAAATTTTATATTTCCATTACTAATTTTTCCCGAATTCAATATTTTCTGCATTGAACCATTCGTATTGAAGCCAAAATAAATGAAAATTCACTTATATTTGAGAGTATGTAGACGATATAGATCCCCCCCCCCCCCCCCCCCACAAAAAAAAAAAAAAAAAAAAAACCCAATAAATTTTCAACCAAAATAAATGGTTTTACTTCATGATTATAAAGTTTTGTATACAAAATTTTCTAATCATTTTTGTCAATCGTTAAACTGAAATCCTGGAGCCACCCCTGCATATTTTCTAATCTTTTTTGTCATTTTTGTCATTTTACTGAAAATTTTCTTGAAGTTTTTTTCTTCTTTGATTTTTTTCTCTCTCACCGTTCAAAATGTAGTATTATAGCGTCATTGCTTACCTGACCTCCATGAATCATGGCTTTGCTGTATATAATTCTGAAGTAATGACAAATTCGTTGTACATAAACCCCAAAAAACCAATTATTTAGCACATAATGTGTCAAATGCATATATAGGATTGTTCCGGTCAGTTTACGCGCATTTTGAGTAATTTCTGGAGACTCAATTTGAACGTATACTAGTAGGGAATTTGACCAAAGGTATATAGCGCGTTTGTCATTGAAACCATAGCAGGCTTTATTTTCGTACTTGGGGATTTTTTTTTTACTTAAAGCAATATCCAATCAAAGCTAGCTGAGCCAGATCCATACGTAATTTATCTACTTAAAGCTTAATTATTTGAACCCGTTATCGAGTTTCTTTAATAAAATTTTATTTGCCGATAAAAAAAAGCTTAATTATTTGTAGCTTAAAACACGATTAGCAACCGTAAGTGAAAATGATCAGGGATCTCGAACCAGCCAGGATATATGGCGAATTTTTTTGCTTTGTGCAGCACTATTACAATGAATATTTGTAAAGAATTATATGGCGATTTTTTTTATTTTGTGCAGCACTATTACAAATATTCATTGCACTAAGAGCATCCCCAACAAGTCTCAGCAAATCTTGAGCCAAAAATATTACTATGAACAGGGATTTACCTACTTACGTCTTTTTTAACACTCCAACAATAGTATTTATGTTAGAGCATCACTAGTGGTATACTCAAACACAAAAATACTCAAAGATGAGTATTTTGATACACAAAAGAGGCTCACAATGGTATTTGGATAAATACTCAAAGTTAACAACATTTGTTACAAATACTCAACTTTTGGCATTTGGATACTCAAAATTACCAATCTTTCTCAATAACCAAACCTCAATAACCAAATTTTGGGGACCACACCGTATCAAAAGTAATAACATTCTCTCTCCATTTTTCAAATACTTAATTCAAAACTCAATTTTTTTGCACTTTCTCCCAAAAATTGAAATTATCAATTTTTAATCTTTACCAAAATATGTTCAAGATTGATCTCATTTTAAACGTATTGTGAATATCTTTTAAATGGTAATAATATTAAAAAAAATATATATGAACAAATTTAAAGTTATACCCATTTTATGAATAAAAATAGAGTGAATAATACTTTTTTTTTATTATGGACACAAATGAACCATTGTAGAAGGGTAGATACTCAAATTTATAAACCCATTAAAAGAATACTCAAAATGTGACGTGGCAATATTTGAGTATCTATATTTGAGTATACCACTAGTGATGCTCTTACATATCAACTATTAAAATACTATTTTTTCCTTTTTAAATAGGGAGCCTTGCCTAGAAGGACAGGGTACGGAGTGCATGCCCTAATTAGTCCATCCTAACTTTTCACAATATCTCTAATCCTTACGTACACACGGATTCCAAAATTACCCCCATATTTTTAAACGGCCCAAAGAGAGCATCTCACTCAAGCACGCCGATGAGAGCATCGCACTCCAGCACGCCATCTCGTCGGCGGCGTGGATGAATTGGAACCCAGAACCTTCTACGCCTCTCCCTCTCGAAGTCTCCTACTCTGCGCTTCTCGCTCTGGACCTTATCCCCAAAATCTGGACGAAAATTGATGTCCATGGTAATACCTTGGCCAGGTCGACGGAGGATCTGTTGACGACGGAGAAGGAACCGAGCCGGAGGTGCATGATGTCCATGTTACACCTGCGCCTGGTCCCACAACCACCACCATAAGGATCAGTTATGCTTCAGTACTAGGACTCGATTCTCTCTCTTCTCGGGTTTGTTTTTCAGATCCAAACCGAAGAAAACTGATTCTGATAAAATTCCGTCAATTCGAGCATGGCGTTGACTTCAACAGGATCGTGGTTCTCCAATATGCTCTCCAGTCACCGGAAGCAATTAACGGCCAGAATAGGTCGGATCAGAGAGAGAGAGAGAGAGAGAGAGAGAGAGAGAGAGAGAGAGAGAGAGAGAGAGAGAGAGAGAGACGTGGCAAGTTAGGAAATGTGGCAGAAACGATTTGCATTTGAGATGATATATACACAGACCAACAAATATGAGAAATCTTCCTGAACAACTGAAATTTTGTAAAGCAAAACATGTAGATTGATGAAGTTTTTGTATGTGACCAGTGACTAAATTCTTAGAGCTGCCCTTGCATGGAAGGAGGGCAAGGCGTGGAGCTGATGGAAAGAAGCAATGAACTGGTGGTCTCAATTTTGGAAATCCAGGAATCTGCAGGGTGTTCTTCTTTTACTTGACTTTGGAAGATGAATTTGGAGAGAGAGAGAGAGAGAAATGGGTGTGTCAAGGGTTGGGTTTATGTCTCATTGACTCATTCCTCATAATTCCAAGTTAAATCACATAATTCGCGTATGTGTGAGCGCAAGTGCACTTGTCAACGCGTATTTGAACACATCCTAACTCACTAAAATTAGCGAGCAAGAGAATTGAGAGCGTGAGTATAGTGCGAGGATTGAAAGCGAGAGCACGGTATATTTTGAAGAATTATGTGACTAAACTTCCATGCCAAAAAAAAAAAAAAAAGGTAAACGATCTTAAAAAAACAAAGCATGAGATAATAATATCTCATCGTGTGTAGTCATTGTATGTATTAAAAAAAAAAGAAGAGATAACAATATCTCATCTTGTACGGTCTCTATTTCTAACAAAACAAAGCAAGCGATAAAGATATCTCAGTTAAAACAATATATCTATAAAAAATAAAAAATAAAAGGGAGAAATAACAATGTCTCATTTTATATAATCTCTATTTTTTTTATACAAAATAAAGCAAGAGATAGGAGTATCTCAGCTAAAACAGTCGTTATTTCTATAAAAATAAATAAAAATAAAGCAAGAGATAGGAGTATTTTTTATACGAAATAAGGCATGAGATAATTATATCTCACTTATACAATCGCTATATTAAAAAATAAATCAAGAGATAATGTTATATCAACTGAAACTGGGTTCTACAAAAATAAAGAATGAGATAATGATATCTCAGTTAAAAACAAGAGATAACAATATCTCAGAAATAAAAATAAAACAAGATCATGGGTATCTCAACTTATGAGTTTTTTTTTCTATAAAAATAAAGAACGAGATAATGATATCTCAGTTTAAACATTCTCTCATATCATTTTCTTTTATTTTTTTAATTCGTTTCGTTGAGAGAAATCTATAATTGACAAAAATGTGATGCAACAAACATAAAGAACGAGATAATGATATCTCAGTTTAAACATTATCCATTATCTCTATCTACAAATCGAAGTTAGAGATAATAATATCTTAGCTTATACAATATCTATATATTCAAAAAAATGAATTAAGAGATAATACTATCTCTGCAAAAATAGTATCTGTTTTACAAAAACAAAGAATGAGATAATAATATCTTAGTTAAGAACAAGAGATAACAATATCTCAACAGTAAAAATAAAGCGAGACTTGGGTATCTCAGCTTATATATTTTGTTTCTACTTAAACATTATCTTTATCTACAAAACAAAGAATGAGATAAATCGGGAGGCCAAACACCAAAATACAAAAATAAATATTCGCATGGCAAACCAAAACGGGAGGCCAAACACATAATATAACACGAGATAAAAATATCTCATCTAAAAAATAATTGGTATGTTCATCCTGTAAACAATAATTAAAGTGCATGATAAACAAAACAAGATAATGATATCTCAATTGAAACAATCTATATATACAAAAACAAATAACGGGATAATGATATCTCAGACAATCACTTTATCTAAAAAACAAAACAAGAGATAATAATATCTCGGTTATAAATTAAATAATGTGTCATGAGTCATTACCATTAGGTTTCACATATTTAAATAGTAAAAATTGACAAGCCCGGAGGTTATTTCCTGGTCTTCTCATGTGGGAGACCAAAGTTTGCGGGTTCGCGTCTCTGCAGAGTCTCTCCTCTCCCCTAAAATTTTCTTCGCATTTTCGATATCGTGCTTATTCAGATTAATTTTCCAAGCGTCTGGTGAATTTCTGGTATTTTTTTGCGAACGAAGTCCAGACAACACAAGCGAACAGGGACCGGTTTCACACCGTCCGTGAAATTATTTCTCCAACTGAAAAGTTATGGTGGCAAATGTTACTCCTTTAATTTTGTTGGCTAAAAAGTAATTCTTTTAAGACTGAAGATTGGTTGGGATGACACGGTGACACCTATTGAGTGGGGTGGGAACATTTATTAAATTTTGCCTCATCTTCCCTGTGAACTCTCTTCTGCCCTTAATAATTTTGCCTCATCTTCCTCGGTGAACACTCCGCCGCCGGCGACCTATCACTCCTCCGGCAAGCCACAAGATCGGCGGTTTCGCTCTCTCTACCTCTTGTTCTCTCTCTTTCTCGACTAACAACATTTAAAGAAAAAGGGAATGGAAAATGGAAACCACGTATATGGCAGCCATGGCAGTCGGGTTCCATGGCCACCGGCACCTTACCTTTCCTCCCTTTCTTCTTCTCTCTAGCTACTTCCCTACAGGCTACACCTCTTCCCTTCTCCTTCTTCCCAGGCCGAACTCGTTGCCATCGCTGTTGCTGGACAAGATGCACAACTGTGCGTAGCGGCAAGCAACTCCTTCCATTGCTCTCTCTCTCTCTCTCTCTCTCTCTCTCATCGAGACTAATTCTGGCAAAGAGTATGGGGCCAGCGGTGGTGTTGTGACTACCATTTTTTTCGGGAGAAGAGAGAGACCGTATGCGCGAGCGAGAGAACAATGCTCGATTGTGTATCCGGAGGGATATTTTTGTCCATTAAAAGACTTTAAAAATGAACACTTTTAAAACTGTGGACACGCCGCATCTTAAAACATTCCGCTGGATTAAACAGTCCACTGGACCCAAAACCTTGGACCCTAGCCCAATTTGCCGTTTTAAATATTACTAAAAAGAGGAGAGAGGAAAAAAATTAAATAAAGGTGTTTTTTGTTTTTTTTTTGGGGTTGTTTGAACAGTGACTTGGTAAAGGGAGGGACGTACTGTACGCGGACTTACTTTACCTAGGGTTTTATTAAACCTGCTGTAGGCTTGAGTTGGACAGCTTCCTCCCTAAAATACCGAAAAATGACATTATAAGGAGGCGATTTTGCTTGGTCTAATCACGTAGATTCTTTTTGATGATGAAGTCAGCAATGACTCACATTGTTAGGTTTTTTTTTACGTGGACTGTTTTTGATGATGGAGTTAGCAATGACTCATAATGTTAGGGTTTTTTTTTTTTTTTTAATAAAAAGGAATTTGAAACAGTCTAATATTTGTGATCGCATTGCCGAACAAGTTTGGGCTAGCATTGCCAAACAAGTAGGCACTGAAGTCAATTTTAACACCATTAATTAGTCATGAAACTCATGTTAGCTGAGGTTGGACTTTTTTCCATACTTCATAGAAGTCCATGCAAGCCTGGAAGTCTAGAATAGTCGTTGTCTAAAAATTGGAAGAATATTGGCTCATTCAGCGGTGTTACATTAAGCGAGTTTTGTTTTCAAACTGTCTTGGTTTTTGTGTTCACACTTTTTTATATGATGTATTGTGAGAGGATGACCTGTCTTGGTTTTTGGGAAAAACTAGTTTTTGAAAAAAAAAAAAAACTAGTTATTCAGGGGATGTTCCACTAAGAGTGTTTTTAGAATAAACTGGTTTTTCACGATTTTTTATGTGATGTATAGTGACCTGTCTTGATTTTTGGAAAAACTATTTTTTGTTAGTAGAACATCCCTTGATAAATGATGTTAAACTGTATGTTATCAAATGTTGACTTTGGCAAAGTAATGTCCTATGTATGGCTATATCCATAACACGAAAATAAATCTATCACAAGGTTGTTAGAGTATGATGTTTGACTATTCACTTGCAAAACTTAATAAGTTGGAGATATGTTGGTGTAATTTTTTATAACTTATAAAATAGTAGTTCAAACTGTTTGTTAAATAAATCATAAAATAGTTTTTTATCAACTCAATATCTAGGTTAATCTCAATTATTCTATAAAAACACTCTTGAATTAAGTGATTTCTGTAAGGCACATTTTTACAAATTTTTACAAAGTCTTATATACTAGAAGATATATATATATATATATATATATATATATATATATATATATATATATATATATATATATATATATATTTTCCATCAAGTTAGAATAGTGATATAGATTGTTAATTTGGGACGGAGGGTGGTAACTTTTTGGAACGAACATAATAGGCTAGCTATTCTTCTTCCTTGGATTATCTCACTTCTCATCCAATAGTACAAAATAATCCACATCATCTTAATTCCACTATAACCAAACACGATACAACAAACTCCATCATTCATCTAATCCCATCTAAAATACGTTGGACCACACTTGTCAATCTATCGCCGTCTTTAATCCCATCTTATCCGATTCTTTATAAAAATAATCTGACACTCAAATGTGCCAAATGATTTTAAGTTCATTCGATGTATATTGGACCCAAGTTATATTGGACCCAAATGGTTTTAGTCATGAAACTCATGTTAGCTGAGGTTGGACTTTTTTCCATACTTGATAGAAGTCCATGCAAGCCTGGAAGTCTAGAATAGTCGTCGTCTAAAAATTGGAAGAATATTGGCTCATTCAGCGGTGTTCCATGAGTGGCGGAGGCAAACTATGGCCAGTGTGGGCACGTGCCCACACTGCCATTTTTAAATTCGTGAGTATTTTTTTTTTTTTCAGTCAGAAATTCGAGTCATTTTACATGTATTTCGATTTCCCTTCTCTTCCACACTTGGATTAGTGATTCACAAGAGATTTCTTTTTTGAGGCCTAACCCCAAGTGGTTGCTAAGTTTTGATCTCAGGATGTCTTGGTATTTCATAAGTTGTAGCAATTACTAAAACAAACAATTAATATTATTTAGACAATTCTTAACTCACAAAACCATATACCCAATGATATTTTCTTCGCTCGCTCAACAGAATGATGAACATTACCTAATTTATGAGCAATTCATATTCGTCCCACTTTAATTGGAACCGTTTGTTGTATAGGAGTAAATCTTAATCTAGAGGAAATCATTTGCATATTCGTAAATGTTTGAGGATACTATATTTTTGTGTAAAATTTGAACCCAAATTATAAAGGAAGATACATTTCGGTCAAATACATAGCGATAGGGATGAACTAATTGTTTTTTTTCTTGGATTGTTCATAAATCAAGCCTTACAAAATGAATGTTTTTTTTATTATCGAAGTAATAACTTAGGGTGGAGAAAGGAAATTTGAGCAATGTTCATCCATATTTTTGGTGGGTAAACAAAATAACACTCCACACAAACCTAAAAATCTCATTTCTTTCTCTCGCGGCATGCAAGACACAAGCGACAATCATCTTGTCAACAACCACCAACTCGTGGGAGTCGTATAAGTTGTTATCAAAACTCTTGTTTCATAGTGCCCTCACTCAAACGAAATCCTGGCTACGCCACTCACTTCCATCAAGGAAGTTTTGTTTTCAAACTATCTTGATTTTTGTGTTCACACCTTTTTATGTGATGTATTGTGAGAAGATGACATATCTTGGCTTTTGGGAAAAACTAGTTTTTGGAAAAAAAAAAAAAACTAGTTATTCAGGGGATGTTCTAGTAAGAGTGTTTTTAAAATAAACTGGTTTTTCACGATTTTTTATGTGATGTATAGTGACTTGTCTTGATTTTTGGAAAAACTATTTTTTTTTGTTAGTGGAACATCCCTTGATAAATGATGTTAAACTGTATGTTATCAAATGTTGACTTTGGCAAAGTAATGTCCTATGTATGGCTATATCCATAACACGAAAATAAATCTATCACAAGATTGTTAGAGTATGATGTTTGACTATTCACTTGCAAAACTTAATAAGTTGGAGATATGTTGGTGTAATTTTTTATAACTTAAAATAGTAGTTCAAACTGTTTGTTAAATAAATCATAAAATAGTTTTTTATCAACTAAATATCTAGGTTAATCTCAATTATTCTATAGAAACACTCTTGAATTAAGTGATTTCTGTAAAGCACATTTTTACAAATTTGAAATAATAAACAAAGTTACAAATTTAAGCTTAAAATTAACTTTACAATTGATCCGAACGTGTGACAAGGGACTAATTATTCGGTACTCCCAAAGTACCATGTGACATTACTAGCTATGTGGTGCTTCCCACAAATAAAAGATCGCTACTACACTATGTGGGTCACTCACTGTCTTCCAACCACTAAAAAGTAAACGATAATTGTCTCTCTACATGAATGATACTCCGAGAGTGCTAAATAATTACTTGTGACAATGAAACTTTAACTAATCCCTCAGAAAAGCCAAGAGGCCTTTGGCTCAATGACATCTAAAGTGCAACTATGTTCCAAGAAAAAACGGAGGTTAGGAGTTCAACCTATTTGTCAGAGTGTTAATCAAACTATTTTAACAATACTAACTTTCGCCGATAAAAAAAAAAAAAAAACCTAATATCTTAAAAAGAGAAAAGGGGTCAAAAAATACCAACGCCAAACGTGGTGTGAGAAATCTTCTAGATGAGTGAAGCTTCGAAAGACTGTGGACTCGCTCCGTGGCTCACCAGTCGCGACTCACAACTTGTCTCTGTTTGTTGGCGCTAAGGCTTACGTGGTCCATGACGGCTCACCTAATTCACACGTTGTGTTTTTGACTCAATACCACCAAATTACACTTTTAGCCCCCATTACACTAGCAATGACCTCACTACATTGTCACAAAAAAAGTCAAACTCAACAAGTGCCATCAACCCTATAAATAAGCACAACACTTAACACAAGTCTACACCAAAAACATCTCCTAACCAAACCAATATTCCAATTCCACCCCTATATTTAATGATGAAGAGAGGTAGAGAAGGAGATTTTGACACCCTAACAACCATGGCCAACTACTTAGTGCTCCTCTCTCGCGGCGGCGGAGATTGCTTTCAGTCTGTCGTCACGGGGGAGCCGAGCCGAGTCTTTGAGTGCAAGACGTGTAACCGGGGGTTCTCGTCGTTCCAAGCGCTCGGCGGGCACCGTGCCAGCCACAAGCGGGTGAGAGGGATGGGAGGGGAGCTGAGCCACCACGTCGAGTCGCCGGCGAAGCCTAAATCCCACGAGTGCCCGATATGCGGGGCGGAGTTCGCGCTAGGGCAGGCTTTGGGTGGTCACATGCGGCGGCACAGGGTGGCTGCCGACGACGTACGACAGACGGTGGTGAAGAAGTCGAGTAGTAATAGGAGGGTTCTGTGGTTGGATTTGAATTTGAGTCCTGGGGAAAATGGGTTGGAGTTTCAGATTGAGAAGGTGGCTCCTCCTTTGCTTCATTGCTATTTATGATGGGAATTAGGTGAAGGAACGTCGAGTTATTGAAGATCAGGACTAATTTTTTTTTTTATTTTTAAATTTTTCCCTCTGAATATAGTATATACAAAAACAGATGTTTTTTTTTGGATGTTTCATTTAGGTTTATATTGGGATTTATTCATTTGCTTGGATCTTACAATTTGAGTGATTTTGAGGCCTCATCGACATTTATAACTTGATACTTTGTGCGCACATAAATGTGAATCAATAAAACACACGAACTCCCGACAATTAAAATCAAAGTCGACGGTTGACGATCTATGGATGGAAAATTCAACACGGCTATTGATGGAGCAGTTGGACATGTAGACCCGCGACATGGAGCCTTTGAACGGAGTATGTTGGATGGCTCTCAATTGATCATTAGATGAAGTGAATATAAGTCTAGCTTGGAAAACGGTGTTGAAAGTACTAACAGATTAGAATCAAAGAGTTTGAATATAAGGGGGTCATGGTCCAATGAATGAAACTCAATGTACGGTTCATACATGGGGAGGAGATTGTTAAGACAGGCTTGAATGTTAATTCGTATATGGGATTAAAACACTAATGATTGAGTTCTAATATAATATCGGACATGTTTAATTGTATGCTGAGAGAGGTGGGATTAGAGCCTGGACTATTATTTGTCTTTTTACTAACTCCATCAGTCTAAGAAAGTTGGTCTACTGCGAAAAACGTGTAGTTTTTAGATAAAAATAAATAAAGTACTTTTCACGCCTTTTTTTTCTTCTAAGCAATCTACTCCCTCCATCCTAATTTTTTAATAGTCCACTTTCACTTTCTCGATTATGTTTTCAATTTGTTATCTTTCAATATATACTAATATTTTTTAAGATTTCAAAAATTTTGTTTAATACATATTGCATATACAAAGTCTTATATATATATATATATATATATATATATATATATATATATATATATATATATATATATTTTTTTTTTTTTTTTTTTTTTCCCCCATCAAGTTAGAATAGTGACATAGATTGTTAATTTGGGACGAAGGGTGGTAACTTTTTGGAACGAACATAATAGGCTAGCTATTCTTCTTCCTTGGATTATCTCACTTCTCATCCAATAGTACAAAATAATCCCCATCATCTTAATTCCACTATAACCAAACACGATACAACAAACTCCATCATTCATATAATCCCATCTAAAATACATTGGACCACACTTGTCAATCTATCGCCGTGTTTAATCCCATCCTATCCGATTCTTTATAAAAATAATCTGACACTCAAATGTGCCAAATGATTTTAAGTTCATTTGATGTATATTGGATCCAAGTTATGTGGTTTGCACTTAGCTGGTTCTCCTTGACAAAATTAAACCTTATGCATAAGAGGTTGTTGGATCAATAGATGGTGCAAACACCCAAAATACATTTGTATGCAAAATTTGCTTCTTGTTCTTTCTGTTTTCCATTTTTTTTTTTTTAAACTGCCTTTCTGTTTTGCTTAGGAAAAGAGGGGGAAAAAAGAAAACAAAAAAACTCTGAGTAATTTGAAAATGGAGCAAAGGTGGACCTTCAGGCTTCAATTGGATCCTGAAGTCATAATAGTGGCGGTGAGCCCTGTCCATATCAAGTTGGACATTCTTTCTTGATGACCTAGGCCCATCTCACTCTCTCTCTTTCGGGCCAGACTATTTAGAGGTGGGCTTAGGGGTTAATCTGTGAAGAATTTCAGATTTATATAAATCTAATTCTTAAAACAACAACTCAAAAGAAAATAATTATTGTTCTTTCAGAATCAGATTTTAATTTGTAAAAAATTAATAGGCATGACTCCTCGAGATGTTAAACTTTGTTAAAAAACATTACTGCAAACAAACATACCTTATACCTGTTATGACTTATCCGCTCAATGTGCACTTTATTTAGAATAGTCTTTTCATTTTCTAAAAGAAGAAGTAAGCGGTTTATATACATCGGGACACAAGAATGTAATTTCTAAAAACACAACACATTGCTTTTTGAGGTCTAGTTTGGAGAGCTTTTTATTGATTTATTTAATCGGATTTTAATATCTGTCCTTCTTCTTTTTGTCTATTCTTTATTTTTTCATAAAGCTTTAGATTTTGATTTGCCTATATATCCCTTCGACTTTGCACCTGTAAGCACTTTGGTCCTTCTAGTTTCAATTTAGACAAAATAAACCTTTTAATTTGGAATTGATTCCAATGTGATCCCTCAGTTGGGATCTGTTAGTTTTTTGGGCCGAAAACGGGCATGTGCCAAGCACATGACCATTTGGGAGGGGTAAAATTGCCCATTCCTGACACCCTTCTCCCTTCTCTTCCCCTCAACAACCCTAACCTCCATTGGAGGATGTAAACAACTTAGTTGTGTTTTGATTATGTGAATCGGTGGTGACAGTACCAAGTCAGCTCATGGGTTTCGTGGTTTAGTGCATGAGTGCTTAGGGAATTATATCACATCAATAGGAAATTTGTTTCTTTAATTTAGATTGTAAGAGTAATTGGTGGGTTTGCAAAGGTTAAATGGCACTGGTAGCTTGGGTTTTGGAGGTGAAACTTGGCCACCCAAATTGATATGTTTACAAAAAAAAAAAAAAACAGTATAAAAGAGAAATAGTAAATAAAATAGTATTAATGTTTAGGAAAAGGAATCTTATTCAGCGATCCACTGTCCTGAACTACTGATGGACCTTGACTGTGGTTGCTCTCTTTCCATTTCTCTTTTTCTCTGTTAGGAACAAAAATAACCCCAATGCTCTCAACAAGTGGAAGAGAGGGGGAGAGGTGAGAGGAATGGATGACTTTACCCCTCCCAAATGGTCATGTGCTTGGCACATGCCCATTTTCCGTCCAAAAAACTAACAGATCCCAACTGAGGGATCACAAAGGAACCAATTCCAAATTAAAAGGTTTATTTTGTCTAAATTGAAACTAGAAGGACCAAAGTGCTTGCGCGTGCAAAGTCGAAGGGATATATAGGCAAATCACCCTTTTCTAATTTCTAAAAACACAACACATTGCTTTTTAGGTCTAGCTTGGAGAGCTTTTTATTGATTTATTTAATCGGATTTTAATAGATTTCCTTCTTCTTTTCGTCTATTCTTTATTTTTTCATAAAGCTTTAGATTTTGTTAATAGAAGTAAATATTAAAACAGTAGAATTAAGTCGATTGAATATTAGTAACTTAGTGAACGAACCACATTTTTGGACAGTTCTAAATGTTCAAAAAATTGAACTTTTTGGACAAATGTGGTCTATTTGATACGGTACACGTTTCTGATCGACTTGATTTTTTTACAAGTTTATTCTAAGTAAGAAGCTCTACATAGTGAATTGTTTCTTAAATTTTTTTGGGCTCGGGACGATTTCCGTTTTTTTGGGCACAACCACCTGTTGTGCCTGCAAGCTGCCCTATTCCGTGGTTTTTTTTCTTTCATATATCTCAAAAAAAGACAGAGAAAAGAGTTTAACGTATGGTGAGATATGCGCAAAGAATGTGTGTAAAACAAGAACGATATGATGAGACTCCAACTAACTAATCTAAAGTGGTTTGTTTTAGAATCTTAAGTAATCAACGCTTAGATTTTGCAGTATAATTTTTTTTTTTTCAAAACCCGAATGTCCGGCCAGTTTGTGTGAATCTCGATTAATTCCGCGGCTATAAAGTTAACGACCGGACAATCTTTCCAGTGGCTTCGTGGTTTGGAATGTTTGAACACCGTGGGATTTCGATATTGTACCTGATCAAACTAATTAACCCTGATTGCATAATGAGCCAGAGCTTTTAAGAAATTTATTTAGGGAAATTAACAACTGGAATTATTGCTTCAACAACATCAACGCAAGTACTCAACGATCAACCCAAGTCCACTCAAGATCGGGTTCCGGAGAAGAGAGATCTGCATATGTGCTTTTTTTTTTTTTTTTTTTCTTTTCAAAAGATTAAAAGTAAAGATATATAGTTAATCCTGTCATGGTCTTATTTTCACCATTGGTAATATGTTGCAGATTGACATAATATGCAGGGTTGATAATTACACGATTAGTTAGGTGTTTAAGGGGTAAATTCACTATAATCTTTAAAAGTTTCAAACACAATCCATGCCAGGCAAATCATTGGAATTATTACATGTGGGTCAAAATCTAGAGTAATTAATGTTTTCTAGTTATATTGCATTTTTTTTTTACATTAAATTAACAAATCCATTCTAGACAAGATTTACGAAAAATAGAACTGGAATTTATCCGTAACCGTCCGTCCCATGTGGAGTTTGAACCCACAATGTTCACATGAAGAGATTGAGAGAATACCACTTTGACAACGAAGACCGTAATTATATTTACTCATTTTTTTTGGACATTAAATTAACAAGATTTATGAAAAATAGAACGGGAATTTACCCCTAACCGTTACCGTCCCATATGGAATTTGAACCCACAACGTTCACATGAAGAGATTGAGAGAATACCACTTTGACAACGAAGACCGTGATTATATTTACTCCTTCTTTCTCAATTTGTTTGTTTATTATTAGAAAATCAATTATAAAGCGAACATATTCATTGCACCTTACTACTCATTTCGTAATTTTTCAAGAGATACCCTTTTAAAGTTAAAGTATACTTCTCATTTCAATTCAAGACAGGAAGGAAAATGAAAAATTTCCTAGAACTTTTATTTTTACTAATATTTTAAGATGGACAATGATTTCGATTACTAGTTGTTTCTAGGGTCAGGTCGAGTTGAGCCGAGTTTTTTAGTGGTCGAGTTGGGTTTGTTTATTGAACAAGTCTAAAATTTGAACTCAAGCTCGGTTCGTTTGTAATCAAGTCATTTCTATAACGAGCCGAATAATTAATGTTTTCTAGTTATATTGCATTTTTTTTTTACATTAAATTAACAAACCCATTCTAGACAAGATTTACAAAAAATAGAACAGGAATTTACCCCTAACCGTCCCATATGGAGTTTGAACCCACAACGTTCACATGAAGAGATCGAGAGAATACCACTTTGAAAATGAAGACTGTATTTATATTTACTCCTTCCTTCTCAATTTGTTTATTTATTATTAGAAATTCAATTATAACACAAACATAGTCATTGCACTTTACTACTCATTAGAACTTTTATTTTTACTAATAATTTAAGATGGACAATGATTTCGATTGCTAGTTGTTTCTAGGGTCAAGTTGAGCAGAGTTTTGTAATGGTGGAGTTGGGATTGTTTATTAAACAAGTCTAAAATTTGAGATCAAGCTTGGTTCAATATTTGTGACCTGGTTATTTCTACAACAAGCCGAGCTTATAGAAACAAGCAAAGCTTTTGTGAACCTAGCCTACTTCACGAGCCTAAAACTTGAACCTAAACTTCACTTCTGCTCGCGAGCAGTTTGGTTCGCGTGGGGCCCACTTGTTGCTCATTATTCATTAGTGTCCTCAAGAAAAACAAGAAACATGAGATCATCAGTGAGACAATCATCGGTTACTTACATTAACTGCATCCTATCAGTTACTCATTAAATTTACATGTAAACTGGGCTCAGATTTATGTAATCTGGAGTGATCTGCTTTCTGGAGTGATCACATTATTTATCACCATAATCAGTGCAGACTATTCAGTGTGCTTCATGCCTACCATGCTTTTCTACCAAAGCCCATCTCATCACCGTCCAATTGTCAAGCATCTCATCAAGTTTAATTTTTTTTTTGGGACAGAATTCAAAAATCATTACGTTCATTTCTCATTGGGTAATAGTAGAATTTGTTGACATGACTATATGCAAAAAATTATATATTTATCTAAAAGTTCATATATGGAAAATCTTAAAATAGATTATTAGAATTGGCAAACTAAAACGTTGGTGGAATCTCATTGTTTTCCCATGATTACTAGATCAGACGAAGGGGTGACTAAGGTTTGAAATTTTAGAGTTTGCTCCATTCTAAAGTTTTACGTTCGAAACCTCTTAAATGCTGTCTACTCCTTAACCAATCAATCCCGAGTTTTAATATGCCTTTAAATGGGGCTCTCGATAGTGAACGATGAGAGGTGCGGGTAAAAACTTGTTGCGGAGTAATGCTAGGAACACAATTATCCGGATAGAACTTCGAACATAACCGCTCACAGGCACGTAATCCCGCATAATAATGTCTGTGAAATCGCGTGCATGTGAGGAGTTGTGTCCAAGGTTCTGTTCCTGGCATTTTTGCCTTGTTACGGTAAAAAAAACAAAAACATACTGGTAGAAGATCACACGGGAAAAGTGACGTAAAAAAAAGGGACAAAACAAAGTAGACTTTAAAAAGTTGTGTTCCCATGGAACAAGTTAGGGGTACCAAAGTATAGTCATACACGTGGAAGAATTATATTGGTTTGATGCTTGGTAGTTTCATTTACTTGGCCAGAGAATTCTGGCCACGTCATGAACCATCTCTTTAAACTGCGTCCACTTTCACAAGATAATCCCTCTCCGGTGACAATCCATAGGATACATTTGCTAAATGGGGCCAAGAAATGACGGAACGTGTGATTGGGAATACAAAAGTTTAATCCTGTGGTTTTCGGCACACGATAATCACTAATACCCGAAACCCAATTTGATCGATAACTTTTAATAACCACACTATTTGTGTGAGACTTTAACCAAAACCAAACATAGTATAACTAATCCGATACTTATATACAATTCCATCCAGCAACAATTACATTAAAAGACAGGAATGAAAACAAAATTACTAACAATTGAAAACGATCACGGCATGCTAAGGCTTTCAAAGGCCACCGACTCTCAGACATACCTGCTGAAGAAGACCCAACACATTCGGGACGGGATGATGAATTCGATCAATAGTTAGCAGTAGAGAACCCAAATGGGTACTCAGCTCAAACCATTACACTAATGTCTCATTTATTCGTGTTTTTAAAACATAGTCCGATAATTAGATGTATACCTAGATCATAAAAAAATTACTAGAATTGAACGTCTTTCGATCCATAGTGGCGATCTGAACTATTCTGTTGTTGCAATCTATAGTTTGAATTTCCCATAAACTCTTACCGATAAGAGTTTAGAAGGAAGATCTGAACCGTTGAAAATACCAATAGATAATCCTGATTTAGGCTGTCTTCTTCTGTCCAAAACATAAGACCGAAGAGGACCCAGATCCAATTTACTATCAGAAATAAGTTCTTCACGCCTATGCATCCACGTGTACGTACAGAAAAATGCAACACATACGTTAATGGTACGCCAAACCACACCATAGCTTTCGCAACGGTATAAAAATGCCAAACTTTCACACTCTTCAGTTCCTTTCATTTCTCCTTTCTATATACTGTATTGACGAAAAAATCTCGGTTCTGTTTTCACCGGCGTAGGGTTGCCGGAAAATCCTCTGGCACCTCCTAAGGTACTTCCACCTTGATACTCTCTCACTGATAGAGTTAAGCCTCCACATTTTTCTGTATCGTTGATTGGGTTTCATCTCCTTTATTCCTTCATGGGTTCATACAATGCATGTTGTGTATATATATAGATATAGGCATATGATGTAATGTGGGTAATCCAATTGCAGTTCAATTCAGATTTTGGACATCAATTTTTGTTAAACAGTTTTTCTTTAACTAGGGGCTTGAAGGATTATGGGAAGGCATTTGGATTGTTGATAGAGTGAGCTGACTCAGTCAATTCTATCTGATCAAAAGGAAGAGCAAAAGAGGGGTGAAAAATGGTGGGTTTTTCTTTTTTAAACCTATGATTGTGGATTTTCTACTAAAATTCTGTTTGGGTATTTTATATGTTGATTTATGGAGAATTTTCTAGTTCTTTCTTGTTTGGTTGGTTTGATTGGATAATTTTGGCATTCCAGCGAATTCGGTTTTTTTAATCTAATTTTATTTTATATGTTAGAAGAATCTAATCCGGTGTATCAACAAGAATAAGTCTACAGGCACACTCACTAGAACACACCCCAACCACAGCCCATTGTGTGTGGAACCTATCTCGGGGTCTCACACGAATGAACGGAGCCGTTCAATTTTTTTAAGAATATTTTTTAAGGTTTCCTGAAAAAAATCAGCTCAATCAGATACTGGTAAAGGCTCGATTGAATTATTCAAGTTTCAAGCCTTTACCAATGACTGACTGAACTGATTTTTTTTTCTAGAACCCTTAAAAAGACATTCCAAGAAAATTGAGTAGCTCCGGTCATTTGTGTGAGACCCTGAGGTAGTTCACACACGATGGGGTGTGTTCGAGTGGGTGTGCCTGTAGACTGATTGTATCAACAAACGTATCAACTTCCTCTTCATAGGAATTGAACCCACAACCAGACCGTCCTTAGGTGTTGCTGCACAACCGTTAGACCAACTCCCTTGGTTTGCCAGCCCTGGTCACCCCTCCTACCTTTGTTCTTTCAGCAAAGGAAATGATTAGACTTACAGTTGGTCTCCAACTCTGAAGTTTTCGGTTTTTTAACTACTTCAGTGCAGCTACACAACTATTGGACCATCCACCCTTATTTCCTCGAGATTCATGGTTGAGAATCTTTAATTACAAATAAGCTAGTGACTCGTGTAGAGAATTATTTTCAGCTAGATTCTATTTTTTAAATTTCTGCATTTGAATAAATGCATTGCATGATCAACACAATTGGATTTAGAAAGCTGATAGACAGTTGGAAATTTAGTTGCCTCCCTTATGCTTCTATTCTCAGCTACCTTGCTGCTTTTGGATGAACTATCCGGTTATAATAAATTTTGATTAAAGTGCTAATTTTTCAACTGTGCATATCTCACTCTGAACATTTTTGCATGTTGACAATTGGGCATTAAAATAATGGTAGGGCTCACAAAGATCATCGTGATTATGATAAATTGCAATAAGTGCTAGATTTTTCCTACTCTGCGTATCTGATTCTTTAAACGTTTTTGCTCGTTGACAATTGTGCATTAAGTGATCAGAGGGCTCAAAGAGACAATCGTGCCAAGCAGAGAGCTTCGTTTTCTCATGATTTTGTCCTTTTTTCTTTTTTTTGCACATTGTCACTACCCCTTAAGTTCCCTATATAGTTTTTGTTTCCACTTTCGTACCCTTAAGTGTTTATTTTTCTTTATTTCTCTCTTTTATTTCTTTTTAGTTTTTCCTGTCTTTTGGACAATTCCAATGGAGGACAGCAACTGTTAAGCTGGAGGAATATGAGCTGGAAGAGTTGTAACTTGTTCTTCTCTATGTCGGTGTTTCTTTGAGATATGTAGGCCTGTAGGTCTTTCTTTTTCTTTTTTCACTTTAAAAAAGAATACAGAATGTTTTGATGGTTACTTCCCAATGCCTTAGGTGAAATGTATGGCAGGAGAGGAATAGGTGTGCATCTTGGACTAGAGTAAGATTCTGGTTTGTAGACTTAGATAAAGGTTAATGCCTTCCATTTTTCGATGGTTGCAGCAGTTACATACGTGATGAAGTCATTGGTTGATTTTGTAGGGTATATCAGCTTTATTAGATACATGCGGTTTCTAGTTATCTCACGTATTTGATGTTAGGCATATGGCTTTCCACACTCTGGGTACATATAATATTCTGGAAGAGAAATGTAGTTTTGGTAGGGTTCACGGGACCGATTCACACAGTATGGGTGAATATGAAACATATCTTTTGTGTTGCAGCTCTTTATATACTTGATTATGGTTCTACCATTGTATTTTATCCTTGAAGGCCTAAAAGATAGCATGGAACTACTTGGAAACTCTTGGTGTTATCCATGTTATTAGAAATATGGATCACTAACCCATATGGAAGCAAATTAGATTCTACTTGCTTTACCCTTTGAAGTTCCGGCCATCAACACCATCACACTCTTTCATTGACCAAACAGCCACCCAAAAGAGCTATAAGAAGGTTAGAGTTCGGGGAAAGTATTTTTGGGAGTATATAGGAGAAGAGGAGAAGTTCTGATGAACTTATTGAGCTCATTGGGTCGTTTACATAAGGAAAGAACGCAGCACAAGTCGAAGAGGAAAGAAATTGCTAGAAACCTAGCAGAACCAGGATTGCAGAACTAATCACGTGGAGGACCAATCAGTGACACTCCCGCCTGATTGAAGCCGTGGCTGCAGGATTAGATGTCACGGCAGCTAATTGGGCCTTTGTTTTCTGTGGCTGCAAGATCAGTTTGGCAACCGTGAAATCCAATAAATGGAAGCCCCAGATGTGACCTTTTGTTTTTCTTAAGTTCCTGGTCCTGACCTGACCTGACCTCGATCCCAAGGCAAGAAGGAGAGACTTCACGAACCACGTGAGCTGGTTAAATGTGTGGGACCTCGACCTACGTCAATGTCAACACCCTCAAAACCTGTAGTAAAATCTCAGATTCAAATATATCTATTTGTTTTTTTAATCGGCTTCCAATAAATCTATGTTGCCCACAATTCCTAATTTATATGGTTCTGATACACATAATCCTTGCACCATTAACAGTAAACACATGCATAACTATACTCAAAACTTAATGCAATGAATGAAGCAAATGCATGTATTTGAAGGTGTATTCCTTATGGAGTCCATTTGGCGAGGTCCGAACACAATAAAAATATTGCTTCTTAGGAGCTTTCATTTCTTGTCCTGCAAAATTAATGCTTCTCTGGGGATTTTGTGTCCTCTATTCTTTTAATATTCGAAACAAAGGAGATTGTATGAGCCTATAAGGGAAAGAGTACAATAGGGTTTGACGACAAAGTCTCCCCAATTAAATAAAACCATAGCCTCTACGCTATATGTCCCGGATCGCTGTCCAATCCTTAAAACAACAATTTAAGGTATCTACTTAAATGGTGTAGAGGATACCAAAGCCCAATAGGATGACAAAGTACTCACGCTCTCCGATGAAGGCTTGACAAAGTACTAAAGTACTAACACTCTCCTATGGAGAGTAAACTTCTTCAAACTTGTCCTCTAAGATTCTAGTATTTTGCTATAATAAAAGAACCTTAAAAAGAGCTATTGCCTTCTTGTTGCAATCGAAGCCTTAACAGACGATCCAAAGAAAAGAACTAGACCGTTGGGACAATATATCAACGTGTCCCCTTTGATAGTAGACCGTCTATAACCCCCTTCAAAAGTCAAAAGGAGAGGCAAGATTCTTCTCGAACTTAAGTCAACGGTTGGGCTACTATCAATTGTGCATTGTGTAAGGAGAAGATCATTTCAAAGCAATTAGCTGGAGCGGAAAAATCTCCACAAAAAGGAAAAATTGGTGCCATAAGGACAAGGCCGAAAGGCAATGGATTCTATCATGGTTTACAATTATAGCTTCCATACCTATATTTTATTATTATTATTGGGAATTGTCTCTCAAAGAAAATAGAAGCGAAAGATATCAAAGCAATGTTGTCTCAAACTACTTGTCTTCTTGTTGTTGGATCTTCAAGTTTTTGGAAGGTGATGTGATGATTTCTCATTCCTCCTATGCATATACACCACTAAGGACAAATGTTGCAACTAGTTCTTTTTCTCTTAAAGATGCCATTGCTTTTGAGAATATTTTATGCGAGAGTCTATATAGAATTTTTTTTTTCCTTAAGGAGGTGCGATTGCTGTCCAAACTCATTTAAAGGATGAAAAGGACGAACAATTTATTGAGAAGATTAACACAAAAGAATCCCGAAAGAGTTGAGTGACCACACCCATTTATCACTCTGATTAGGTCTTAAGGAAAAGTCATCAGGTATAGCCAACGAAGGCACCATTTGTACCGACCCACGATCACTAGTAACTCTTAACAAATTTGAAATCCTAAGAAATTGGAGCCAAGTCGGAAGATGCCATAGAAGAGATGAAGACACGGTGGCATTGAACTGACTGATGTAAATGTGGAAAGATTACGCACAATGAATATTCTCTACCCAAAGATCTTCCAAAATTGGACACTCTTCTCCCACTACCCCTTTCAAGGATACAAAACGAGAGAAAAGGAAGAATATGAAACGAGAAAAAGGACGAGTATGCCACAAGAAAAAGGCAAAGGAGTGAAATAGCTTTGAGATCAAGAGTTAGCCCAATTAATTACCAAAAGCTCCTACCATTATTGTGAACCGTATATTTACTCTTGCAATGGAATGTCGTAAACAGTTATGCTCGAACTCGATTGGACACTTAATACAATGTTGGGACCTCTCCACTCATTACCAATTGGTTTTGAGTTGGATATAAAGTTTCCGCATGGTATCAGAGCAAGGCGCATTCCACCCTACATTTGAAAATTTACAATCCACACCCTATGATGACAGACCAGGAAAAAGGCTGCACAATGATAGATCCAAAGGAGGCTATACGCGACAAACCTCAAATGCGGCTGCATGTGAAGGGGATGTCAAGTAATATAGTACCACATTGCTTGAGGATGGAATGAGTGATCACTTAATATAATGTTGGGACCTCTTCACTAATTGCCAATTGGTTTTGAGTTGGTTATAAAGTTTCTCTTCATAACTTCTTTCCAATAAGAGCCATATTACTTGCCATAGAGTTTCCAAGACCAAGATCCCTTTATTCATAGGACACCATGTCAACTTCTAGTTTAACAAATGTTATTTTTTTAACTGAGTGTATGGTCCACCTTGCGTGAACGTCGACTAATCTTGAGGCCCTGAAGTTAACAATCAGGCAAACTTGTAGGTGCCCCAAGGTTTGGAACATTTGGCCTTCGTGAGGCTCGATGTTGTGACACTTGGGGGGCAAGCCCGTTGGTTGGTGTCTCATGCCACATAGTCAAACCCCTTGGGGTTAGCTTGATAATTGTTAGTACTTTCTTTCATCCATACTCTCCCTCTAGAAATCCCTCATCTCCTTATATTTCATTGGCTACTCCTATCGGAATCTTGAAAGGATGAATAATAGTTTCGAATCTTGCAAACGAGAGACTGCACTAAGTATACTTCCTCCCTTAGAAAATATACGTATTCCACCTCTCCAATAGTTTATCTAATTTCTTTGACATTAGGACTCGAAACACTGTGCCCTGGGCTTGTATCCTTAATGTAGCTAGGTACTTAAAAAGGAAATGATCAAATGGAACACGCTAAAATCTCGATTAACCTACGTGATCTAGAACATTTTAGGTTGATACTCACATTATTGCTTTTATTCAAGTCAACCTTGACACCCAAAACAACCCCAAGGATGCTCTGACATCAAGTTAACTACCTTAGGTTCCTCGGCGGATGGAAAAAAGATATCCTTCGTTTAAAACTGCAAATGAGACACGAAACATGATCCCTTTCTATAACAATGTCCTACCACATCCTTTGCCCTATCACCATCCTCTGTGACCTAACCATGACCAAAGTAAATATAAAGGGAGTGAAAGGGGGATGGACACCCACCTTGCCTCCATTCGACACAATGGAACTTTTCCCTACCATACCAATCACAAGTTTAGGGCTGCAAACAAACAAGTTGTTGGCAGCTCGAGGGTCAGCTCAGTAAGGGCTCGTTCGAGCTCGGCTAGTGAAGTAAACAAGCGAGCTTGAGTCGGAAATTTCTGGTCGTGTATTTAAAAAAGCCAAGCTCGAGTTAGCCGAAGCTTGGCTCGAGTCAGCTTGCGAGCCAAGTTGTTTAGGAGTAAAATATTTTAGGATTTTGTTTCTTCTAATTTTTTTTTAGTGTTTTTCTGTTCTAATGTTCCATTTCTGAGGTTATGCCTAACAAGGATGCTCACGATATTGTTAACGCAAACTTTTTATTGTGATTCTACGTTTCGTTACTTTGGTGATTTGGTCTATAACAAAGGATGATGTTAATTGTTTGATGAGCTCGAGCTCAAGTCGAGCTCAGCTCGTCGATATATTATTGAGTTCAGCGGAGCCGAGCTTGAGCTTTGTAAACAATTGGTAAGCTGAGCTCCAGCTTGGTTTTCTAGGCTTGATCAAGCTCAGGCCGAGCTTAGGCCTTACTATTTTCGTCCGAGCCGAGCTCAGACACCTTAAGGCTCGACTCGGCTTGTTTGTTGTTCAAGTCATGAAGGTAATAGGCTTCTTGCTGTCACATGTACAGTTGTGCAATTTTGTACGTGTACATGATAACTAAACAAAATAGGCACATTTATGTGCGAAATCCTTTTTAAGGAATACTCTCTTGAGAAAGAATAAGCTGATTTGAATGCTTTAAGACAGATTTACGTTTTGACACCGTTAGTCTAAAATAAAGGAAATGTGATTGCCCTGTCAGACCACATCTTGTCAATTTCTTCAACTTAAATATATTTTCAAGATTCTTTCGGAGATCATTGATGTTCAGGTTTTTAAAAGTAAATGTGAATGGGCTCTGCTATGGAGTATCATCTCAATTATGAATCCAAGTAAGCTTCTCAATCTAAGTACTGAGCATTTCAGGGATAAACATGCATTTCCTATTACAAGGTATTGTCAGTCTGCTGCTCTAAGCTTCCATATATTCTATAGGCGGTTGAGATTAGAATTAGATCTCCATCCTTAATAATAGCCCCCTGGACAGATCGTAGATTCTGCCAAGCATTCACATGTTGGATTGTGCGTTAGCAGTAGTTCGCCGTATTATTCTTACATGCAGTTGATATCTCTTTATCTCTGACCTTATGTTCTGTTTTGTGATGCCACACACACTAGAGGACATGTTGTTCCTCTTAAAGGTTGGACAAGTTTAATTCTCCTGTACCCAATTCGTATCATTGATTTATGATTTTGTAAATTCTGTTACTGAGCTAACCGTTTCAAGTTAGATACTCCCCGACTAAATAGATAGCAGATTTCTAACCTTTGTGTTTTGACAGTCTTTTCAGAACAAGAACTTTTGGATGCCAAGGTATGCAGGGTCTCTAACAGACGGAGACACAAGGTATGATAACTCTCCAACAATTGAACCAAAGCGTTCTCACGACTGGCTTATGGACGAGTTAGAACTATTCAGCAACAAGAGGCAAGAGATGGAAGGTTTTAGCAGCAGACCTAAGTCAGGAGTTTCAAATGGTTCTATTTCTCTATGGGACGACACTCCAATTTTTCAAACAGTCTCGGGGCAGTTTTCTGACCACCTATTTGGCTCTGAAACGGTAAGGACTTCCAATGTCATTGATAGGAGAATGCCAACTGCTGATATGGGGAATTTAAATTCGGAATTGAGGGGCTTTGAGGATCAATTGGGAATCCACTCATCGGTTAATTTGTCTATGGCACGTACAATTGAAGATTCCTCATTAGGTATCAATTATGGGGGAATTAGAAGAGTTAAAGTCAATGTAGTTGGGCCATCTGAAAATGGCAAGCCTGTATCCATTGGCCACCTCTATAGTAGGATGGATAACAACATGTCCATTGGTGCTGCCTATAATGAGACTGATAACAACATATCTCTGGGCCCAACTTATGATAGGGGGAAAGAGATTGCTATGTCATTGGACCCTACCTTCCCTAAGCCCAATGAAAATTTCATTTCCACAGGTCACACATTCAACAAAGGAGATGGCAGTTTCATGTTGATGGGTCACAGTTTTTATAGGGGTTATGACAACAGCTTATGTATGAGTCAGAGTCTTGACAAGGGTGATGGTGCTTTTGTATCAATGGGTCATGGGTATGAAAAGGGAAATGCTAGTATCGTGTCTGCTGGTCATGCTTATAGCATGGGGCATGAGAATTTTACTTCGATGCTCTCTACCTATGAGAAAGACAGTGGGAATTTCATTTCAGTTGGTCCCTCTCAGGATAAGGGAGCTGAGAATAGCATAATGATGCGTCCAACTTCTGTCAAGGCCAGCACATATGTTTTACCCATGAGCACCACCGACAAGAAGGGAAATTCTGGAAATCCTTCTATGGTAGAGAACTACGAAAAGGGTGGGACAGATACTTTTTCTTTAGGAGATTTTCAGAATGAACCTGAGACAAATCCCTATGGCGGGATGACAAATGGTTATGATTTAGTGGCCAATGAACCCTCTGTTCAAACTTCAAAAGCACCTAGTCTAGAAATTTCAGCTGAGAATGAAATGGTAGCTCCAGCAGCAACTGCTAAAACCAAAGCCACTCTGAAGATTAAGGAGCCAAAGTCCGCTAAGAGGGGTGCAGCCAAAGCCACTCTGAAGATTAAGGAGCCAAAGTCTGCTAAGAAGGTTGCAGCCCAAGCCACTCTGAAGATTAAGGAGCCAAAGCCCTCTAAGAAGGGTGAAAATAAGAATAACAACTTCCCTGCTAATGTCAAAAGCTTGTTATCAACTGGTATGCTTGATGGGGTTCCTGTGAAGTATGTTTCCTGGTCGCGGGAGGTGAGTTATAATTCTTCTGTTATCACGCATGAAGGTTATTGTCAATTATGGTGACAGTTGTTTTTTTTTTTTTTTTTTTTTGTGGCATTCAGCATAGTCTTAAAGGAATTGTAAAAGGAACCGGTTATCTGTGTGGCTGCAAGGATTGCAAATTCTCTAAGGCAAGTGATGGTCCTATTATATTTCATTTTTCCAAATACATGAATAAACTTTTAGCCTTTTGTCTTTATAGACTAACTGGTCATTCAAGTTCTCGTTTGTAGTCCCTCAATGCATATGAGTTAGAGCAGCATGCGGGTTGTAAGACCAAGCACCCAAATGATCACATTTACTTTCAGAATGGAAAGACAATCTATGCAGTAGTCCAAGAGCTGAGGAGTACTCCTCAAGAGATGCTCTTTGAAACAATTCAAACCATCACTGGATCCCCCATAAATGAGAAGAATTTCTGTAGTTGGAAAGGTGAATATTTTTTTAAAGTCATTATGAAATGAGACATAGGACGTTAGTATTCTGTGACATTTTCCACATTATAGCTCATTGAAGATGCTTTTCCAATTTGTTATTTTAATGATTTTTTGTATTTTTCTCAGCATCATATGAAGCTGCAACCCGAGAGCTTCAGCGTATCTTTGGGAAGGATAAATCAATCATAGAATCTTGATATCTGAACTTCTGCTTTTCCAAATCTGTGAAGTTGCCAAACCTCCGATCTGTGAAAGGCGTTTAATAGACCAACATGGCCAACTTAAATCCATTCTCAGGTATTTGATGAAGGGACAAAATCGTAGTTGTTAAAACTTTTAAACTATTTATAGACTCCATTGTTATTATTATTTTGTTTTTTGTGGACGGAATGTTCTCTCGGACGAGCAGATTTTGACTTTGTTTTGGGAATGTTAAATTTGGTTTAAAGCAATTAGAGCCAGCTTTCTGAGCTTTTTGAGCTCAGTCATGGTGCTCTTATGTGATTACAACAACAATAACAACAACAATAACATAACCCATTTAGTCCCCAATAATTGGGGGTATGGGCGGGGGAAGGATAGGAGACAGACCTAACCTTTGGCAATAAATGCACAAAGTGGCTGCTCCCAGAATACCACTGAAACAGATGGATTGGAGACAGACCTAACCTTTGGCAATAAATGCACAAAGTGGCTGCTCACAGAATACCACTGAAACAGTGATCCCCCTATACCGTCGCGTTTGCTGCGGAATCATGCCCTCAAATCAAAGCCAAAAGGCATCAGAGAGGGCAGACCCAAGAATCATTTTGATTTATGTGCACATTACCATGCTTCTTTCATTCAGCATCCAGAGTATTGGCGTTGCACAGCTCTTATGTGATTATATGATGATAATGTTAAGGTGTTAGGAATTTGGGTGGATGAGGAAATTCTGGTTACGATAATTTTTTCCCTCTCCTTGGTCTGAACCCGCAGCAGGAGTTTCTTGTTGAGAAACAATACTCGAATGGCATTGACAAGAGCAAAAATGAATCTATCTCACTGTAGCTATTATTTCAATATTAGATGTCCAGTATCTTGTAGCTGGAGTTGGCCCTGCTTAGAGTGCATCCAACTAGTGAGGTTTAGTTGGGCCGTTCAGGGGTCATTCTAGCCCGTAATTTCAATTGAAACTGTTCATCTCGTAGACCTCACAAAGTTAATTTCGGTCCTCTTAGTTGGTTTTCTGTGACAAATGCCCACAGGTTGGGGTTTATGTATCATGTCCATGAAGGCCTTAGAGATATTAGAGTTCGTTCCATGTTGATTAGTAATTATTACCTTTTATAACTAGGATAGGATTCTGGATGGCTTTTTTTCACTCATTCAGCTAGGTTTTAGAGAAGACTTTCTGCCCCATCAATGATGCCTTAAGTACAACTTGTTTTATTGTGATCCCTATATATATATATACATAGATCTTTTGTTTGTCTCTGCATACGAGTCAGGCGTCGCACTAGGTGAACATAAATGCATTTGGTATTTTGTTGTAAGTTAGAGGGGTTTTATAATGAATCTATATTTAATCCATCATGTAACATTATTCACACACACACACACACATATATATATTTTTATAACTATATGGAATAATCTTGACAAACACAAGTTTCGTCGCGGTCATTCCCCAAAAAAAAGTGTTCTGTTGCATTGACTTGCTTAACACATGAACTATTCAATTCAATACATACTAAAGCAAACGAAGTTTCAAATATTTCAGGTTTTACACAAGGTATTTTGAGATACAATACAACAAGAAATTAAGGAATTTGAGGCAAAATTTTTAGGGACAGAGTTAGTTTGCTGTGAAAGGCGATTTTTGAATTTGAACGACGCTGGTAAGACCTTTCGAAGTTTTTAGCAACACAGTGGACCTTAGGGAGCAAATTGGTAAGACCTTGAGGGACCAATGTTTTTGCCCTTGAAACGAAATTGTTAGGGACAAGTTGTGCATTTTGTGCCGGTAGCTCGCCCCATCAGCAACAAACCTGAGCATCTTTATGTGGGTTAACAAACCCACTTTGAAGTTAAATTTGATGAGTGAATCCAACAAAACCCCTTAAAATCAGACTTAACAAATATTTAACAAATTTGTAAAACTTGAAACTTTGCTACATTACCACACCAAATTTGGTGCGGTACTGTTCACACACCTTTTATTTTTAATTGTTTTCTTTGGTTTGTTTTTTCCGGACTTGTCTGAAAAAAGAGGGGAGGGGAACAGGAGATAGGGATGGGTGGGGGGTTTCACGCCACGTGGCTGCTTTTGTATGGGTGGAGCAAATATTTTATGCAACAAAGTACATGCACAGTGCATTGCGCATCTCCCAGCGTGGGAGATGTAGTTTTTTAAGGAAAATGTTCTTTTTTTTTTTATTAGACTTGAGGGAAATAGTAATGTTAGGATAGAGAGTCTGATTTTGAGAATTTTTGGAAAGTGACTTGCTAAATTTGTAAAAGGTATTTTTGAAATTAAATTTGGGCCCCGATTGGATGGAGGATTATTTTCAGAGGGATAAGTTATGGAGGGGAGATAAGATAAGAGGGGGTATTATTTTTGGGGGTTGGCCCACATTGATGTGATGTTTGTGGAAGAGGGATAAAAAAATAGATAGTTTGGATGGGAGATTAAGAGGGTGTTTGGCCCCCTCTTTTTCTACTTTTCACATTCTATTTCTACTTCTCATTTTTCCTCTCCAAAACACATTCTGCACATTTCTCCCAAACACTCCTCCCACATCCAAAACTCATTCTGACCAAAAGCCAAAAAACCAAAAAACCAAAAAGTCAAAAATCAAAAGCTAAAAAGTAGGCTCCCAAACACCCCCTAAATAGAGGGATAACTTTTGACTTAGTTTGGATGCTTTATAAATAAGAGGGGGTGGATGATGGAAAAAGCTGTTAAATGACTCTTTTGCCCTTGTGCTGTCTAAGACTCCATTATGCATTAAATTAATTATAAAAATGAAAATACCAATATATTTAATTAATTTTGGGCAATTTTAAGCTATAATAATAAATTAATTCCATGATAAAATATTGAATAAATTAACATTTCTTAATGGACAAATTAAATTAATTCCATGATAATTACAATAAATAATAATAATAATAATAATAATAATAATAATAATAATAATAATAATAATAATAATTATTATTATTATTATTATTATTATTATTATTATTATTATTATTATTATTATTATTATTTGGGTGATAAAATATTTAAATTTAAATAATAATATAGATTCAAATTTAATTCTTTAAGTTTTAGTAATTACTAGTAATTTTTTTTGTCACCTTTAGATTGCTCCATTGGGTCTGGGCATTCTTTTAAAAGAATGCAGTAGATTATTTCCACCCAACTCTTTTGCCAACTTTGGAAATATCGACCCCTCTCTCGTCTCTGCCATGGTTAAACCCACCAACTCTTTTGCCTACTTCGAAAAAATTGACCCCCCTCTCTCTCCTGTCTCTGCTGGTTAAACCCATTTTCACCGATCTTCTGCCACTAAATCACTCCGATCGACTACGCAAATACTCTCTCTCTCTCTCTCTGATAACAACAACTTCAACGAGGTTCAATCCGGCCGAAGACCATCAATCGCGAGGTTGGTATTTTTAGAGTTTAAATCAGTATTTTGAGGGAATTTTTGCTCTGTATTGTTACGGGTATTTTTTTTCCCTCTTTAGCTACTGGGTTTCCACTGGAAATAAAGGCGCCAGCGGTTTCGAAGGTGAGAGAGAAGACGAGCAAAGAGGGGATAAAGAGGGGTGAGAACGTAAAAAACCCTCCCCTCTACACCCGGATAACTTTTGGGGAGGGTGAGGGGAGCCCAAAACTTATCCGGGAGAAGCACCTCCGGAGGGGAATGTGTAGAGGGGGTGAAAGATTATCAGGGAAAAAAATTGGAGTTGCCAACAAGGGGATATGGGTGGGGTCCTCCTCTTAAGAGGGGGTGAAAAATTATAAGGGGAAGAAATCCCTCATCCAAGCATGGTGTTGGTGTAAAATTTGGTACTCCTGATAAGGATGCCCTTATGGTAGCGAAAATCGATTTTTGACTTTTCGAGACCACGTTTTAAGCACAGATCTCCTTAGCATAGACAATTGTCCCGAAATCTCTTTGGCAACCGAAATTTTAGCTTTTGCGACGAAAAAGTTTGGTCCCGAAAACCATTACCTGTTGTAGCAACCATTTTTATTTGTGGCTTCAAAATTTCTCTCTTCCCCTTTGTCTCCCCTTCAAATGTAACGACTTGGGTATGATACTATACTTGATAAATCAAAGACCTAAGCATCCCTAAAACTTTTTTGCTTCTGGGTATTTCTCCGTTATATTTACTGATTATTCACACATCATTAAATTTCAAATCAGCGCCGAGGAAAATACAATAAAAGTGATTGAATCAGCGCTGAGGAAAATAAAGGAAAGAAAAGTGAAAAGAATTAGGGTTTACATGGAACTTATCTGTCGTAACAAAATTCATTTTCGAGCATTTTATTTAATTGTTTGGTTCTTCAAACATCTTCATGTTTAGCAACCATTTTTATTTGTGGCTTCAAAATTTCTCTCTTCCCCTTTGTCTCCCCTTCAAATCTAACGACTTGGGTATGATACTATACTTGATAAATCAAAGACCTAAGCATCCCTAAAACTTTTTTGCTTCTGGGTATTTCTCCGTTATATTTACCGATTATTCACACGTCATTAAATTTCGAACGAAATTCAGGGAACTTATCGTAACGAAATTCATTACATGGAACTTATCTGTCGTAACGAAATTCATTTTCGAGCATTTTATTTAATTGTTTGGTTCTTCAAACATCTTCATGTTTAGGGACCACTCCGATATCCTTAATAGATCCATGAATTGAAGCCTCAGTCTCTGTGTTATCACCATTTGTGATAGCCTTATGATCAATGTCCAGCTTACACAAATCTTCATGATCTTTGGTCTTACCCCATATTACAAGGTACAAGCCTATCACTATCACTATTGCTCCAACAAGCCTAGAAATAAATTTTCACCTACTTTAATTACCTCAGTATAACAAAATGATAAGAGAAATGTCATTCAAATAAAAAAATTATCGGAATGTATGGAATGATGAACAACCATGCTGAAGACTGAGAAAAACTTCATAGATAGTGTCCGAAATGCGGATTTGGGGTGTTTGTAGTGGCCCAGAGCACTACAGGGTTGTGGTCCCTGATTATGACAGTTCATCTCCGCAATTGATGATTTAGATTCGGGAATGTATTCTCATTGTTAAGAGTATACTCTTACTGTTAAGAGTTAACAAACATATCTGAACCATTAATTGTGTAGATAAACGATTGGATTGGAGGTCTACAACCCTGTAGTGTGTTGAGGCACTACAGGCTCCCCAATTCTCCCGGAATGCAGGGTGAAACAACAATATAAACTATGGTGGATAACTTTTACTACTCCCTCCGTCCCAATTTTATAGTCCCTTTTAGGAGTTCGTGCTACTTTTCAAAGTGTT
The DNA here is from genome assembly GCA_020921065.1 of Vaccinium darrowii. Classification (NCBI taxonomy): domain Eukaryota; kingdom Viridiplantae; phylum Streptophyta; class Magnoliopsida; order Ericales; family Ericaceae; genus Vaccinium; species Vaccinium darrowii. The sequence goes on from CM037160.1 coordinate 5,706,401, forward strand.
ATATCTTATAATCTACAATGTTTTAGGTGATTTTGAACACTTTGTCTATTAGATTAAATCAAATCTATCAAACAAGATCCATTTTGCATATAAAATGTATTACCGATTGAAAGATATAATCGTTTTTTTATCCGGCTAGGATCGAACGAGAGACTATAAAATTGGGACGGAGGGAGTACTATCTTGTTCTTTGTTTGGTCGGAGTAGGATTGGACTACTATTCTTGTTTTTTTTTTTTACAAAAAAAAAAAAAAAAAAATTCTGTATTATATTGTCCTACCATAGTGCATGTCCTAATTGAGATGTTTAAATTCAGTAAGAAAAAATTCAAAAAATTATGAACCAGAGTTTTATTTCTTGAATTAAAAAGAAATCATACGAACTTTCGTAACGAATTAAAATGAGATATGGGAGTGCGAGAGGAAATCGATTCGTACCTTCCGATGAAAATTTGCTCTGCGAAAATGAAAGTGCTCAAGATGGCAACAATAACCATGGTTAAAGGGTTGAATGCAGATACAAAAACAGGTCCTCTCTCCTTCATAAGAACTCCGGAAATGTAATAACTTACCCCGGAGCAGATTATGCCCTGCATCCAAACACCATCTCTTATCAATTCAAATGCAAAATTTGCTAGAAAATGTGGATTGAAGGATATCTTACTCCATAAATTGCAGCCAGGGGTTTGGTATCCCAATTTAGGGCCCAGATGGATGTGTTACCCTTTTCCAGGATAAAGGTCACTATAGCCCCTTGCACCGAACCCAGCATACATATGAGAGTGGTTAGACAAAGTGCAGCTGGATATGACTTCAATGTGAATGCCTACAATATCAAAAAAACCCTCTTTTTTGACTAATTCATATTCGAGATTAAATTATGTACGCATGCAGTCGTGAATAGATTCTTTCACACATATCCAAAAAAATGATATACTTGTTCAAAATAAGTTATACCAAACGGTTTTACGCTGAATCATCATCCGCTGTGCCGTTATTTCAGTACCCTTGTTTGAAATAGCCAGGGTTAGATTTCTTAATATCCCAACAAGTGTACTAAAAAACACGAATGTGGTCGAACCCCAATTAGTGATTTTTGTTGCTTTAGTACACTTCTCGGGCCAGATGATTTTACGCCAAGTAATTGTGCATTTTGATGATAGGGAAGTTGTATTTTTTATTTTTATTTTTTTACTTGGAGGATGTAGAAAGCAGCCCAACAGAAACAGCCAGATCCCATCATAAGAGCACCCTTGATGGGGTCTTGTTGATCAGTTGCAGAAGCAGTACTGGTAGCTTGATCATGGCCATATCCTTCCATTTTGGTCCATGGCAAATCAATTAGGGCTCCCTTTACTAATGTCATGATCATGGCTCCCCCTACTGTCACCAATGTCCCCAGCACCTTTGCCTGGCTATGCTTTCTTCTTAGACTAACCTTTTCAAGCCTACAAAAAGTTCACTAGCATAAGTTTTAAATCGCTTGCATATGATCTTTTAGTCACATCTTTAGCGATAATACGACGCGACATGCGTGAGCTCAAAAGTACATGCATATACATATATTGGCGAATTTAGAGTTTGTAAAAGGAGTTGAATCAAGCAAAATATAGCATTTTATTCAGTTTACTTTGAAAAATATTGAGTTTCATTGTACAAAAGGAAAAAAAATTACGTGTCGGGCAGGTACCACGTGCTTGTGCCTGAGCCATCTCCGCTGTCCAAAATACTTTTGGACGGCCCAGACCCAAAAAATTGCTCGTACAAAAGATTTAAACTCCAGACAACCCCTATCCATATTCCAAAATCATATTAGATTTTTTGGAGGGTCCTAACCTAAAACCAATTGGCTAAAGCTGGAGTAGTCTCTAGATTATACAATATTAACCAAGCGTAGGTGGCTTAGATAGGCGATGTACGACTTGAGGAGGCGAAGCGATTTGACTCAGGCGGTAGAGACTCGACCACATGAGGTGAGGCCCCTCAAGAGGCCAAGACTTGGTTTTGGTACCATGTTAGATTTCTTGGACGGTTCCAATTAAAAAGAAGTTGTGCCAAACAGATTGACATAACTTAATTTTTGGACCAGAAAGGTCATATAACTTAATTTTTGGACCAAAAAGGTCATACAGTACATAAAATGAAGTAATATGATGCAAAGCAAGTACCTAAATATCCAAGCCATTACAAATGTTAGGGCAGGAAGGACATTCAACATGGCTGCCGAAAAAGTAGCTGTTGCATACTTCATCCCATTATAGTACAAGTTCTGGTCCAAGACAGGCCTGTGAAGCAATTGTGATTTGTGAGAGACAAAAAGCTTAATTAATTTTGATTTACAGAAAATGAATAAACCAAAAAAATGACAAATTAATGAGTGATTTTTGAGTAAAAGGCATAATTACTCCAATAAGCCCAGTAACATTATCTTGACGAAGATTGAGAGAGTCATCCGTGGCCTCACTTTCTTGCACGTTTAATAGTACCAACTTGTATTATTTCCTTCACTAATCTGGCTTGGTACTTATGAATAATGGACAAATTTAAATATCAAACCAATTTAAGTATCGGCAGATGTGAAACGTCGACCGATACATTCATGGATTATGGACCTCGATTACCCATGTTCAACAATAATCAACTGAAATTCTTTGATATCAATTCCATGAAGTAGCTCAATTAGACATCAATTCCTATATTAAGAATTTACATTTGTCGAAGACAAAAAGAAGCGGCCCGAAATCAGACTGAACAAGAGGATGGCGGACTCGACGAGAGCCTAGTCCAGGACTAGTTTCAAACCTCATACCTTGAAAGAAATCGATAATACCTGTGAGCGCCACGGAAACTTGAAATCTTACCATCGGCCATTATTATTCACGTGATAGAACAAAGCAGAGAGATCTTTTAACTTAAGACCCACGTAATGAACCCCTTTGATGTAAACACATGCTTGTTCGTATTTGGGTTAGGTCAGGGACTGATGCAGGGCACCTTATGAACTACAGAAAAGACGTGCAACAATCGAACACAAACAAGAAAGTTTAGAGAAAACACTCTCCAGACTCTTTTATCATTCAATAATAGTCAAAAACTGTCTTGCCCTTAAGGCTTACAACTTATTATATAAGAAACCAGGAACCCTAATTGATTTGCTCCGAAAAGGAAGCCAAATCAATAAAAAACGCAAAATTACCAAAAATGAAAAATTCGAAAATAATAACAAAATAAAAAACTAGAGAAAATTTTAGAATGTTTCCTAAAAGCGCAGCTTAATTCGGATTTTCCTTGCCCAAGTAATTGGCAAGTCAAATCTTTCCTTAAACGGCAAATTTGGCCATTCGGAGCCCTAAACAACGACGAAAGCCCGAAAAACGACGTACGTTGGGCCGTTTCGGGTCCAACCCAAGTGGGCCCAACGCAAAATTCCACAGCAACATAATTACGGTTTTGCCACCCTAGGCTTAAATTGCCGAAAATACTTTTCTTCCATGGCTACTGCATCAGGTACCCTTTATATGTGGTATTAATTTATCAGCAACATGCTTCCTACCATCAAGGAAAAATTGTCCACAAATGTTGTCTTTCTGAATGGGTGTATTTCTTGATCATGTGTCTATTCCTAGTGGATATGACTACTGATGTATCTTTTTCCAATAAGTGTACCCTTTATATATCTTTTCATAATAAGACACATTTTCACAAACAGGCATCTAATAATTGGGCAATTTATTTATCACTCATAACGTCAATCGATAAATAAAAAGTCATATGTAGCCCACGTTATGGAATACATATCTTTCCAAGACGAGAGCAAAAGCAGCAAAGACAACGGCGGCGACAACATTCCGGTAGACAGCAAAGGTGTAATGGCTCATGCCGTGGTTTAGGCCGAACTTGGCAATAATACGCATACCGGCATAGCCAAATTGCAAGAAAATCACAGCCAAATATGGCTTCACTTTGTTATAAATATCCTTCATATCTCTCCCCCTCTCAAATGAAGTAAAGCTTATGTGAAATATCATGTAGTATTAGAGGGCTACATATAGATAAAAGACAAAAATTATTACTAGTATACTCCATTATTACAAGTCTAAAGGGATTCCATTATGAGATTTGAATTGATGGATTTGTTTCAGTCAAAGATCCATTTCATAAAACTTAAAAAGTAACCAAAAAAGTATCCATTGTTGCAGAGGAGGAGAGTAAGTGCAATAGGCAAACATGAGACTTTGGGACTTACCCTAAAAAAAAATACGAGACTTAGTGGTTTGCTCCCTCTCCAAGTCTTATATTCGAAACCTATTCGGTACTATCAACTCTTTTGGTGACAATTAACTGAAAACCATTTTTTGATATTCAAAACCTCGTACCTTTGCTCCGGATTTAATTGGACTCCCCACTAGTGGATGGTGAAATTGAGCCCCAAGAATCAGTTGAGATGCGCGTAAATTGGCCCAGACACCTGAGTTATCATATATCAAAACATTTGTGAACTATGAAGTATGGAATGGAGAGGATATGCATGTGGGTCACTAATTACTTAGCAATTTAATCACATTTAATTAAAAATCTTGGTGGGGGTCAAGTGGCCTAGGATATTAAATCAACTTGAAACAAGTTCAGCTGTGGTGGTGTTCAGAGGTGGATTCAATCGGTTGACGATTGTCTCTCTCAAATCTTCAAGGATATTCGAATAGAAAGATTTATTCTTTCAAAAACTTAACCATATGTTGTACTGTCTGCATAAATATGAAGTGATTTACTACCATACATTCACATGAGGCTCATACACTAAGTATTAGGCCCTGCAAATAATGTATGGTGTTAAAATCCTCGGAGTTAGCACATGCAAGTACCCATGGACTGAGCGAGGATTTTGGCGGGGGGGGGGGGGGGGGGGGGGGGGGGGGGCGGATATATACAATAAAAAAAATAAAATTAAGACAACTATATGATCTTTTACTAACTCAAAAATATGTATGTATACAAAATTAACACCAATACATATGAAACTAAACACGTTTCTAATATCAACTTAGATTGCAAAAAGTATTAACGTCTATCTAATCCTATCTAATGTTTACTAAAATCAGGCATCTTGAACTTTGCTTGACACTCTTTCTTGTTATTAAAAGCATCAATGATAAAGTCTGTGTCCAACCCTCGAGCAATATCTTTCTCAATATAAGTGATCAAGAAATTTGCTAAATAATAATCCTCTGTCCTATTGTGAAGTCTTCACACATTTCATAGTAGAAAATGAACGTTCGGTAGTAGCCATTGAAACATGCAAAGTTAATATAAATTGAATCAACCTATCGAAAAGATGATATATCGTGCACTTTCTTGTCTTCACCAACAATCACTCAACTTTGAAATCGTTGACAGATTTTGGAACTCAGGATGTTTAGACACATCAAGCTTATAATTTTGCAATTCATATCTCAAGTGGTATTTTTCTTGCTCAGTGAAATCCATTGGATAACACTTCTTTGCAAGCTTGCAAGTATCCTCAATGTTGAATGATCTGAAGCCATCGCGAGGATCTAAAGATGTGCTGAGAATGAGTAACTCCATTGTATCTTCCTTAAACCGAGTGTTCAAATCTTGCAATTGAGAATCAACTGTTTTGGGAGTCCCCAATTTCTTTCGTCTTCACTTTGAAGTCCATAGACCACGTTAAGGAGTTTTGGGCTTCCGAAATTTTAGTGAGCCTTAGTTTTTAAATCAACTATTTTGGGAGTCCCCAATTTCTTTCGCCTTCACTTTGAAGTCCATAGATCACGTTAAAAAGTTTTGGGCTTCTGAAATTTCAGTGAGCCTTAGTTTTTAAAAGTGAACGGGGCTTTGAGTCCGGCCCTGAAGTGAGTTGGGATTATAAATTTTGGGCGTTGTTTTGTTTAAAAGAATTGTAATTAAATCTCATTAAAACCAATTTTAGTACAAAGTTGTTTCATAACTTGATAACTATTAAATCTGTTACAATTATTTTTTTAACGAAAAACGGAGGGGGGGCGGGACTATATAGTTTGATGATAAATATTTTTTTTTCCAATGTAATAGTACGAATTTTTTTTCCATCCTTGCAAGTACCGTATACATGGATTAATAATTTTGCGTATAACACACGCATGAGGTACACTTCTTTTCTTTTCTTTTTTGACACAGCTTGAGGTGTAGCCCACAATGGTAAATTTTACACCAAGTATTTAAAGAGTGATTGTTGGACTTCTATGTTAGACTGAAATATCTCCAACTCCGGATATTTTCCAAAATAAGCCACAGTGAAGAAGTGCTGTGGTTTCTTTGACGTTACAATAATTTTTTTTCTACATATCTAATGATACAAAACATAACCTAAATAAAAAAGAAGGGTTAGATTACAAGAAAGAGACCATGCAAAAAATGTGCATAGCAAATCACGCGATGAAAATTTGCTTATCCGACCCTCACGCTACTCACACGGGCTGCAATGTGTCCCTATGTCTCTCTTTTGATATGTAATTATAATTAGTCAGCACCAAAATGAATAATGATAGTATTCTTTCTAGAAATTAAGACGGCGAAATTACTATTTTTGTTTAGCAGAATTGTTGAGCCATGTCTCTTATTTGTTAAATTCTGCTTAGTTTGGGTTGAGTCAAGATACGTAGAAGGAAGAAAGTTTTAAGTTATGGCCTCAAATTGATCCGTGTAAATAAGGTGGATTGCATAAGAAGTGCTGTCCATGTCATGCTTCCACGAGTTTGGACAGGGACACCATCTGTGTCACGTTCTTAATTTTGGGGTCATTCAGGATCAAAAGAGTGATTCAAACAATTCATTTAATTTGGCTTGTCAAGAGTTCGTTAAGTGTGCACAAACTTAAAATAATCTGACATCGTTAACAATAATTATTTAGTCAAATTGGTCTTTGAAATTTTGCTCTCAATTCCGTTAAGTTTTCACATAGACAACATACTCGATAACGAACAGAATGAGCAAGCGAATTTGTGATGTGCCCAGAATGGAACCCACATTTGGGTCACAGAAGCTCAATGGATTACCGCGATTAACAAAGGTCTAGTGTGCATGAAAGTTTGATTAGATGCAAACCCAAATCCAAGCAAAATCCATGTCTTCTTGCCCATTGGACTATCAAAATAAAAGCAGCATAGCAAAACCACCTGTAACAATGCCAATTTATGGGACTTCTGAAACAAAGTCATTGTCAAAGTACCATCGCAGATAAATGTCACCACTGCAGGAATATAAAAAAACTGAATTGCTATTCAAGACCAAAACGCCGCTGATAAATGTCACCACTGCAGGAATATAAAAAAACTGAATTGCAATTCCAGAACAACTAACAAAATTGTCACAGAACAAGTAAAACAACTTCGCTCAAGCTAAAGGGATAATGAAAGTAAATGAAAGTAAATCTTTAGATAATTCCAATCTTGTTTGCCACATCCAAAGCATCATAGTCTGGAGTCAACCGAACATACGCCTTCTTGGTTCCATCAGGCCTGCATCACAGGATTACGAGACAAGGTTATTCCTATTTTTCACTCTGTTAGAGAAATTTTAGTTTAGGTCATAAAGTAGGAATAAGGCATTATGTGGAACAAATGTACTTCCACATGAGGATGTTTCAAATGTAAAACTATTCCTGAGAACTCTGTTACGAGAACATTTCAAAAGTATAGAGTATCTTTGTCGATCACTCAACACGTGGAAAGAACCTATCTCGCTACCCATCAAGAGGGTACAGGATATGTAGTTGACATGTGTAGTTGGGCATTCACCCATCAAAAGCCAGTAATCAAATGTGCTATATAAATGTATATACGTATGCTATTATTGCATGAAATGGCCCAAAGAACATTGTAAACAAATATTTACACTAGGCAGAAAAATGCTAAGAGATTAAAATGAATGTGTCCCCACGTCCTTAATTATGGGAACAAGATGAATCTGACGGTTATGAGTCTTGTGCGCAACATATGAAATCACAACATTGTATGGCAGAATTCAGCTACCAAACAAAGTTGAACATCTTCTCCACTTGGTCTTTTGTAATAGAGTTGTGCATGCAATTTGTCTCTGTATTCACCAAATATATCTTTTTTGTTAGTTAAGTATGTGAAAACAATTGCTACCTGATCAAGGTGTTCACTTTCTTAGTCTGAATGTCATACATCTTCTTCACAGCAGCCTTTATCTTTTTCTTATCAGCACGGATATCAACAATGAAGACCAGGGTATTGTTGTCCTCAATCTTTTTCATTGCAGACTCAGTAGTCAGTGGATATTTCAGGATCTGATAATGGTCTAATTTGTTTCTTCCAGGGGCACTAACACGTGGATACTTAGGATTCCTGTCCTTCTTCAATGTCTTTGGCCTGTGAAATGTAACTGAGGTTCGGATCTTCTTGGCTTTCTTCTTGAATGTTGTGGAAGCTGATTTCACAGCCTTGGCAGCCTTCAAGGCCTGTGCCTTTGGATCGGCCTTTTTGGCAACATCACCTGTAGTGGAGGAAGCAAACATAAAAGTGGTTAAGAGAACAAGAATATGGTAAGCATATTTGTTATATTTTAGCTCGCTAATAAGTCTAACCATAAAGTTTCAAACCCAATCAAGCAATAAAAATGGAAGAACGCATTCATCTTTCTTAAAACATAGGCTGTGGAATGAACCAAGATCAAATTTATGCCATTTTCTTTCTAACAGAATAACTTTGAGCACAGCAAACAGCGAACAATAAAACTCCATGCTTATCTTCAAGTATCACTGCTAAGCACAACAGTGTACCATATAAAATGATAGGAATGTGAGAGCCTGTAAAGAAGGGCAATGGGTAAATAACAAAGGATGTACTATTGAGTTTGCCAATAGTGCAAGTAATTAGAGTTGCTGGTATGGGAACTGCACACGAGGACAATAGAGTGCAGGTGTTCCCTTAAATCGAACAAATGGGTATAAACAATAGTAGTACAAGGCGGTGGAATTGGATAGTCTGTATGTTCTTTCTTGCATCAACATATCCCAAACAGAGGCATTAACTCCGATCTTTTCTATTTCAATTACTGTAAGTCAAATTTCAGTTCTTGATTCTTCTTCCTTTTTCACGGGCTCTTATCCCAAATACTCCGGAATTACGCGATGACATGAAAAACTACGAGTGGGAATCACTAGTAAACTTAACCACCGAGGTGTGAAAAGGAGAAATTTCAGACTTTCCTTCACCCAAATATATTGTTCGTTAAAACACTTCAGAAACTTAAACTAAGAAACATCCAAACTACCAGAATCAAATTACATTTCCATGCCAAGATAATACAACAAAAGGTCAGTTACGTGAAGCGGGAGTATACCTTTAGGAGCCATTGATGAGCACTGCAACCAAACCCTACCTGAAGTACAGGAGTCAAATGAAAATAAAAAAACCGAAGAGCGCCAATCAAAATTCAGAGGAAAAATTTGTACAGCAAAATATTGGTAGCATTACTCGCAGCTCGAGACATCATCTACTTACCACAGCTTTCAAATTGAAGAAATTAAATCCAGAAAACGAAAAAAAATTGCAGTTCCGTATTGTTTGCTAGAAGTAATCGTACCTTTGGACGGAGCGCGAAGAGAGAGACAGAGAGGAAGACGATGGGCTGTTTGCGGCTAAGGATTAGGGTTTTGAAATGAGATGATATAAACTGATGGAATTACGAAAGTAACCTTTCAAAATGTGGGCCGTTATTCAATATGTGTTTGGGCCGGGCCACTTATAGGATAATTAGGCGGGCCCATCTTGTTATGGGCCCCCACAAGGATTTCGACCTCGCCACATCATTGTTTCTCATTCTCAATTTGTTCTTTTATTTCTTGAACGTTGATGACTTAAACTAAGTTCTCCAAAAAATTTTAGCAACCAAGTTGCTAAAATCAAGCATGATTTTTTTATCTTTTGAGGTGGAGAGGTGATTTTATCTCCAACGAATCTGGACATGAATATGTCCAGATTCGTTGGAGATAAAATCACTTCCCCCCTTCATTTGCTAAAATCACCCACTTGATTTTAGCAAATCTCCATTTTAGCAAATGGAGAACTAAGCCTTAATTAGATGGTATTTTTGTTCCAACTAACCCTTGATTTAGTGAGTGCCCTTTATATCCCTCATTTTTTTCCCAGTCGATAGAAGAACACTTTTTCACCCTAAAGCTTTGTTTGAATGACCAAAATCTTGAGTAAAAATAGGAATATGATTACCGGGAATCAAATTCTTGAGAATTTTCTTGGGTATGAATAAGAATATGATTATTGAGAATCAAATTTCTAGGAATTTAATACATGGAGGAATTATATTTCGGTGTTTGGATTAATTTAGTAATCTTGCGCTGGAAACAATTATTTGGAAAAGGAAATGGCTACAATACACACCCCTTATTTGGGCGTACCATATGCACCTTGTATGGTCCAGATTGTGCCACCTCATCGACAATCGTAACATTTTTTAGTTTTTCGTAACTTTTCAGCAATATAATTCGTAACATTTTGGTGTGTCTCATAACTTTTACAAAAAAAATTTGTAACCTTTAAAAAAAATTTGTAACTTTTCCAAAAAATTCATAACTTTTTACAAAAAATAGTAACTTTTACATGATACACACCCAAACAACGGTTGTAGGCTTTTCCTTTTGAGAATTTATTAAAGTCAACATTTTCTTTTCTTAATAAATGAGCCAGGAATTTGAGATTTCTATGGGGAAATGGAGGAATCAAATTCCCACTCAGTCTGAGAATGTGATTCCTAGTTGAATATGTCGAATCACATTCCTATTTCTGTCTCTGCCAAACGTCGGAATAAGAAAAGTCTGTAATCACATTCCCGTTCTTGTCTCTTTCAAATATTGAAATCATAGGTAGAAGACATTACATTCTAATTCCCCTAGAGATTACTGTCATCCAAACTGAGTCCATCCTCATCCCAACAAACTACAATGGGTCACAATACTTGGTAGCGCAAGGAATCACTAGGCCAACTGCCATGGTTCATCTCTCCTCAAAGACGAGTACAAAAAAGGATACAACCCAATTTAGAAATACTTGTGATGAATACATTTGTGTGTTGAGTAGGAGCATGTCTTTAAATAAGAGGAGCTCTAATGGATACTTAACAACTCATTAGTTTGAGTGATTAATGTAAGAAATTATATAATATGGCCTACATATCACTTTCTAATTATTAATTGAAGTTGTGAGTGATAATTAAATTGCCCATTTATTTGGTGTTTAATTGTGAAAAAGGTGTCTTATTATGTAAAGATACATCCTATGTGAAATGGTGCATCCTATGTGAAAGGGTGTTCTTATTGGGAAAAGTCACATCCAAAGGTGTCTTATTATGTAAAGATACATCCTATGTGAAATGGTGCATCCTATGTGAAAGGGTGTTCTTATTGGGAAAAGTCACATCCATTAGGAATAGACACATAATCAAGAGACACGTCCATCGATAAAGACACCACTTGGAGACAACTTTTCCTTGATGGTAGGAATATGTTGCCTATAAATACCACATCCAGAGAGTCCCTGACCTAACCCAAAAATAAGAACAAGCCTGTTTCCATTAATGGAGTTCATTACGTGGGTCATAGGTTAGTAGATCTCTCTGCTTTGTTCGATCACTTGAACGATCATGGTTGAAGGTACGATTTCAAGATTCCGCTGCGCTCACAGGTATTATCAATTTCTTTCAATTGGTATCAGAGCACCCTTCATGCCATTTTGTTTAGTATTAAGATTTTATTATGTCGAGCACAAGTTTGGACGAAAATCATTCTCGATGATTTTCCCATTTTTATCTGATCTTGGTCACTGGGTTTTGGGTCTTCTAATCTACTGTTAATAAAGTCTTTGTCTATAATTTTCCTATCGTTCGGACACTGATGTGGTATTCCATTATCATTTCAATTGTCTTATTTTTGCATCAAGTGTCTTACGTGCATGATCCAAATCAAGAGCATGTGTTTAGTGAAGTCACCATGTGACAGTCTCATGTATTTTCGTGATTTTCGTTGCATGAACATTGACATTCTGTGACTTTAAGTTTTACTTTGAAGAACCCAATTGGTCTTTTGTTCTCTAAGGAAAAGAATTCGAAAAACTCAATTGGATGATCCATTGAGATGGTGTGTACTATGTATTAAACCAATGAGGTTTCTTTTGTACATTAATGGTTTCATTTGGGTTGTGATTTTTAGAACAGTGACAATTTTTCGAAAAGGGCAATATATGCCGAACTTAACTATGGCGAAGAGGTTTTCCCAAGTATGGTTTACACCTTCTCAGGGGGTTATGATCGACTTTCTGTTGGAAGAGTCACATTACTTGGTTAATAGGTGTCCATTGCAAAATGACGCATCCATTCCATTAATTAAAAAAAAAGTCAAGACCCATTTAGAATTCCTTTCCTGTTTTGATGTGCAAATCTGATTATATTTGACCACTATGGGCAATTGGCTATGTCTAGCATATTGGTTTAATAAATTGAATTTGTTTCATTAATTATGAAATCAATTGATTTGAATCGCACCGATTCATATGTTTAAACCTTGGGCAGTTTTTAATAAATGGTACAATGCCTATTTTCATGTATCCTGAAGGAAGATTTTTGATACTCTCCATTGTGTCTATATGTGAGCAATAGTCAAATGAGAATTAATTTGTTGATTTAAGGCCATTTTGAAGTAGTGATTATCAAAATGACTTGGGAATAGCCACAGCACCCTAAGTCATGGTGATAATTAGGCGTGTATATATGGATACAAAAGGACTTGTCATAGGTATACGATGTTTTTTGAAAGTAGTGAATATCAAATTACTTAAGAGTAGCCATAGCATCTTAAGGAGTTTGTGAATCACATAAGGACCCTTTTGGTGAACTTTATTAAGTTTGTGGACATCTGTTTTGACATTAACATTGTTGTTTGATCATGGAAATAATAACTCGGCCCCACAGGGAGGTTAATATTTTTGTGATTTTATTGGAATAAGATGATACATGTAGTCTTTGAGAATAAATTTTCCTATACCCACAGGTATGGAGACAGTAATCTTGATGTTTGTGATTAGTTTTCTTATTCATAATGTTATAGGAGAAATTCATATGGGTTGGCCACTACCCGCAGAAGTTAGAATTCTTTACTAGATTAACATTGGTTAGTTTAGATTAAAGTTGGATTTCATAGCATTAGGTTCCCATGTTCTTGGTTATCGCAGTTAATCTTACAGTTTTAATCTGCAAATAAAGTTACAAAGTACTTATTAGAACCTAGAACTATGGACAGATCATAAGAAATTGATCAGTTATTCGGCTCCAAGTCGGAAGAAGTGTAGAAATTATTACCGATTATCTACTAAGGAGTTCGAATTCAGTGGGAGCTATGAAGCCAAATAACAGGCATTAAGGTTTCAAGATTGTCGATTATGAATCGAGACTATTATGTTAAAATTCGGCTATAGTTATTATATCTAAGAATTACAAGGACGAGAGCCGAAATAAGTAGATTGACATAGAGTACCTCATTAAGTGAGAGAAGTTATCTAAATGTCCATTGAGCCATAAAGTATGGAGTTAATTGTTGCTGGCATATTAGAAGTCATGTAGTGAATACAAGACTTGATAACTCTTTTGTTATTTTCTCTCTTAGTTGCTCAATTGGTTATGGACAATTAAGGAAATTCTTAGAGAATAAAGGATGTACATGTGCACATACGGTAAAGTACGTATTAAGGATATCCGTTGGGATACATACAGTTGGACCCGAGTGGTTACTTAATAAACCATTCATAAAGTATTCGTTGGTAATAAAGTATGCTTAATTAGAGAATATGCATTGTAATACATAGAAGGAAGTACTCATTATGTGATACTACCGCTATGATTCATGCATTTGACTCTTTATTAGAGTGGGAGCATTTCGCAATAAACTATTATGGGTTTTACGGTAACCGTGTTTACTTTTAGCATTCGTTGGAATGTTATGTGGGCTAAGTGGGAGAATGTAAGAATTTTCGTAAGGTAGCCCACAGATAAAATGGTTTTATCATTTAACTACCACTCAATATAGTGTGTCATGTAGGCCAAGTGGGAGAATGTAAGAAATTATATAATATGGCCTACATATCACTTTCTAATTATTAATTGAAGTTGTGAGTGATAATTAAATTGCCCATTTATTTGGTGTTTAATTGTGAAAAAGGTGTCTTATTATGTAAAGATACATCCTATGTGAAATGGTGCATCCTATGTGAAAGGGTGTTCTTATTGGGAAAAGTCACATCCAAAGGTGTCTTATTATGTAAAGATACATCCTATGTGAAATGGTGCATCCTATGTGAAAGGGTGTTCTTATTGGGAAAAGTCACATCCATTAGGAATAGACACATAATTAAGAGACACGTCCATCGATAAAGACACCACTTGGAGACAACTTTTCCTTGATGGTAGGAATATGTTGCCTATAAATACCACATCCAGAGAGTCCCTGACCTAACCCAAAAATAAGAACAAGCCTGTTTCCATTAATGGAGTTCATTACGTGGGTCATAGGTTAGTAGATCTCGCTGCTTTGTTCGATCACTTGAACGATCATGGTTGAAGGTACGATTTCAAGATTCCGCTGCGCTCACAGGTATTATCAATTTCTTGCATTACCAATGCCATACTCCCTGGAAAAAGCTGGTGGGTAGGTAGAGATCTAAAGCCAATTTCTATGGACTATCCAAACTGGCCCACAAATTTATCACTCAATAAGGGGATGCTCTACTAGAGGATCTTTGGTTTTTTTTTTTTTTTTTGCCTTTTTATGTTTTTTGATATATGTCATTTCCTTTACACACATCCAAAAGAAAAACTAAAGAGAGTAAAAAAAAAACTAAAAATTAGTGGAACGGGGCCTAAATCACCCTATAAATTTGGCAATTGGTATATTCAGTAAGTTCTTTTAGGCACACCTTGTATATAAAAGTAGCATGTGGAATATTTTGTTCCATCGGATAATAAATTATATTTGAATAGTCCATTACAATTATCATTGTGCTTGGTCTATAATGCCAACTGGGAGATGTGAGTTTAAAAGAGTGAAAATCCCAAAGGTTTGCCATAAAAAAAAAACATTACGTGCTTGTCATCTATGAGGTTATGTTCGAATCTCACGGAAGCCAAACATTCAAATTTTGAGTAAGAGGATTTGCCTAGTCGTTAACTTTAAGACGCACAATTAGTTAAGGTGCATAAGCTGCCCATTAACCGCAGGGTGTGAGGGGAAAAAAACACTGAAGTGAAAAATTTGTTATTGGACTTAACACTCGGCTGTTTCAATTAAGCCACGATTGAGTCCATAACAGCACAACCACAAAAACAGAGAAAAACTTGCATCTTCCTTCAAAGACTAGAAACCAAATAGTTAACTTTTGCTAAACATATTTTGGGCAAAATACCAGATGCCCTCTCTTGTCACCGATAAAAAAAACTAGGAAAACAAAAATCATGAAAAATTCTTGACCACCATGGAGAACCTTCATGATAACAGGCATCGTTAGTAAAAGTATCCATCACCCGTTAGTCATGGGTGCTATTCCCCTCCGAGGAACATGCTTGTAAGAACTTTCTTTGAGTGAAAACTTGCCTTCAAGAGCCTCAAAGCCTAAAAAAGAAAAAAAGAAAGTCAAGATATTTGGCTAGTAACGGGGTTGCTGCTGTGCACATTCAGACCGTCCGTTGCTTGGATGGGCGGTTCAGATTTCATTTTGCATGCATGACAATGAACGGTTCGGATGCAAAGGTGCCGAGGTGAAATCTGAGTCGTCCATCCGAGCAACAGACAGCCCAGATGTGCACAACACTTACTGTGCAATGTGCATGGGATTCACAGCAGCCACCCCAGATCGTCAAATATGAAGTTTAATTCGTGAAAATGAACAAACAACATGGAGTAGGTAAATTCGCATATATACCTCAGGCATCCCAAAATCAACCACCATTTCCTCAAGTGCCCCAACATCCTTGACACATAATTTATTCAGTATTGTAATTCCAGAAAGAGTAGACATAGGATTCACCACCAAATCATCCATCACCATATAAGTCCCCGTCCCCTTGACAAATCCTCCTCTCCCTGGTACTTCATTCGCCGCCGCGACATACTGGATCTCCTTCGACAAACTCACTTTGCATGAAGGACAAACGGCACGCTCGTCATCCGCAACATATGAATGGAAATGTGTGTAACATTTATAACCATAGGGGCCGGGACGCATGATGCGCGCTTTGTTGTTGTGTGGGCAAGTGTACATTTTTGTAGGAACGGAATCGTCAAGCGATAGGCGAACCTGAGTAGCAGAGAATGGGGGTATTGGTTTCAGGAGGGAGTATTTGGTATGGTTTGGTTGGATGTTGGCTTCGCTGAGGTTTTCGATGCTTTCGTAGATGTTGCCCAGAGTGCCCACCATGTTTTGTTTTGTGAGGAGCCTAACCACGGTTGCAACGGGCAAATGGAGAAGGTGGAAGAGGAAATCAACGAAGTCTTTCCCTGCTTCTGCGAAAAGAACTCTTTTGTTCTTCGTGTCAACGAGAAGTTTTAGGCTTAGTTTGGCTTTGGAAGTGGCTGCCATTGTCACTTTGTTCTCAGATTACTGATTCTGGTTTCAATCTAGAGCTATATATTATCTGCTGAGAGAGAGAATGCACGCATTAATCCGAGCCGTTGGATCCTGGAATGCACAACCTAGATTTACTTGGTGTAAACTCCTTGTTTAAAGAGACTCCGTTAATAAGTATTTCTCAAATAGGTCATAAGTTTATCAGCAAAAAAAAAAAAAAAAGAGAGAGAAGAATTTAAGGTTAGGTGATACTCCGTAACTGATAAGGTAATGTAAATCCTATAGGGATTCAATTACTTAAGAAGTTAAAGTCATACAGGATTTGAAGTAGTTAGGATGATAAATTTTTTTAAAAAATAAAAAATATATATTTTGAGTGATGGTGATATTGTATTATTTTGCTCTCAAGTATACTTATTTTTATATGGTATGGCCGAACAACTTTGTAAAAAGAACTGTAACGGTGACACGAATCCTTTATTGAGTACACTTTGAAATTTTGAAACTCCAAAAAATATCCTAATGGAATGTTTCTTTCTAAAAGGAATGATTTGCCCTACGATTTTATGGGAGTATTTTTATTTCTACTGCCCGACCACATCGAAAAAGTTGGCAAATAAAGATTTTTTTTTATTTACAAACAAGAAAATACCATAAATAAATCTTATGTTGTGTTGCAGGATGGGTTTTCGTGAGGAGAGATACGGATGCGACAAGTGGCACTCTAAGTAATCCTTTTCGTAATGGAAACAATTAGTTAGGTAATTCCAAACTTCAAACAAATCTGTTAACCTATCGAATCAATCCAGATTTGCAAAGAAAATAATCAATAGCTAATATTATATTCCAAATTAATTTCAATCAACAAGTTGTGCGAAGGAAATCAACTAGGTAAATTCAAATCTCAAGAATTCCATTAATTTGAGGAAACACACAAGATTCAAATTCAAACTATATCCACACAATTTTGAATAATTAAAATTCAGGAAGATTTTACGAATTTAAAAAGAGAGTTATGGAAAAAAATAACTAATTAAAATCTATATAGTATTGCAGAATGAGTTTTCGTGAGGGGTAACGTGGATGCAACGAATATCATGTATTGATTGGACCACGAAATGTAATGGTTATGAGGAAATTTATGGATATTCTGGTTTCATTAGATCTTTGAGGAATCTCCGAGACACTTTGTCATCGAGTTGATTTATCTTGATCCATCTTAGCTTACTCATTCATGTGTATTATACCTTCATGTGCATCTTTCATTCTCTATACCCTTAGTGTTGGTAGAAACGTTTCCTACGAGCTAGTGAGCTCACCCTATCTTTCCCAGGTACACGGCATGGAGCATGAGATCGGATGCTTGGAGTGTGAATGCATGCCATGAAGATTTTATGATCATGAAGTTATTTTCTCATTTTCATACAAAGTACATTTTTGGAAGATGATCCTGTAACTTTAAATTTCTCCAAGCTTTTGACTATTTCAACTTATGTAATAACTTTAAAACTTTGTTATTTTTGCATGGGTACGGGTACCCTTGAGCAGAAGCTTATTGTACTTTGACTTTGACTTTCTATGGGAAATTGTTTGACTTTGATCGATCCTACGTGGATTTTATTTGTATTTGGCTTATTGAAATTGAGGACGTGACAATTATCAACCCTCGGGCCTATGTGAGGATACTGCCTTCAATGCGCGGTTGTGAAATGGAGAGAAACTATTGTATCGTGGAATAAGTGAGTTTTGTTTCAATTATTAATTTCTTATAATTGCATTTGTTTGTTAGATATTATCAATCACTTTGTCATCGTCGTTGTTTACTGAGTGGATAAGGTTTATCATATCTTGATTTTGTAGAAAAGTCACTGTGTGTATGAGTGCTAACTAGATCGTCTATCACATTAGATTTTTTGGTGTGACATTTCTTGAAGTATCATTTAGATTATGAAAACCAAACTCGGGTGGTGAAGGTGATCAACATAGGATCAATATCCCAAAATGATAAAACCGCAATAGTGAAATCAGCAAAAAATCTGAGAAAATTAAAGAAAACTT
Organism: Vaccinium darrowii; assembly: GCA_020921065.1. Lineage (NCBI taxonomy): Eukaryota > Viridiplantae > Streptophyta > Magnoliopsida > Ericales > Ericaceae > Vaccinium > Vaccinium darrowii. The sequence goes on from CM037160.1 coordinate 5,725,104, forward strand.
GCATACTTTCATGGTTGAATACAGCCGTGCGTAGCAATCGACTTGGGCCTTTCAATGTGCTTCCTTTAAAGAATTCCATATAGTTTTTTAATTTCCCATCGTATTAGTGTACTTATTTGGTGTTTATATCATCACTGACGATGATTTGAGAACTTAACCATTGACTATAGTTAGTTTAGTTGTAAATAAATTTTATTCTCTTCTATTTCAGATTTTCGAGAGAACAGGGTTTTGATGGTGACATGTTCTAAGAGATTGGTTATTGTACCATAACTGCGAAGTTTTTCTTAATTTGAAAGTAATTCTTAAACTTTTAAGTATTGAAATTTTAGGAGTTTAGCGTTTACATTTTTAATGGGAAATGAGAGTGGTATTGAGACATTGAGTGTTTTTACGCTTTGAAATTTTAATCACAAGACTCTTTCCTGTTACAATATTTCACCGCATACTTGGGTATGAAAGCTATGCTTTGTATAGAATCCTTTCGATTAATGAATTTATATGATAATTTCAACTTACCCATCTCTAACTTCTTAGTGGAAGTAAGAAATATGAATTTCATTGAGTACAGTATAAGTGGCAAAGTTGGGCTTCAATCAATATGGGTAAAAAAATGACCAATTAGTATCCCCTAATTGCATTATGCGTAAAAATCATCTTATGTTACATGGTTCTACATGCGCTAAAATTATTGGAGGAATGAATTATCACCTTCTCATAACTGATAAGATGGGATGGAGAAGAATTTGATTTGAAATGAAATTTTTGTGGTTCTAACATCTTATGTACTGGGGATCAGAAAAAAAGAAAGAAACTTATGTACCGGTTTTTGTTTTTTTTAGAGAGGTTGGTTGGATTTGTATGATTTTTTTTTGAAAAAAATTGGGATATCGGAGATGGTACCACTAGATTGATTGAGTACATATTGATTGATTAGAATTTTCCAAAAAGCAGCAACAGATTCAGCTTAAAAAACAATAGGAGATATAGCTGAGAGTTATCCTTAAACTTATGAGGATCATGCTTCTCTCAATTGTTTCAAAACATTGAAGAAGTTTGGATTCATCATTTCAATGAAATTTTCACAGCAAGAATGTTATTCTCTCAACCAAGTTGCTCACTACAGGAACATAACTCACATATTGTCTCGGTTAATTAATGTACGGTGATTGTCCGCTATAAAGAATAATTTATTGGCCATTTAGTTAGAAATTTCAAGTAATAGTAGATGAGTATTTTAGTATTCTGAATGAACTTCCTTTGTGAGGTTACTTTTTAGATATATTTTGTTAAATTGCATTTTTATTTTTTGGTAGAGGTGTTGAATAGTTTATGGATTTCAACAATTTCAACTAATTTTGTGTACCTGAATTCATCCTGTGCATAGCACGGATTTTCTGCTAGTATAAAAACATTATATATTGTTCATTGCTGCCTTGATAAGATTATGGGCGGCAATTACAAAAGATCTAGCTCCTTTCATAACTTTAACATAATCAAAACTAGTACATATGTGACAGTAATTTAAGAGAGCAAGTTGGGTTAGAATTGGCGCATTCATTGGCCGGTTGAGTCATCTGACAAACTCCATGCTATTGTTAGAGATGGTACCTCCTTTAAATCCTTACCCTTAGCCCATTGCAAAACCAAGATGCCTGCTTTTATTTCTACTTAAGTTACAGAACTCGCATTAAATTTCATCACTTAAGCTTCCTCTTCATCTTGATCACTCGCAAATAAAGACGTGTTACACGCTCAAGCTTACAGTAGGCAACATCCTTGATTATATCCTAACTAAAATTCATACTCCCTCCGTCAGTAACGGACATACAGAATTAAGAATTTGACCTAACTGAATACAAGGACAAAAAAAAACCCCACGGTCTGCCCTTGCCCTCCGTTCCATAAATGGTCCATATTTTCCTGTTTGAATGTCCCAATATCTTTGCCTACTTTCTTTTTTTGAATATCCCAAATTGAGTCATTTTATTTTTTGCCCTTCATCTCTACATTTAAATTCACACACAAATTAAAATGGAAGGAAAATATATTGAGTCTAAACAAGTAGTCATCGTAATTCAATCGGGAATGTTGGATTCCCAAAACGAACAGACATTTTGGGATGGAGGTATCTTCTAAATCTATCTCATTGCCTTCCAAATCCAATAAAATTAAGAAGATCATTCATAATCGTTCGGAGATTTTTTGTTTCACAAAAGTCAAGCAACTAATTGTACAATTTTTTGACAGCCTTCCCCTCCCAATAAAATGAAGTGAAGGAATAGAATATTTATTTTTGGAACCAGCTCCTCTTCAATTTGGTTCTTTCCAGTCCCTTCTCAGTTTTTATTAGGGTCCATTTCGAGCTCACAAAAATGATCGAAATTAAACCGTTCATATTGTAGATCTTGTCGACAACTTCAACTACACAAAAAAATCATGTTCATTGAATACCGATTGATACTTGACCGGCACACATTTATATGGAAAAACATACACAAATGGATTTGAATCCAATGGCAACAAAAACACTCACTTAATGAGGGTGGACAAAGCCCTCAATCTGATTGGTTGAAATGGTGTAGGGTATACAGAATCAATACACTTTTTGGTAAGCATAATATCACTTTGTGGTGAGATTCATGCCATTTGTGGACCATTTTAATCAATTAGGGTGTGGGTTTTGTTCATCCTCATTGAGTGAGGGTGAACAAATTTGCACTCATGAAACACACTAATAATGAAGAGAGAAGCACTGAGACAATTTAACATATGGAGAACTGAAGAACTGAAAAGACTACCTTAGCTTTGGAACACAAAGTCCTTTTCGAGTAACGAATATTGGAAAATGATAGGTACACACAAAGTGTGTACCCACAAAATACCCAAACACACACACACAAGTGTGGCCCCCACACACACTGCACCTCCAGTGTGTGGGGGGCCACACTTGTGTGTGTGTGTTTGGGTATTTTGTGGGTAACTTTTGTGTGTATGTAGTGTTGCTCACGAATATTTCTCTCACTGGATGTGAATGGGCGATAACAATACGATTTCACAATATTTTGCGGCCAGCCAATTAAATATTAATTACCAATTAATCTATTCATATCTTGGGGAGAACCAATGAAACACCGACACTGCTAGAGATTGTTCTATCCATGTCAGACACTCCAGGACACGCGGGGGTGACAATGTGGCATGTGCCACCTCCCCTTCTTAGCTCCGTCCCTGGTTTTGGTGGATTTTTTGTACTACCCTACTTCCATCAATGGACTTTTGGAATTAAACCAACACAATATGAACAATAAAGGCTGACATAATAAATCATTGTCGCATACATTAATTATCTTGAAACCTGGATACGTTTGAAATGGTAACAAAATTAAATCCCTCTAAAATTCCAAAGGATCGAAGACACAGGTTAACACTGTCCAGACAATTGAAGCATGCATTATGGCAGTATTATGCATCCTTCTGCGCAAGAAAGAAACTAGTCAAGACAGTTTTTGTTTGCAGAATCATCCTCGTCGGAATCGTCATCCTCATCATCATCTTCGTCCTGATCAGACTCTTCCTCTTCTTCCTCATCGGGCACGTAAGAAGGATCCTCTTCTTCTCCCTCTGATCCATCTGAAACATAAGGAGCACTGGATTGCTCTCCCAACTTCGCGACACAATAATCAACCCTCCTCCGAATCCTGTTGTGTCCTTTTATGATATCATCTTGGCGGCTGGAGATAATATTGAACCATTCCTTGACCCTTCTCTGAAATCCTTTGAACTTAGGCTTGAAAGAAGCAATGGCTTCACTTGGAGAAGGTTCAAACATGTCTTTTCTCTCGCTCGCCGAGGTAGGCCCTGTTTCGCCGACCGTGACATGATCATTGGGAGTTGAAGTTGAAGCATCGTTTGTACCCATGCCTCCAAGGAAGACACTAGTTAACACCATGTCCGACTGCAAAGTTGCCCTTAGCAGCTTTAAACCCTAAAAAAGAATGGCAGGTTCATTGTCAATACTGAGGTACAAACGAATTTGCTGTAAAAAATATGCTAACATAAAAATTCATTCCCGTCTTTTCATCTGAATAGAAAACACTAACAATTGGGGCTTATAAGTTAGACTGACAGACCACAAGTTTTTGAGAATCAGGTATCCGGGGGCCAGCTTATGCGTATCTCAACAAATCTTGAGGACCATAAACCAATCGCCCCACCTGAAGCAGGGGCAAATGCTTCATATGGACTGGTCCTAAAGGAATTGTTAGCACCTGAGAGTAGAGCTACAAATGAAACGAGCTGTCCGTGACTATTTGAGGCTTAACTCGGTAAAGACTTGTTCGAGTACTGAAAGAATTGAACCCGAGCATCAATTTTAACTCGTTTAATAAATCAACAAACCTGAACCCGACAGTATTCTGCTCGATATTTTTAATAGAAATGAATGATATTTTGGCATTAATCTGTGACAAAAAGTATAACGTGAACTAACAGTCTCTACAGATACGAGCAGCATACCTCATCCAATCCTAAATGGACAACTCTCTCCTCAATTGGACCCACCTCCTTCCCATTGAACTCATTTACTAACAGTGCAATACCAGATACAGTAGACATGGGCTTCACCGTCAAGTCATCCATCACAATGTAAAAACCAATTGAACTTTGTTTAACGAAATCAGAGACGAGGTGTTTCTTCGGTTCAAAGTAATGCAAACTATGATTTTCGACGACGTTGGAGTAGCCTGCAGTACTGCCGAGGTTGTCCAGAATTGAACGATTATTGAGGAGCTTAATCACAGTTCCGGCGGACAGAGAGAGGAGGTGGTAAAGGAAATCTACAGTGTCTCTCCCTGCTTCTGCGAATAGGACTCGTTTGTTCTTGGTGTCGATTAGGAGTTTTAGGCTCACAGTCAAACTGAAAGTTGCCATTTTGTGTGTGTGTGTGTGAGGGGAGAGCTTTTTGGAAGAGCTGGACATATGGGAGATTTACTTGAATGAGAGTTTGTTGGGGAAGATGAAGAAAAAACAGCATTTGAGATTCCCTGTCCCCAAAAAATGGTGTTCCTCTGCGTCGAAGTGTTTTGGATCATTGGATTGTATGTGTTTTGATTTTGATTTTAAAATTTTCATGTGATTCAATGACCGAAAATACACCGAAACAGAGAATAGAGGATTTTTAGAACAGAAGATTTGATTCCAATTCAATTTTGGAATCAGGAGGATTTTTTTTCAAATTCAATTTTGGGCATTAGGTGTTGATAATGATGACTGGGAGGTGGAAGTATTCAAATGGGGCAGCGCTTTATCTTGAGGGCAATTGTTGGTGGCTTCTGCATCCATCCGTGAATGCTTATTTAGTGTCTCTGGGACTTTTACCACCACACATTCACCTAGAATTCTGATAAAAGTACGAAGAAGCATAGTACCAGTAGTACTCCACAAACAAGGAATAATAGAATTATATTTTCTCTTATGAAAACACTCTATATATATTACTCAACTCAATTCTTATAACCAAGAGGTTTATTTATAATATATGGTAGAACTCCTAGACTCTAACTCCTGGAATAATAAAATGGAAATAACTTTGTATGGAAACAAAATCAAGCAATCTATAAAGTAGGAATACTAGATCAAAAGAAATTAGGAAACCAAATACTTTTGTGAAATCTTGACTAGAATAATACATTCCTAATGCCATACTAATTTTTAAAACCAAAGTAGTAACCTTCTAAAATCGCCTAGCGTTATACTCATACACTTAGTTCTGGGCCTTGCGAAAGTGTGTGGTAGTAAACACCTATGGAGCATCACGCGGCAATGCTCCAATAGCAAGTAATAATTTTTCGGCATCGGTTGGACATGTGGGACGGCTAGCATGTGGTTGGTTGATAGGAAACAGTGATTGGGGATGAATCAGAAAGGATGCATCCTAGGAAGCACGGGTACTGGTACGGGGTATGGGTACGGTACGGGTACTGGTACGAGATACGGCAACAACTAAAAAAATAGGGTATGGGTATGGCGGGTTATTTGATTTTTTTTTTTATGTATATATTTTTACAATTTTGGCATGCTTAATTAGATATGACAAGTATAACATATTTTCTAGATAGAAACAAGATAACAAAAGCTAATAGCATTGAACTTGAACCCATGCTGCTTCAGACTTGTTTTCCTATGAAATAAAGTGCAACAGCCTAATTTTTGTGCCTGCAACTATTATAGGTTTCAATATGGGGAGCAAAAGATATTTCAATGCCCATCTATAAAATCGAAAAAATGAATAGATTTTGACATAATAACGAGAGAGAAGGCGCAACAGAGATAATGAATGAGAGAGAGAGAGAGAGAGAGAGAGAGGAGTTGCTGGGATCGCATTTAGTTCTTGCATATTACGACTAGCACTTTGAATTTTTTTCCCTTACAGAATCCCTAAAGTTTTGATAACTTTATGAATAGGCCTAAAATTAAGTACCCAGAAAAGTATCCAACGAAGTACTCATAACCTCAAAAGTACACAATACGTTTTTGGAGTACCCGGTACGTATTTTGAAGTACCCATGGAGTACCGGTAACCGGTACAGGTACGGTACGGGTATTTTGGGGTTTTAGAAGTACTCGTACTTCATAGGATGCATCTCATATATTATTCCACAGTAAGGAACGTGGTTGCAATGAGTGGCCATGTTTTCGTTGGTCTTTTAATATATTTTTTTGTATAATTATTATTATTTAGTAATATAATTTTTTAATTATAATTATTTAGTAATTTCAAATTAAGTGAAAATAATAATAATTACATTAATAATAAAATTGCATGGAGGGCAGTTGTCCATGCGGTGAGGAGTTGGGCACGTGAACTCCTCGTTCTTGGGTACAGGTGGATTTGTTTGTTGTACTGTGAAACTTGGATAAGGAAGAGGAAGAAAACAAATTTTACGAGGACACTTGGCCAATTTACCTAGAATTTGAAAATTAATGGCTCAGATTCACTTTACTTTTTCTGGGCACCTACACTTTCTACCCGTCTGAATGACTCCGAAAGCTTTATAAGAAGGAAAAGAAAGGGAGGGTTAATAAGAGGGGAAAAAGGAAGAGGAACCAGGAGAGAGATGGGGAGAGGAATTGGGTTCGGGGGTTTGAGAAAATAATGAAAAATGTATACAAAAAATATGTAAGCAGTGGGTACGGCTATTCAATATTTTTGTTGTTGTTTATAATGAATTGGGTGTAATTATATTACTTCTGATCGCGGTGCTTGAGGATTCAGGTTGTTACAAGATAACTCTAGGATTATCGATTATCATTTGTTCTTTTCTGTTTCCTTATCATATCATTGTTTATATTTATTCCATCCTTCTACTAATCGACTGCAACAAACTAAAATAAATATTTGCTAAAATCTTGATCAGAATCTTTAGCAAATGAGGAAGTCATTTACTAAAATCTTTAATTTTTGCATTTTCAAAATCTTTAATTTTTGCAAATATTGATTTTATTAGATGGGATACCCACTCACTCGAATCCTCATCAACCATTTAAAACTAGTATACAACCCAATTTTTAATTTTTTTTTGGTAATATCGAAAAATCACATTCAGCCCAATTTAGAAAAGAATGTGCGTAGTTAAGACTTAAGAGTATCTCCAATGGCCAATACTAAAAACTCATTAATGTGAGTTATTTGCATTTTGCCTATTGGGATACGCAAAAAAACAAGTCCAATGGACTAGCAAAATTGGTCCATTAATTTAATTAATCGCTTACTCTTCAAGTTCTACTGGGCCTAGCTTTTAGATATAAATACTTTGGGTTCCTATTTTTTTGCCCATAAGTTTCACCAACTAATTAAACTTAGCTAGTTCCCTAACAAAATTACTTCGTGTAAGCAGGTGTGCGTACACAATATTCATAGACGGTGCATCTCAACCGTCCGCGCATGAAATGGGCTGCGTACATATGGCGTACGTGTCTCATCCGTACCCCTCTACGCATTCTCCCTGAAGTGTTTGGGATTGTCCTATTGCCAATTGTGTTACCCAAACTTCAAAGAGTGAGGAGGTTTTTTACGGGACATACCGCTCGTGCTTCAATCTTTAATAGTATTTTGTTATTTATTTTCACCCTCGTTGGTTTACTTTTGTTCCTCGTAATTGTAATACTATAATTAGAAATGTTTGACACTTCAAATCGTGACATTGGTTATCTCCATATAAACTAGAACAACACAGCCACAAAATCATACTACAACACAGTGACTGTTGTAGATGAGAATAGACCGCAACACATAATTAAGTTTGCCAAACATAGCAAAAGACGAGATGACCACCATCGTCACCCAATAAAACAAAAAGGTGGAAAAACAAAAACCATGCAAAATACAAAAACCACCGGGAGAACATTCATCAAAATATTGGGCATTCGTATCTATCAATCATAACGCTTCAATGTTTCCGAGGAACACACTTGTAAGAACTGTCTTTGACTGCAAACTTGTCTTCAGAATCTTCAAACCCTAAACCAAACACAAAACTTACCGTATATCCCACAATGAAAGTTTGGAACATCAACAAAATTAGATAAAAAAATCAACATACTCCTTACCTGAACACATGGTTAAAACAATAGTTGTATTTGTGCATTTGTAAGTGAGCAAGTAGTTTAACAGAGACGTTATTAATTGAGACGTTATTAATTGTAAGTGAGCAAGTAGTTTAACAGAGACGTTATTAAAAGTTGGCTTTTAGGGCTTTTTCTTGGATTTGTTCCCAAAAAAAAAAAAAAAAATTGAGTTTCGGTCAAAATTTTTTACTTTTTCAATTCCTCACAATAACCCATAAACATTTACCGCAAAACTAGAGAAAAAAGTTTAAATAAAGACAAAAAAAAAAATGCCAATAGAGTCGAGTGACTTTTTATAGAAAATAATCCTTAACTCCTACCATTAAGTGTTTCTGAGCAAATTAAAACCATTAATCATTTCAATGTATGGCCAATCCCATGGAAAGGATCTGAGCAAATTTTTTAATAATTTATTTTTTATAAAAAAGTGTTTCTGGACAATCCCATGGAAAGGATCTTCACCCAACTTAAAAAGTTGAAGTACAATTTTAGAAATTTATTCCTATAAATTTTGAAGTGCAGTAAATATGTTCCCGTTAGAAGTTTGACTCTTTAAATTGAACAAATGAAAAAGAACAGATGTAGTAGATGATTTCTATACCTCAGGCATCCCCAAATCAACAACCCTTTCCTCAAGTGCACCCACTTCCTTAACATTGAATTTATTCAGCATGGTAATCCCAGAAATTGTAGACATGGGAGTCACCATCAAATCATCCATCACCATATAAGTTACCACACCCTTCACAAAACCTCCCTCCCCTACCGCTCCCACTTCATTCGCGGCCGCAACATACTGCATCTCCCAGGAAAAACTATTTTTGCAACTACGACAAATGGAACGGGCATTTTCCGAGTACTCATTGTAGCAGCGTTGCGGGCAAGTGTAATATCTTTTAGCTAATGATAAGCCGCCTTCAAGTGATAAGAGGGGAACTTGTGTAGCAGAGAACGGAGCTTTTGGTTTCAGGACATAGTCTTTGGTTTGGTTAGATTGGAAGTATGTTTCACTCAGGTTTTGGATGCTTTCGTAGAGGTTTCCCAAAGAGCCCACCATGGTTTGTCCTCTGAGGAGGCTGACCACGGTTGCAAGGGGCAAATGGAGAAGGTTGAAGAGGAAATCAACAAAGTCTTTCCCTGCTTCAGCGAAAAGAACTCTTTTGGCCTTGGTGTCAACGAGGAGTTTTAAGCTCACCTTGGCTTCGGAGGTTGTTGCCATTGTCACTCTGTAGTCTGTTCTTAGATTTTTTTTTCCGACATCAACGCAGTACACACTGGATTTTAGGTGAAGCCGCGAAGGGAATGACTTTAGAATACTCTCCCAGACCTACAGAGACGAGAGAGAGAGGAGAAAAGGTGAGGGTGGGGGGGCCATGTTCTTGTTCTTCTTTAGTCCTCCAGGCTCCAGTTGTCCAATTCTGTGCCGGGTTGTCCATCTTTAATCCTCCAGTTGTCCAGTTTTGTGCCGGGCCCGCAACTAGTTTAGGCCTCGTTTGGGTAAAAAACTTAATCCGGATTATTGGTTTTTTGGGGTACAAAAAACCAGAGTGCTTTGGGTAATAATCTTAATCCAAAAAACCAGAGTGCTTTGGGTAATAATCCAATAATCCAATAATCCAGATTATTCGTTTGTCCTTATTCAAATTTTTTTTGCATTCGTTAGTTTTGCATTAAGATTTTGTGGTTTCTGGATTCCTCTCGACGAGACGAATCTAACAAGTATAAAATTATGGTCAGAACTCAAAATTTTTTGAATAAGGACAAACGAATAATCCAATAATCCATAATCTGGATTATTAGCTAAAGGAGGGAATAATTTGGATTAAGTTTAAGAAAAAACCAAACCGGTTTTTTGGATTATTTGACAAAAAACCAAAAAACCGAATTAAGATTTTCACCCAAACAAGGCCTTAATCCTTCAGTGTAAAAATCTTGCAACGAAATTATGTTCACCTAAAAATTACTCCATATAGCTTGATCCACATCGATAACCACACCAACTACTTACGTTTGTTAAAGACAAAATTAGATGTCTAAACGGGAATTTGTTCGGTTTGTTTTGGTTCGGCGTGCTTTGGGTAAAAAACCAAAAACCAAAAAACCAAAAAACCACTTTTGTCCTTATTCAATTTTTTTTTGCATTTGTTAGTTTCGCATCAAGATTTTGTGGTTTCTGGATTCCTCTCGACGAGACGAATCTAACAAGTATAAAATTATGGTCAAAACTCAAATTTTTTTGAATAAAGCCAAAATAGGTGGATTATTGGCCAATAATCCAAGTATTTCGGCTTTATTCAAAAAAATATTTGGTTTGACCATAAATTTATACTCGTTAGATTCGTCTCGCCGAGAGGAATCTAGAAACCACAAAATCTTGAAGCGAAACTAACAAATGCAAAAAAAATTTGAATAAGGACAAAAGTGGTTTTTTGGTTTTTGGTTTTTGGTTTTTTACCCAAAGCACCCCTTAGTTCAGGATAGGTTGAGATTTGTTAAAAATGACTCGATTTTTGGTCTCCAACAGGCGCGGCCCTGTAGGGAGGTTGGGCAGGCCCAGGTCTGGAGCCCACAAAAAATGAGCCAATTTTGGGCCCCCCAAGTATATAGGTGAGTATAGGTATGAGTTTGCATAAAATGTCTAATATATTAATTCAAGAGGCCCACCAAAATCACTTAAGCCTCATTTTATTTTGTACATTTTATTGTTAGAGGCCAACCAAAATTAAAACTATTTTTTGAGGCCCATTTTATTGTTAAGCCCCATTTTATTTATTTATTTATTTATTTTAATTGTCAAAATTGAAATAGTTGTGATTTTGTGAAAGACTTGAGAGAGTCAGACACTTAAGTCTTAAGTCATTACTCATTCGGTGAAACGTGAAATTGAAAAACAAAAGAGAAAAAAAAAAAGCCCTAAAAACTTTACCAAAATCTCTCTCTCTCTCTCTCTCTCTCTCTCTCTCTCTCCGATTCTCTCTGGCGGTTGAAGCTCCGGGTCCGGGCCTCCGGTGACAGGCAACGGCGAGGCACTGAGCCACTGAGGCAGCGAGACTGCACTGCAGTTACCGTCAGTACCCGGTAGAAGTGCAGAACGGCAGAGCCCACCAAAATCAATTTAATCTTTTACTTTTAAGGTAATCTACTAGACTAATAGACTTTAATCTTGTTTTGTCTTATTGTCTACAGTTTATTATAGTTTAATCTTTGACTCTTTGTGCCTTTGTGGGAATCTGGATTGTGTTACTTGTGTAATTGTTTTTCAAAGAAGTTGAAGATGATCAAGTCTTACCTTCCATCAACCATGTCACAAGAGAGGTTGAATGGATTAGCGATGTTATCCATTGAAAATGATTTTGCAAGAAGACTAGATTATGAAAGTTTAATTGATACATTTGCCTCTTAAAATGCAAGAAGAGCGGTGTTCAAGTGATACATTTGAGTTCTTGTATTGATAATTACTTTTTGTGTCTAGCCAATGGAACTAATATCTTTTTGTAAATGGTCAATGCATGGTGGTAACACTTTTGTGTATGGGATTATGGTTTTTTGTGTATCGAATTATGTATATTTTGGCGCATTGAAGTAATAATCTTTTATGTGTATTCTCAGTTCCAAACTTTGTTTGAAATTTACACGAGATGTTGATCTTTGTTGCAATAATAGTCTTGCTTACTATTCTCATAGAATATATATATATATAAAGGGCCTCAAATTGAGGATAAGGTTGGGGCCTTGCGAAACACAAGGTTGGGCCTGATCTCCAAAGTGTTAAATTTGGTCACATCATGTTTAGTCCGGACCAGAGGTGTCTTGATATGGACTAGAGATTGCAACGGGGCGGGCTGAGACGGGTTTTGATGACCCCTTCTCCGACCCTAAAATTCCCGGACGACCCCTAACCCGACCGGGTGATTATTGGTACCACCCGCCCCTATTGGGTTACAGGTTTACCCAACCCGCCCTTATTTTTTTATGTATTGAGAAAAAATGTTTTAGACTCCAAAAATAGTGAGCACAAATAATAAAAAGTTTCCAAAATAACTATTACTCCTTTTGTCCCGTAAAGTTGGTCTCTTACGGAATTACGTGCAATTTTCAAGCTTAAAACTAATGTATCTACTAAATTTTTTTTTGATTTTTTTGGCACCGATCAAAAGATCTCATCGGAAACTATCAAATAAAATTTATACTGAAAAAAAAAATATCGTCAAAATACATTATATTTAAGCTTGAAAATTGCATGTAATTTCGTAGGGGACTAACTTTACCGGGACGGAGGGAGTACAACTTAACAAAAATCTACTATCTAGAAGATAATGAAAAAATAATTACAATATGATGTGGTATTCAAGTTGTAAGGATAAAAATATATGAATAAGAATAAATTTAAAATGTTATGCATTGAATAAAGAAAATTTAATTTCATAATCATATATGTATCGAGGCGGGGCGGGTATCGCCTTGCCTCTACCTTAACCCTTGTGGATTTTCCAATTCACCCCATGCCCCTGCCCGTTACCCAAAAAAATTGAAAAAAAACCTTATTCTATCGGGGTGGGGCGAGTTCAGGGTGGGGTGGGCTCTATTGCCAAGCCTAGTCTGGACCAGGGTGGTCTAGTCTTGGTCCGGACTAGTGAATCTGGTTCTTTAACTATGGCTGCATTTTGACTCGTCCAGACGAGGAGGGACTTGGTCTGGATGATCCATGCACAGTTTAGCCGATTTTGGACTTCGTTTAAACTTCCTAGATATTAAAAATTCTTGTTGGGTTTTTTTTTTGCCAAAAGAGAGAATTGGTTTATGTCTTGGGATGCAAGGAAATCTATTTGGGCAAGTATTAGCTTTATGAAAGATTTTATGGCTATAAATATGGCTTTATTCTCTCCATGAGGGTTTGAAATTTTTGAGTGAATCCCTTTAAGAGTCCCCTAGGAGATCTCATATGTAGAACTTGGGCTTTTTGTAGATCTTCATGGTATTTTGTTTGGCCCTTTTTGGTGGGTTTGGGAAGATCTTTATCTTTGTGTCTCTTGGGTAACACTCTATTGGTTTTATGAAACTTGATGAGATAGAACATGTATTTGGTGAGAGATTCCAATTGTGGTTTGGTAAGAGAACTTGTATTCGGGGTGGTGAGTGTCTCCATGTGCGAGTTTGTTTATTTGTCACTATTGTAGCTCTTCCGAGCATTGTTCTCTTCACATAGTGGAATCGCCACTCGTTTGCTTGCCCCATGGAGTAGGTTTATATCTGTGAGCTGAACCACGTAGATTTTGGTCTCTCTTAATTTTTTGGATGTGTTTAGTTTGTTACTTCTCCCAATATCATGATCATCAATAATCCTCGGGTTGTAGTTGGGTTCTAAGGGGGCCCGCCGCATAACAGTCTAAACTTTCGTTGTCCATTTTGTATGCCCTAGACAATTGTGAGTTGCTACCATTATCTGATCAAATTAATTTCTTACAAAAAACATATTTATACTTTTTGCAACTTTTAAATTATGAACTATTTTGATTATTATTGTGGGTCTTGAGTGAGACCAAATTGGCTCAAAATTGGATCAAGCTGGCGGATTATAAACTGGACTAGAACTTGATTGGGAGAGAGAGAGAGAAATTGTAGGCCATTATTATTTTAGTTGAATTCAGAATAAAATCTTGAGTAAAATTTCTATTACACTTATCACAGTCCTTGACCCAATCTCTTACCAGATTTACTTGAGTTTCACATAACTCGGTTCGGTTTTCAATTCGATTTAGAGCTTGTGTAATCTGTTATTTCAATTTCTAGTTTTGTAATTCTGTATTTCGTGTGAATGAAATTACATTCCGAATTTAATTTTGTAATTCTGTATTTTGTGTGAATGTAATTCTGTGTAGTGTTTGTCTATCTCTTTGACTATTTGTATCAGGTTGTTGGTTGTTATAAAATTTCAATCTCTTGATAAAATAAAAAAATTATATTCCGAATTTGCCCTTTATTTTTCCTAACAAGAGGTGCCCCTGTTGCTCCGATTCATAACTCTGCCACTGCAAGTCTGTCTCCCCTGATTATCACTCTCGATGATACAATCTATTACGTGGGTTCCAACTTGTAAGTAATAATGCCATGAGTATCATTTCTCTAATGATGTGTTGCATCCAGCTAATAAAATTAGCTAGGACGTCCGTTACTGAGATCTAAATTGTGCTTGCTGGAATATAATGCCGGATGCCCACTGTGTGTTCTTTGGCCTAGTTTTCCATTTGCTAAAATCAAGTGGAAGATTTTAGCAAATAAAGTGGGGAGGAGATTTTAGCAACAATGAATCTGGACATGCGATATTCTCGGTATTAGAGTGAGTTCTCATTACGATATTCTCGGTATTTTGGTATTTTTCGATTCACAAGCCATTCCCCTCATATATTACAACTTTTTTAACAATTTATAGTCTAAATATACTGTAACGGAAACTCTCCCTTAATCTTAAACCATATGAAACAAACAATTTGACTTGTTGACAATGCACCAATCCAATGGCTACTCAACGTTCAATCCTGAACAGTACAACCCCAAAAATTATGACGACACAACGATCAAGGATGAGAACAGACAACAACTTGCACCTTCCAAGCTAGAAAAAACCACATAAATAAGCTTGCAAAGCATAGATTGGGCAAAACACCACAACCCCTCGCCAACCAAAAAGTACAATTGGAATGCAAACCACAAGATCCTTCAACGTAATACCATGCATTGTCAATATTGGCAGTAGAAGTATTCATGAATCCTTAATTAATCCCTTGTGTTGCGTTTCCGAGGAACACACTCGTTAAAACCGTCTTTGAGTGCAGACTTGCCTTCAACAGCTTCAAACCCTAAACAAACAACCAAATTGCCATGGAAAACATTGATTCTTCAAAGTCAATAAACAAAATAGAAAAGACGCAGTAGAAAATTAACTGAATACCTCAAGCATCCCCAAATCAACAACCCTTTCCTCAAGTGCACCCACGTCCTTAACATTTAATTTATTCAACATGGTTATGCTGGAAATAGTAGACATGGGAGTCACCACCAGATCATCCGTCACCATATAAGTCACCACCCCCTTCACAAATCCTCCCTCCCCTGCTCCAAATTCCACTGCCCGAGTAACATAACCCAGCTCCCTCGACATCTTGGCTCTGCATTTGGGGCACAAAGCTTCGGAATCGTTCGAGACATAGAAGTGAAAGTCTTCTTCATCTTCTCCACTATTATTGCACACATAAAACCTCTTGGCTGCGGTATTCCTAATATCTTCTAGCAAAAGCATTTGAGCAACATCACCAATTGGTGCGTCTGAATTCAACACAGATTGCTTGGTTTGGTTTGGTTGCAAATAGGTTTCGCTCAGGTTTTCGATGCTGTCGTAGAGGTTTCCCAGAGCCCCTACCATGGTTTGTTCTTTGAGGAGCCTGGCCACGGTTCCGGCGGGCAAATGGAGAAGGTTAACGAGGAAATCAACGAAGTCTTTCCCAGCTTCAGCGAAAAGGACTCTTTTGGCATTGTTGTCAATGAGGAGTTTTAGGCTCACCTTTGCTTTGGAGGAGGTTGCCATTTGTGAATTTGTTCTCAAGAGTAATGACTCTGTCTTTGTCTAATTGATCTGTATATCTGGCAAAAAATTGCTACTACAAATTAGCTGTGCCCGAATTTCCATCAAAGACACCTTTTTCTCGGAAAAGTTACAGCTTCGGAGTTAAACTACCAAAATAACCCTTATTGCATCTCTTAGCAATCTTCAAATTTTCAAAATGAAGAACGGAAGTGACATATTAAAAGAAGATTTTGTAATTTATACCTCATTTTCTTCAAAAAATTGTACTTTTTTAGGGACCCATCCTCTTTTTTGTCACATCCATTCTTCAAATCTACTTTTGGTTCTTTAAATTTGAAGAATCAATTCTCCAAAAAAGGAGGATGGATCCCTCCAAAAGTACAACTTTGGGTACAACTTTTTGAGTAAACAAGGACAAAAATTACAAAGGTCTTGTTCGTTTCCTTATTTAGTTTTAGTTTTAGTTTTGATGACATCATCATTTCTTTCATTTCTCTCTCTATCTGCCTCTACTAATTACACTTGTTGACATCATCAAAACTAAACTAAATTATCTAACCAAACACAACCAGAATCTCCCTTTGATATGTCACTTCGATTCTTCATTTTAAAGGAAAAACAATGCATGAGGGCGTCTTGGGTATCTGTCTATCTGAGAGACCTAATTTCCCCACGCACAACCAATATTCTTTTGATCAAAACATAAAATATTTCAATTATAATTTTTTTATTTTTTGCACCAAATTAAACTACTAATAGAGATCTTTAATTCGATACAAAAAATTAAAGTATACATTTTACATTTTTTGGCTTGTTGGCTTATTGAGTTGTTTTGCAATATCCTTCAAATAAAAAAAATAAAGTACTTTCGTGCATAATTTTTTATTTTCTTTTACACCGAGTTAAACTATTAAGAGATATCTTTAATTGGATGCAAAAAAATTTTTGAAAAATTGTGGTCCGAAAAATGCATCTTTTTTTTTTTAGAGGGATCTTCATATTTTACAGCACAAGTGCTATAAAGATCTAGAAAAAAAAAAGTAAAGATCTTAAAAAATCTAATTAATTAACTAGTGTTAAAGATCTAAAAGGTCTATTTAATTTATAAAGATTTTTTAACTTGTCCTCGATCTTCCAAAACGTTTTGATAAAACAATTAATATTTTATAATAAAAATTAATTACCATTAAACCTTACATCCTAATTAATTATTAGATTTACATAACAAATTAATCAGTTATTGGATTTATCTAGTTTCTGGTTATAAAAAATGCATACTAATATGAATATGCACAAGGTGCAAATTCTTTTAATTAACAACTTTTTACATTCTCCACCAAAATTTAATCCCCTTAATAAAAAATAATCCAAACCAAATACTAATTTATCCACCCTTCATATGTGGATACACTCTCCATAATTAACATCCTTACTTTTTTTCCTACCTTCGTTATCTAATTCACCAAAACTCATTCAGTACCCAAATGAGCTGTTAAATGCAAAAGGCTGAGCCTTCTGTCCCAATCCCTCCGAAATGCTAAGGGTATTGAAAATCTTTGTTATTTTTTTGGATTATTACTGAAGGCTCATTTGGCAAAAAAGTGATCAACTGGTTTTTTCATTTTTTCTTTATTCAATTTTTTTTTTGTATTTGTTAGTTTTGCGTCAAGTTTTTGTGGTTTATGGATTCGTCTCGAATCCAAAGAGTATAAAATTATGGTCAAAAGTATTTTTTTTTTAAATAAAACCAAAAATAAACCGGTTTATTGGCTTAATTTTGGTTTTATTCAAAAGAAAAATAGTTTCGACCATAATTCTATACTCTTTGAATTTGACGAATCCATAAATCACGAAAACTTGACGTAAAACTAACAAATAATCTTTTTTCGAATAAAGACAAACGAGAAAACTAAAAAACTAGTACTATTTTTTTTTTCTTTTTTGCCAAAGGAGGCATGAAGCAAAACTAGTAAAACCAATTTTTTTTAATAAAAATAAAAACAAGGAATGGAGACGAAGGGTAATCTTGACATTTTATAGATAAAATGCAGTACACTGCTACAATTTGAAAAGCTTAGTCCATTAAATATAAAATATACAACCTTCCAGTACGTGAAGAACGTTGATGGAAAAGTCGTACGTCAGGCCTTGTCTTAGGCTGCCCAATGGGGGGTCCATAGCAAAACCCTATATAGATTTGTAACGCGGGAAGGAGAAAGAGTAAAGTTATTAACCTTGTTAGTTACATAGTTTTAATTTAGTTTTGTAATTATTATATTTATTTTTCTTTTTATTTCTCACCACTCATTGTACATTTTTTTAAAATTAAACTAAACTAAAACTACTAAGGCATAGTTTTCCAAAAGATTTCAGCAACCCAATTACTAAAATTAATCATGATTTTAACAAATGAGTTCAGCAGGTGCTAAATTAATTTTTTAAAATAAAAAAATAAAGTGGTTCAGTGTATCGTTTTTTATTTTTTTCGCACCAAATTAAAGTACTCCTCGTGTACTTTAATTCAGTATAAAAAAAATTCAAAAATTAATACACGAAAACACTAAATATTTTGATTTGAAATACTATGATTTTAACACATTCTAAACTCATTTGCTAAATCATCAACTAGGTTGTAAAAATCTTTTGGAAAACACCCCTATCACCACTATCAAATAATTACCTTGATTCTTCCTAGGTAGCTAGGTTATCTTTTCTCTGATGCAAGGCCAAAATCTTCCAAGATGGTACTGGGAGAGGCTATTCATTGGTCGTGGGTGTCACATCAATGCACGTGCTATGAAGAAAAAAGGCCGGAACATTACCGGCACATTGAGGCCTGATAGGAAACATGAAAAGAAACCGAGAAAACAACCCGTAAAGTATATTTATTGAATGAGATTCATCCGATACATTATTTAAACAGTGATCAAATGAATTTCATCGGTCGAATACACTTTATGGGTTATTTTATGAATTTTCCTTCATGTTTTTCAACTATTTCTCCCGGCACGTTTGATTACCTGTTTATCATTGAAAATAGTATATGAAGAGATGAGATTAAGAGGGTGTTCCACTAACAGAGTGTTTTGAAAAAACTGGTTTTTTATTGTTTTTTTTGTGAATTATTGTGTTAAAATAACATGTCTCAGTGCTTGAAAAAAATAATTTTTTATTAGTAGAACACCCCTTAATAATAATGGAGATAAAGGTGACAAGTGTCCATTAGATAATTGATCGGGATTGTATATGATACCGGAATGGTGGTACCGGGAAATAAATTACTGGATATAGAGTGGAGAATCATTTTTTACTATTGATGAAAAGAAAAATAATTCTAATGCTCTCGATTAATTAGCACCACCCCTCTAGTGATATAATTAGATAGTCCCACAGATAGGATATTAAGCGGGGAAATAATCCATCTAGTCTAGGGGTGCTTTGAGAAAAAATGTAAAATTTGCTTTTTTGGTTTTTTTGTTGTTTTTATTTAAATTTTTTTTTTTATATTTCTTAGTTTTGCATCAAGTTTTTATGGTTTATGGATTCGTTTCGACGAAACGAATCGAAAGAGTATAAAATTATGGTTGAATTTTTTTTTAATAAAGTTTGGTTTATTTTTGGCTTTATTGAAAAAATTATTAGGTTTGACCTTAATTTTATACTTTTGTATTCGTCTCATCAAGACAAATTTATAAATCACAAAAATTTGACGCAAAATTAACAAATGCAAAAAAAATTTGAATAAAGACAAACGTAAAGATTGATTACCTCTTCCTTAATCCTCTTAATGAGAGTTTTTTTTTTTTCTTTTCATGTGAATTTGTTGCATTATCTTTTGCCATGTGAAAAAGTGAACTAAAAGGTAAAATGATGATTTCACGCAGATATAAAAAAAAAAAAAACAAAGTGCAAAAATTACTACCCGGAAAAATGGTATTTTGGTCTTTTTCTTCTATCAAAATATTTTGGACTATTTACCCAAAAAAAAAAATAATTGGACTGCTTGGGAAAAGGTAAATATTACCAGAGGAGTAAAATATTTTTAGAGGAATCTTTTCTATTATTTTTTAGAGGCATCTTTTATTAACGAATCTATGACTTGTTACATTCCTAAGGGGTGTTCCACTAACAATAAACTGTCTTTTCCAAACACCGAAACGGATCATTCTCTCACAATACATCACATAAAAAAACCGTGAAAAAACCAGCTTTTTCCGAAAAACCAACTTAGTGGAACATCTTGCCTTCCCAATGACAATTATTTACTCCCTTTCTTCCCAGTGGAGTACTATTTTTTAGAGGCATACTTTTTTATAGAGAGTACTCTGTTTCAAGTTATGGTTGAAAAGAGAGGAATTGTATACCCAATTGCTTCTCAAATGCTGCATTATGAATCACATCACATAAGAAGTTATTCAGGTATGAGTGTTGCAAAAAAAGAAGTTAAGTAGTGTTAGGAACATGTGTGAAGGATGAGTCCCACATCGGATAAATAGAAAAAGAGTTGGACCTTAATATACAATTGAATGTCTCACCGCTTACAAGGCTTAGCCTTTTAAGTGGATATGGGTCATTCAATGTATATTGGGTCCATGTGATGTGGTGGAATCTGTGCATACTCCCCAACGGATTGGGCCTACGCGCACACGGGAAGAACCTCAGGCAGATCAAACTCTTAACAAGTGGTATCAGAGCCGATGGCTGACGATCTATGGGCGGACTCTCCTAGAAGCATCAGTGGTTGTGGGCTTGCATGAAGACTCGGAGGAGCAGGAAAAATCCATTGTAACTCTCGATGGAGCAAGAAAATTCCTGGTGCATGCGGTAGGTGGCCGGCAGCAAGGTGGCTCTCAGTGGAGTGGGTACTCTCGATGGAGCAGGAAAAATTCCTGGTGCGTGCGGCACCTAGCTCGCAAGCAAGGTGGCTCTCGTGGAGTATGGTAGCTCTCGATGGAGTGGGTGTGGTAAATAAGCCCGGGTTCGAACATGGTGTTGGAGAGATAGATCAAGAATTAAGGGGGAGTCAAGTGGATCAGATTGAGGGGGAGCTAGGCCCAATGTATGGGTCACACATGAGGGGGAGATTGTTAGGAACATGTGTGAAAGATGAGTCCCACATCGGATAAATAGAAAAAGAGTTGGCCCTTAATATACAATTGGATGTCTCACCGCTTACAAGGCTTAGCCTTTTAAGTGGATATGGGTCATTCAATGTATATTGGGTCCATGTGATGTGGTGGAATCTGTGCATACTCCCCAACGGATTGGGCCTACGCGCACACGGGAAGAACCTCAGGCAGATCAAACTCTTAACAAGTAGGGAATATGGTTTGGTTTGGTTAGATGTACATAGGTTGTTCAAAAGCAACATTGCCAAGTGCCGGATCCTATCAAGACAACCTAATATCGCTTGGGTCTGAACTTTTCATTTCAGCCGTTGGATCTCATCCAACAGCTCTAATAAGAGAAAGGGAGTTCGCGGGTCAAACAGATCCTTGATCCGGGTCAATTTGACTCGCGGGTCTAAACACCCCTTCTTGGATCCTAGCTCCTCATTCACGCTGAATTTGAAGAGAGAGAGAGAGAGAGAGAGATAGGCGACAACTAAAGAAGAATCGATCGAAGGGGAAGAACAAATCGAAGGAGGGGAAGATGAAATCGAAGAAGCCCAAACACTAAATCAACAACCTCAAGGTCTCTCACTCTCTCTCTCTCTTTCTTCGTTTCTGGTTTGATATATGTAGACAAAACTAGGATTTTTTTTGATTTGCAATCCAGTTGAAAGAGATCTGTGTGTGTGTGTGTGTTGGGTTTTTTTCGATGTAAATTGTGCTTGTTGGAGTATAAATGCCGGATGCCTACTGGGTGTTAACCTATATGGAGAGATTTTTTTTTATGAAACATAACTCTGCTATTTTAGAGTGAGTTCTCATTACGGTATTTGCGGTATTTTGATATTTTTCAATTCACAAGTTGTTCTCCTCATATAATTACAATTGTTTTAACAACTTAAAGTCTGAAAATACTGTAACGAAAACTCTCCCTCAATCTTCAATCATATGAAACAAATAATTTGACTTGTAGACGATGTACCAATCCAATGGCTACTGATCGTTCAATCCCGAACAGCACAACCCCAAAAATTATAGCGACACAACGACGAAGGATGAGAACAGACAACAACTTGCACCTTCCAAACTAGAAAAAACAACATAAACAAGTTTGAAAACCGTGCAAAATTAATCTAAACCACCACAAGATCCTTCAACGTAATACCTTGCGTTGTCAATCACTAGCAGTAGAAATATCCGTAAATCCTTAATTAGTCCCCTATGTTTCCGAGGAACACATTTGTTAGAACTGTCTTTGAGTGCAGAATTGCCTTCAACAGCTTCAAAGGCTAAACAAACAAAAAATGATTAGATATATGCAAGGTTCTAAAATTTGCTAGGCGCTTTCAGCGGCCGGGCACCTTCTAGCTTTCAGAGCCTAGTATTCGGTGCCTAGTCAGTCTAGTCGGGTGATCAGTCAGGCTAGTCAGTGAGGGGTCTTCTAGTGCCTAGGCGGTGAGTACTCGGCCTTCTATAAAGAAAATATAAAACCCTAGTTCTTGAGTTTAGAGAGAACAGTAGAAAAGAGAGAACACAAAACTTCATTTGAATTCATTGTGAATCGATGAATACAGAGTGAGGGATGCTTTCCCTTTTATATGGCTTAACTGCCCTAACAAACTCTAACCACCTGCATTATACATTGCTTAACTACAGAACCAGTTAACCGACTTAAACTTGCCAGCTTGCTAGCTCATTCCAGCTCATCTTTGACAGCTCATCTTTGACTCTTTGACTTTGACAACTCAGCATTACCCTCTTCTTAGTGAGTTCTGCTTACATGCCCCTGCAAACTCATGGGAGTGGGAGAAACCATGAGTTTGGCTTTGAGGAAACAGAACCTGTCAACAGATAAAGATTTAGTAAAGATGTCTGTAATTTGATCAACAGAACCAACATGTTGGACCAAAATTTGCTTACTAAGAACCTTCTCCCTGATAAAATGATAATCAACTTCAACATGCTTGGTTCTAGCATGGAAGACCGGATTTGAAGCAAGAGCTATAGCAGACAAATTGTCACACCATAACAGATGAGGAAGAGTAGGAGAGAAGAAACATCCAACAAAACCTGTTGAACCCAGGACACATCAGCAGCAGCCTGTGCCAAAGCTCTGTATTCAGCTTCTGTAGATGATCTAGCAACTGTACTTTGCTTTTTAGCACTCCATGAAATAAGATTGGGCCCTAGAAACAAACAAAATCCAGAAGTAGACCTCCTGTCGACACTGTCTCCAGCCCAATCAGCATCTGTGAAACCTGTTAGCACTAGTGATCCAGGAGAGAAATGCAAGCCATCATGTAAAGTGCCCTTAACATATCTTAGGATCCTCTTAACAGCAACAAAGTCACTCTGTCTAGGATTATGCATATGTTGGCATGCAAGATTAACAGCAAAAGATATCTCAGGTTTGGTAAGAGTAAGATACTGAAGTGAGCCAACCATTTTTCTATACCATTGAGGATCCTCAAAAGAAGGATTAGGGTTAAGAACTGCAGGTTTAACAGATGAAGGAGAAGAACTAGGCTTACAATCTATCATCCCAGCTTTGTTAAGAAGATCTGAGGCATACTTGGTTTGAGAAAGAATCATACCCCTGCCATGTTTAAGTACTTCTATACCCCAAAAGTAACTCAGCTTGCCTAAATCCTTCATAGCAAAACTTGTGCTCATCTTTTGAATCAACTCAGAAATGTAATGTTCATTACTACCAGTGATTAGAATGTCATCCATATACACAAGAATCAAAGTAATTCCATTATCATTCTTCAGAGTAAACAAGGAAGTGTCTGATTTGCTATTCACAAAACCATGTTTAGTAAGAAAGCTAGAGAACAAAGAGAACCAGGCTCTAGGTGCTTGTCTCAATCCATAAAGTGCTTTATTCAACTTACAAACAAAATGTGGATGAATAGCATCTTTATAACCCAATGGTTGTTTCATATAAACCTCTTCTTCTACAATGCCATGTAAAAATGCATTGCTTACATCTAGCTGTCTAATGTTCCAATCATGATGAACAGCTAAACTAATTACTATCCTCACAGTTGGTTGCTTTATAACATGACTAAATGTCTCTGTAAAGTCCATACCTTCAGACTGTTGATTCCCATTTGCCACTAACCTGGCTTTGTATCTTGCTACACTTCCATCTGAGTGCCTTTTAATTCTGTAGATCCATTGACACCCTATAATGTTTGCCCCAGTGGGTGGTGGTACCAATGTCCAAGTATTTTGCTGAACCAGTGCCTTGTATTCCTCTGCCATGGCAGATTGCCACACATAATGTTTGACTGCCTCAGAGAAATGAGCAGGTTCTGTGATGGGCACAGTGGAGCACACAGTGGGAATTGTCACAGCATTCAGACTCACAATAGGTTTAGGTTTAGAAATCCCATGTTTGGATCTTGTAATCATAGAATGAATGTTTGGAGTAGAAGTGGAAGGAACTGAAGATATAGTGGAGTATGAAACAGGAACAGAAGATAATAGCTGAGTATGAACATGAGGAACTGATGACTCATGTGAATGATTATATTCAGAAGTAGGAGAATTGGGTATATGAACATGTACAGGTAGTGATACTGGTATAGAAGAAGTAGAGGGAACAGGAATAGAAGAGTATGGAGATTTTGAAACAGGAATAAAGACCTCAATATCACTGAATGAGGTCAAGGGAATATTGAAAGAAGAAGTAACAGGAGTAAAAACATCAGAATCAGAGTTTGCAACTAACTCAGGAAATGGAAAAGAGTTTTCAACAAACCTGACATGTCTAGAGGTATACACTTTAGTACTAATAGGGTCATAACACCTAAACCCCTTAGTATAGTCACAATAACCAAGAAAAACACAAGGAGTTGATCTAGGCATGAGTTTGTGAGACACATAAGGCCTAAGCCAAGGGTAGCAACAACACCCAAAAGGTTTGAGATTGGAATAATCTGGTTTTGTTTGAAACAATACCACATAAGGAATTTGGAAATTCAATGAAGTATGTGGTAATCTATTGACCAAGTATACAGCAGTATTCAGAGCTTCAAGCCAAAAAGACACAGGTAATTTAGCTTGCAATAATAATGTGATAGTGGTCTCTATAAGATGTCTATGCTTTCTTTCTACTACACCATTTTGCTCAGGTGTGTGAGGGCAGGTAGTTTGATGAATAACACCAGTAGACAGAAATAGATGAAGAAGAAAGTGGTTAATGAATTCACCACCATTATCACTCCAAACTTTTTGTATGGAAGTGTGAAATTGGGTTTGAACATAGGCTTTGAAGTGAGATATTTTGTCTCTTACCTCTGACTTATAATGCATAGGAAACAGCCAAGAATACCTAGAAAAATCATCAACCATCAACAAATAATATCTGTATCCTTTATTAGAAGGAACTGGGGAAGGACCCCATACATCTACATGAACAAGTTGGAAAGGTGCAGATGCATGAGATACAGAAACAGGAAACTGAATTTTATGACTCTTAGCCATGTGACAACAAACACAATCAAGCATATGAGGCTTAACAACTGGAAGATTAAACTGTCTTATTAGAGAAACAAACAAAGGAGTACTTGGATGTCCAAGTTTTCTATGCCAAAGTTCAGCAGATGAACCTGCAACAAGAGCTGTAGCACTAGAAGGGACAGAAGAGGCAGCTTGTGGTTCAGAGGGAGTCAGAATAGGATACAATCCCTTGTGGCAAGGACCCTGATATAGGATTTGATGAGTCAATTTGTCCTGAATGACAAGACCATTAGAGTCAAACACAAGCAAACAATGATTATCTTTGGCAAACTGGTGAACAGATATGAGATTGTGAGTTATTTGAGGAGTATAAAGAATATTGGAAAGATGAAAATGAGAGGAAAAAGTAGAGAGAGAACCATTACCACTTTGTGTAACCTGAAGATTGTGTCCATTTCCCACCATTACTCCTTCATTCATTGCAGTGGGGTGAGGTTGAGCAATAGCTTGAACATTGTTTGTAACATGGCTGGTTGCTCCAGAATCAAAATACCATGGCTGATTACCAGTGGTTGATGAATACTCAGGAACAGGAGCAGAAGCATTCAAGCTCATGGCTACACCAGGTGCATAGTGATGAGGCATATAGGGCACATTATAAGAATCAGTAAATCCAGCAAATGCAGTAGTAGGAGATGCATTCTGTTGAACCCCAGAATGTGTAGCAGAACCAGAACCAGAAGGGTTGATCACAGAAGAATGTACCATTGGTAGACCCTGTGGCACTGAACCATGAGAGTTAAACCCTACACTAAACCTTGGAGACTGAGGATGAACATTGGGATAGGTAGGAGGGATGTTCTGATAGACAGGAAACCTTTGAGAACCATACATCTGTGGATGAAATGAGCCACTAAACTGTGAGCCACTAAACTGTGGCAGTGGTCCACTAAACTGTGGTTGTAGTCCACTAAACTGTGGTTGTAGTCCACTATACTGTGACTGTGGTCCACTAAACTGTGGCTGTGGTCCACTAAACTGAGGATGTGAAACATTAGAATACCCCTGCCATTGCTGAAAACCAGGACCATTGGACCTGTAGTAACAGTAATTAGTGGAGTGGTTGTTCCTTCCACAGATGTCACAATGAAACTTGGATCTCCCTCCTCTTCCTCTATTATTATTCCTGGGATTATTAGTTGGAAAGTAGTGTTGTGTAGTGTTACCAGAATTCTGTTGTGAATTTCCAGAGTCAACACTACCATATCCACTAGAGACTTGCTGTGAAGTTTGTACAGAAACCATATCTCTGTGATTCTGATTCTGAGTCCCATGAGAAGCCACTAGAACTATGTTTTGACTATCCAAATCAGAAGTCTCTTTGCTCAACTGAACTTCCTCACTCTTCATCATAGTAACCAGTTCATCAAATGAAATCTTATAACCTCTAGTCTTTACAGCTCTAACTGCAGTTCTTAGTCCATTAAACGCCTTTGGTAGTCCTTGCAGTGTACGAAAAATCAACTCATCATCATCAACTGCACACCCTGCTACTGCCAACTTTTGTGCTATTTCTTGAATCTTATCAACATACACCTCTATAGTTGATGTTTTTGACAAACAATACAGTTCATCCTTAAGTTCTTGAACATGATTCTCAGAGAGAGAATTGTATCTTTTTGCCAATGAATCCCAAATCTGATATGCATGTCTTAACCCTAGAACATATGGAAGAGTACTTTGGGACAGAGATGCATTCAAACAAGACTTGAGTTGAGAATCAATTAATTTCCACAGTGTATAGGCAGGATTCTCAGAGGTCTCACCTTGAGCATTATGAATTTCAGGAGAGGGAGATCGGATTGTACCGTCAAGATAACCATAAAATCCATTTGCGTCCATCACACTTTCGACTTGGATTCGCCAAAGCATGTAATTATCTCCATCAAGTTTGATATTGACCAACGAGTGGAAGTTTGACACAAGAAACACCAAAGCTGATGGTAGAATTGCTGTTGACGTTGTTGATGAGTTTTCAGAGGTTGACGGCATTATTCTTGGATCTTGATTCTTAACCTTGATTCTCTATTATCACAAATTGACCACACTTGCTTGAATCGAACTCGATTTGTATAGAATCCCTCAGGATCGATAGACGTAGGTCTTCAAACGCTCTGATACCATAAAGAAAATATAAAACCCTAGTTCTTGAGTTTAGAGAGAACAGTAGAAAAGAGAGAACACAAAACTTCATTTGAATTCATTGTGAATCGATGAATACAGAGTGAGGGATGCTTTCCCTTTTATATGGCTTAACTGCCCTAACAAACTCTAACCACTTGCATTATACATTGCTTAACTACAGAACCAGTTAACCGACTTAAACTTGCCAGCTTGCCAGCTCAGTCCAGCTCATCTTTGACAGCTCATCTTTGACTCTTTGACTTTGACAACTCAGCATTACCCTCTTCTTAGTGAGTTCTGCTTACATTCTAGACATTCTTATAGAACACTGGGTATATGCCATACACATACAGAGATATCTGTATGTGTGTGTGTTTATGGATAATCAAATTAGAAAAAACTTAACATCACTTGTAAAATTTCCTGTTCAGATTTAAATTCTAACTTGCATGCAACTTTTTTACGTGCAATACAATATTCCTATGAAAAACATCGATTCTTCAAAAGCCAACAAAAAAAACATTAGAAAAGATGCAGCAGGAAATTAATTGAATACCTCAGGCATCCCCACATCAACCACCCTTTCCTCGAGTGCACCCACTTCCTTAACATTGAATTTATTCAACATGGTAATGCCAGAAATAGTAGATAACTGAGTCACCACCAAATCATCTGTCACCATATAAGTCACCGGCTTCACAAATCCACCAAATTCCAATTCCACTTCCCTCACCCCCTCCCGACTAACATAACCCACCTCCCTTGACATTTTGGCTTTGCATACCGGGCACGAAGCTTCGGAATCGTTCGAGACATAAAGGTGATAGCCCTCATCTTCGTCGCAAATATTGCACACGTAAAACCTTTTGTCTACGGTATTCCTAATCTCGTCTAGCAAATCCAATGGATTAACATGACCAGTTGTTGCTTTTGAATTCAACAAAGATTGCTTGGTTTGGTTGGGTTCCAAACAGGTTTCACTCAATTTTTCAATGCTGCCGTATAGGTTTCCCAGAGCCCCTACCATACTCCGTTTCTTGAGGAGCCTGACCACGGTTCCGATGGGCAAACGAAGAAGGTTAACGAGGAAATCCACAAAGTCTTTCCCGGCTTCAGCGAAAAGGACTCTTTTGGCCTTGGGGTCAATGAGTAGTTTCAGGCTCACCTTTGCTTTGGATGGGGTTGCCATTTGTGAATTTTGTTCTCAGAGTACTGACTCTGTCTTTGTCTAAAATTTACCTGTATACGTAGATATGTAAAGTTAATACATTTACGGAAATCCACCATGACGTTCCATCTTCTAAATTATCTGTTTCCCACTCCCTAGTTTAATTTGTTACATGGAGAACTGTTGCATGCGTTGGTGATTTCTTCCCGATAAAAATCCACCAGATATCTTCTGGGTATGAGAGCAATTTATTCCACAGGTAGGGTTAAAAGGATTGGAATTTGATCCCAGAGACGGTTCAATAGTTTAGGGGTCTAAAGCAAAACTTCTTAAATAAGTGAGCCTCCAAAGGTAAAATAAGGTAAAATCCAGAATTTTAGGAAGAAAAAAAAAAGGTCTTATTTTCTTAGGCTAGTGAATAAGTTAACGACCTTGAGGCAAGTGCGATTTTATTAACTCTCCTTAAAAGAGAACACAGGGGCGGAACTAAGTGGCGGGGCGAGGTGGCACCTGTACCTGCCACCCCTGCTTCTAAAAAAAGTTGTAGTTTACGCTAATGCATTAGGCTCTTACTGGTATCCAAGCAATTTGATTTTACATACAAATGGTTATATATTAGGCATTTAAAAGGTGCAATGTTCGAGTCATAAAAAGAATATCTCAAAAACTTTCATTTAATGACCATT
Source organism: Vaccinium darrowii (assembly GCA_020921065.1). NCBI lineage: Eukaryota > Viridiplantae > Streptophyta > Magnoliopsida > Ericales > Ericaceae > Vaccinium > Vaccinium darrowii. The sequence goes on from CM037160.1 coordinate 5,754,930, forward strand.
GGAGAATTGAATCAAGCCGGTGTTTTAGTTTTAACAAAAAGCAAAAACCCACGACAAAGCTTGACATCACACTTTTTCTTCATATTTTTCTAAAAATATACAACAATAAGGTAGACTTCAGTAAACAACCTCATTCTCGAAGCTAAATCCTAGCTCTCCCAAGGGGTGAACATTATCTTTCCTCTTATTGGATGAAATAATGTAGGTCACATCCATGCAATATACTTTTCGTAAGATTGACATCACTTTAAGCCCAAGGGATTGGGAAAATGATCTTGTCTTGAGACTTAGGGGTTTGCTCCCACCAAGGTCTCAGGATCAATTTCCCTTCCCAACAAACTTTTGGAGTCACTGTGTGTTATGCCTGATCGTTACCTCTAGGGGCCCAGAATTAGTCGAAGTGCGCGCAAGTTGACCCGAACATCCGGTTATCAAAAAATAAAAGTAGATGAAAGGTGACGGAAAATAAGTTAAATTTGGCTGATAATTATTTGCTTATCAATGTTTTTATTCTTGTTGATTCAATTTGTCCAATCATTTTATCCTTTGTAAGCTAATAAACCACATACAAAGCAAAATGAACCTCAATTAAGTGATAAATTTTTTTATGTCGAAGGAACAACACTATAGCCAGGCCTTTTGGACATGACTGGACAAAGCAAACCTCCGAGGGAACTAGCGTTGCAACACACCGCCACGGCCCCACACTTAAATTAGGGTACTCACCTAGAGGGGAATCAAACCCCAGACCTTGAAGAGTAATCCCAAAACCAGACATCCGCCCGAACCACTGGGGCAACACCTAGGTGTGTCATTTACATGATTTGTAATTATTTCCTTTTTATGATTTGAATTGTTTTGGTGTAATATATGGGCTTAGATTGCGCTCGCGCAATTGTCTCACTAATTTAAATGAAAAGCTAGGTGCTCAATTGTTGTGAAACGCAAAGATTAAAAATTACCTCTTCCTTAATCCTCTGAATGAGAGTTTTTTTTTAGATTCATGTGAATTTATCGCATTATCTTTTGACGTGTGAAAAAGTGAACTAATGAAAAGGTAAAATGAAGATTTCACGAAGATTAAAAAAAAAAAAAAAAAGAGTGCAAAAATTACCACCCGGGAAATTTGTATTTTGGTCTTTTTCTTCTATCAAAATATTTTGGACTGCTTGGGAAAAGGTAATTAAATATTACCAGTGGAGTAAATATTTTTGGAGGCATCTTTTCAGTACTCCCTCTGTCCCTTTTAATTGATCCCTATCGGAATACGTGCAATTTCAAATCTCTAATTAAAAACATTCTACGGAAGTACATTTTTTAACGTCCACAAAAATAAACATTTGTCAAAGGTATCATTTAAAAAGGGACGATAAGAGTACTATTTTTAAGAGGCATCTTTTATTAACGAATCTATGACTGGTTACATTCCTAAATTGCCTTCCCAATGACAATTGGAGTATTTACACCCTTTCTTCTCGGTACGAGAGAGTACTCTGTTTCACGGTTATGTTTGAAAAGAGAGGAATTGTATACCCAATTGCTTGTCAAATGCTGCATTATGTATCACATAACATAAGCAGAAGTTATTCAGGAAGAGTGTTGCAAGAAAATAAGTTAAGTAGGAAATGTGGTTCGGTTTGGGTTCGTTTAGTTGGGTTAGATGTACATAGGTTGTTCAAACGCAACATTGCCAAGTGTATATATAATTTGTTGTATATGTTATAAAAATAAATAAAGGTCTTAATAGTGTCAACTAGAACACGACATTGTTTTAAATAGGTCGGGTTAGTGTCAAGAATTTTGACACGTTTATGTTGACAAGTATTTTGACACAAATCCGAAAAGACACGAAACACGTAATGACGTGACATAAACACAATATGACACAACACAATGGTTAACCTTGCTTATTGTATTATTTACTCCATGCTATTACTAATCAATTGCGATCAACTAATTCCCAATTTAGTACCCTCTACATCACTCCTCATCAACCAGTAAAAGATACTAATATACAGCCCAATATTTTTTGGGAACATCGAAAAATCACATACAGCCCAAAATAGAATGTCCGGCCATTTCCAATTGCCAGTATGGAAAACTCATTAATGTGAGTGATTTACATTTTGCCTATTGGATATGCAAAAAACAAGTCCAATGGATTAGCAAAATTGGTCCATTAATTACTTATCAAGTTCTACTGGGCCTCGCTTTTAGATACTCCCTCCGTCCCTTTTTAAGTGATCCACTTGGGAAACGTGTATTTTTGCGGACGTTTAAAAATGTACTTTCGGATATCGTTTATAATTTTTTTTGCACCAAATTAAAGTACTCAATGAGCACTTTAATTTGGTATAAAACAAATTAAAAAGTTATATAGAGAAATATGTTTTTTAGGAGTTTGAAATTGCACGTATTCCCGTATGGATCACTTAAAAAGGGACGGAGGGAGTACTACTTTGGGTTCAAATTTTTAATCACTAAATAACCTAATTAAACTTAGCTAGTCAACTAGAGTGTTCGCGATTGTGGCATTGTACTATTGCCACACTAGGTTACCTGAATTTAAAAGGGCAAGGTTCGTCATGGGACATAACTCTGCTACTTCAATCTCTATGCAAGAGCTCTTGAAGAGGGTGTTTGGCCCCCTCTTTTTTGATTTTTTGGTTTCTCTTTTTTGGTTTATGGATGTTTGGCAACCAAGGGGAGAAATAGTTTTTCCAAAAACAGTTTTTCCATTTTGAACAATCTGGGCCAGAAATCAAAAAGAGCTTTTGAGCTCTTTTTTGATTTCTACTTCTCATTTTCCCTTTCCAAAACACATTCTGCACATTTCTCCCAAACACTCCTCTCACATCCAAAACTCATTCTGACCAAAAGCCAAAAAACCAAAAAACCAAAAAGTCAAAAATCAAAAGCTAAAAAGTAGGCTCCCAAACACCCCCGAAGTATACCCGGCGAATGGAGCCCGAGTAGATCACTAAGGGAACTCTTTATTGATTGTGCTTACAAATCCTTACAACTCTTTCTTTCCTATTCCCGTGCCCTTTCCTGAGGGCCACCCATCCTTCACTCTATCACCTTCTATTCGAAGTTTGACACTTCATCTTTATTCATCCGTTTCGGTCCGACTAGTAACAGGTGGATCAGAGGAGCCTGGCTTGGGAAAAGCTTCTAACTATGTGAAACCAAACAATTAGTCATGTTTGACACACTTAAAATTGTACGATTGGTTATATATTAACTAGAACAGCACAACCACAAAATCATCCTACAACACATAATGACTATAGTAGACGAGAACAGGGCCGGCCCAAGGGTAAGCCCTGCAAGCCCCCGGGCTTGGGCAACCCCCTGGGCTAGGGCAACAACAAAAAAATAAAAATCCTGAAAGTTAGATATAAATTTAAAATAGTTTCCCTGCAAAACACAAACCTGGTGCATGGTACGGTGGCAATGAAATGATGCCTCTCACGTGTGACTGTAGGTTCGACTCCCCATACCCTCTCCTCTTTCTTAATTTTTTGACTTTGGCTTTTTTTCCCTTTATTTCTTCATTTTTAATAGTTTTGGCTCTTTTGGTTTTTCTTTCGGTTCACTATATTTCAAAAATCACATTACTAAATTACTTTTGTTAGAAATTTGCATTTAACAAGTGTACCATTAAATTTTTATTAAAAAAGTTATTCCCATGGTGGGATTTCCAAAAAAAAGAAAAAAAAGACCGGGTTTATTATTTTTTTTCACACATGTTCAACTATGAAGCAAACGTTTTTTATTGTTTTTTTAAAGAACTTTTACAATCATATCTTTTTAAGCTTAAATTTTTTTGAATAAAGACAAAAATAAGTAAAAAAGACAGTTTTTTTTACACTTTTTTCGATCTTATTTGAAAATTTGAAAGTTCGAACCACAATCTTTTATCTTTTTGAATTCTTCTCGTCGAGACAAACCAATAATACTAAAAAAATCAATGCAAAACTAACAAATGCAAAAAAATAAAATCAAATAAAGACAAAAAAGAAGAAGTAAAGTTGGCTTTTTAAGCCAAAATACCATTAAGTGGGCAATCAAGCCTGCGGTCGGGCTTGGGCAACCTAAACATTGGGGCCAGCCCTGGACGAGAATAGACCATAACTTGCAACTTGCAATCTACAAGTAATTAAGTTCGCAAAACATAGGTTGGGCAAAACACAAGATGCCCTCTGTCGCAAACCAATACTAAAAGAAAAACTGGAAAAACAAAAAAACATGCAAAAGACAAAAACCACCAAGAGAACCTTCATCAAAATATATATAATGGGCATTGTCAATCAATTCCGGTAGAAGAATCTACCAGGCGGACCCGGGCACCCATTTTGAGATTCGGATGTAGTTGTGGAAGCCCTTCAACCTTTAGATCCTTACCACCGAGGCATCGGTGGTGAATATTCCACTGTAGTGTTTTCGAGGAACACGCTTGTGAGAACTGTTTTTGACTGCAAACTTGCCTTCAGCAGCTTCAAACCCTAAACTAACAAATAAAATAAGGACATATACATCCCATAACGAAAGTTTGGAACATCAACAAAATCACAAAAAAAATCAACTTTACTCAGTTGAACATATGGTTAAAACAATAGCTGTGTTTATGCATATCTATTGTTAGCCCAAAGGTTTCTCTGAATACCTTATTGACTTTTAAGAGTGTTTAATTTATGAGATTTCATTGTAAAAGGGAGTGTGACCCGGCCCAAGCTTGTATATCTCTTGTAAGAAGTTACCTTTTTGGGAGTGGTTTTAGAGAGAGAATCACTTGGTAGTTAGATGTGACTACCACTGGAGTAAAATACAGTTGGAGTGACGGGGAAAAATTGCTCGTTGTAAAAGTTTCTCTAGCACCCGCGAAGCTAGGAGGTGTTACTATTATAGATAGTGCAGCAAATTCCGAGTTGGACACTTGGGGAGTGGACTAAGCCGTGAAATTATGGACCGAACCATTATAAATCCTTGCATTTGATTTCTCTCTCCCCTTGCTTTATATTTTGTGTCCTATATTATTGCATTTAGTTTTCTAATTCCGCATTATTATTGAGATACACAATTCACCCCCCTCTTGTGTTGCTATTTGTGCCAACATGTATGTAAGTGAGCAAGTCGTTTAAAGTTCGAGGTAATATTTCATTATTGAATCCAAGAATTCTTACCGGCAAGAACAGTTGGCTCTGGGGACTTTTCCTTGGATTTCTTTTTTAAAAGTTGGGTTTCGGTCATAATTTTTTGTTTTTTTCGTTTCTCTGGACAAGATGTTGCTGCAAAATTAATAAACACTAACTTTTTTTTTTGAATAAATACAAAACAGAAAAAAGCCAAAAAAAAAAAAGAAAAGGAAGTTGCGACTTCTTTATGGAAAATAGTTGAGACTTTTATCGGTAAAAAGTTTTTCAATTAATAAATTCAAACTATTGATTATTCCGATATACGTATTGATTATGCAAGTTAGGTGTACCCATAGCATTGTTGGGAGAGGATATAACCCAACTTAAAATGTGGAAGTGTAATTTTAGAAATTTATAACTTTTGAAGTGCAGTACTTACGCTCCCGTTAGAAGTTTGACTCTTCAAAACGAATTAGGACTTGTTCTCCTACACATTTTTTCCAATAAAATTTCACATTTTATCACACTCTAATCTCAACACCTAAAATGTAAAAGTGATTTTATGAGATTTTCATAAAATCCTCCTAAAATCTATAGGAAAACCACTACATTTTATCATTTGGGAAAATAACTCCATTTTATCATCTCTACATAAAATGTTCATTTTATGAGATTTTCATAAAATGCACATAAAATCTATAGGAGAACAAGCCCTAAATGAAAACAAACAGATGGAGTGGACGATTTCCATACCTCAGGCTTCCCCATTTCAACAACCCTTTCCTCGAGTGCCCCCACATCCTTAATATTGAGTTTATTCAACATGGTTATGCTAGAAATAGGAGACCCAGGAGTCACCACCAAATCATCTGTTACCATATAAGTCCCCCCCTTCACAAAACTTCCCTTCGCTGCTGCTGTCGCCTCTTTATCGGTCACAAAGTCTTCAAAATTAAGACATATGGAACTGGCGTGGAATGAGTCTTCGTCGTCTGAGCAACTGTAATGTCTTTGAGCTGATGATGTGCCGCCTTCAATTGATAAGAGGGGAACTTGTGTAGCAGCTTTTGGTTTGAGGACATAGTCTTTGGTTTGGTTTGATAGGAAGTAGGTTTCGCTCATGTTTTTGATGCTTCCGTAGAGGTTTCCCAAAGTGCCCACCATGGTTTGTTCTGTGAGGAGCCTGACCACGACTCCAACGGGCAAATGGAGAATGTTGAACAGGAAATCGACAAAGTCTTTCCCAGCTTCAGCGAAAAGGACTCTTTTGGCCTTGGAGTCAATGAGTAGTTTTAACCTCACCTTGGCTTCGGAGGACGTTGTTGCCATTGTCACTCTGTTCTTGCGAGATACACAGCGGATTTAAGGTGAAGGGAACGACTTGAGAAATGAGAACACCCTCTGGCTCTTTTTTTTTGAACTGAGAGAACACCCTCTGGTTGTCTCTAGACTTGTGTGTGTCTATATATATATATATATATATATATATATAGAGAGAGAGAGAGAGAGAGAGAGAGAGGACCAGGTCCCTCCCGTTGTAAATCTTGCTTTTGGTTGAGTTTTCCGTTTGATTTTAGCAACTGAGTTGTTAAAATCATTTGAAAAACTCAGCCGTGGGGCCTGGAAACTATGGTCACTTGAAAAAAATTAATTGATTGGTCAATGGTCATTGATAACTACGTTGAAGATAAAATTAACTGTCTAAACTTTCATCATCCATTTTTCCTGTACGAATGTGAATTGCTAGCATAGCTACCATTATCCGATCAAGTTAATTTCTGAGAAAAACAAACTTACTTCTGTCCCCAATTTTTGTTCTCAAATAATTGTTGGGCGATGGCTAGGTGGGCCAAGTCCAACATCCTGTCGGGGCGGAGGCCAGATGGACCAAGTCTCAGTTAACCCCTTTGCGCTTGTGCGCGATAAGGAATAAGGAAATAAAGTTGCGCCTTCACTAATACCTGCTAGTTTTGGTGAGATGGTAAATGCAAGTGGTATCAGAGCAGAGTCAAGGTTTCAAGTCTCCTAGCTAGCATGCTGCTTGCGGGTAGGTGCTAGAAGGGAAATTGTTCGGCGGGGGCCACGTGGGCCAAGTCCAGCATTCTGCTGGGGCGGAGGCTAAGTGAGCCAACTCTTAGTTGATCCATTGGCGCTTGGACACAATAGAGAATAAAGAAATAAAGTTACACTTCACTAATACCTGCGGGTTTTGGAGAGAGGTAAATGCTTGATCATAACTATAACACGTTATATTATCCTAAAAAGATTATCCCAATTGCCGATAAAAAAAAAGATTATCCCAATAAAAAAATAATGAGCAAAAAGCAATGATTTCATTCTTTTTTTTTTTTTTTTTTTTTTTTTGACAAGGGATTTCATTCTTTTATCAGTAAGGAAAATAGGATATCCATAATGGTAGTCACTGCCAAACAAAAATATGGTAGGATTGCCAGTCGTTATGGTGGAGTACTGACTACCGAAAGCAACCTTTGCCAAGAAGAAAAACCAAGAAAACTAGCAAAAAGAGAATTTTGACTGTAAGCTTAGAAAATTTTCATTTCTTTATTTGAGTGGATATTGTTATGTTATTTCAATAGGATTATGCATTCCTATTAGTTGGTCACGAAAACCATCTTTTAGTGACCACTATTTTGGTAGGCAAAGTGCACCATTTTGTAACCACCAATTTCCGGTGACCAATTTTGGTGGTCAACAAAAGGTACCATTTTGCGACCACCACTTTTTAGTGACCAAATTTAGGTGGTCAACAAAAGGATACAACCATAACCAAATTTTAGTCAGTATAAATGTTATTCTTTCGCGGCCAAAGCAAAGTTGGTCACGGATTCCTTTTTGTGAACAGGGTTAGGTGACCAAATTATTTTTGGTCAAGGTATATCTTTGCCTTGGTGACTAAATACGGTCTTTTAGCGATCAAATTCTTAGTCACCAAATATGCTTTTTCTTATAGTGTTGTGTTTCCCAATGTTGTCAACTTTGCATTAGAGAAGGACTACGACAGCTGGTTATGAGTCCTAATGCTAAAGAAGAGTACTAGTCCCCGGAAATGGAAGCCCCCCCATCATTGGGAGAGACTATTCATTGGTCGTGGGTGTAATATAAATGCGCGTGTGAAGAAAAGAAGCCAGGAACATTATAGGCACGTTTGATTGTCGGATTATCTTTGCAAATATATGAAAAGATGAGATTAATAATAGAGATAAAGGGGACAAGTGTCCCTTAATTGGATACGCTGGATTTGTTGTACCATACTTTATTTTGGATAAATTATGGGATGCGGAGTGGATCGGAGAATTATTCTTTACTATTGTATGAAAAGAAAAATAATTTCAATGGTCGGGATTAACTAGCACCACCCCCTCCGGTGATATTAGATAGTCTCACAGATAGTATATTAAGTGGGTAAATAGTTCCCATCTCGTGTAGAGTGTAGTCCTAACTTTAGTAAAAAAACATTGAGGCGTGATTTGGGTAAAAAACCAAAAACCAAAAAACCAAAAAACCACTTTTGTCCTTATTCAATTTTTTTTTGCATTTGTTAGTTTCGCATCAAGATTTTGTGGTTTCTGGATTCCTCTCGACGAGACGAATCTAACAAGTATAAAATTATGGTCAAAACTCAAATTTTTTTGAATAAAGCCAAAATAGGTGGATTATTGGCCAATAATCCAAGTATTTCGGCTTTATTCAAAAAAATATTTGATTTGACCATAAATTTATACTCGTTAGATTCGTCTCGCCGAGAGGAATCTAGAAACCACAAAATCTTGACGCGAAACTAACAAATGCAAAAAAAATTTGAATAAGGACAAAAGTGATTTTTTGGTTTTTGGTTTTTGGTTTTTTACCCAAAGCACCCCTGAATTAGCTTATCCTAAGGGACGCAAGGGCGGCCCCACATAGGGGCAAAATTTCCTACTACCGTGTATATATAATTTTGGGTATTTTGGTAATTTTGCTCCCATACCGTATAGATTATTTTTTAATCTTGCCCCAAGTAACAAAAAATAAATATAACTATGCCTAAATAATTTGTCCGGATCACCTCTAATCTTTTTTTTTTTGTAGTCCCAGAACTTTTTAACTTGCCTATGATGGGGTAACCACATCCAATCATTGATGTGCGCTCTAGTGTTGAGTTTTCGCACTTAACAGGCATTGACAATATCGCTAAGAAGATGGTTGAGACCCAAAGAGATATCGGATATCCATTGGTATACAAACTTTTGAAATTAGCCTTAGTTTTACCAGTTGCGACCGCTACAGTGGAGAGAGTATTTTCTGCAATGAAGATTGTAAAGAATCGACTTCGTAACAGAATGGGTGACCAATGGATGCAGGATAGTTTGGTTGTGTACATTGAGCGAGAGATTTTTGATACCATTTCAAATGAAGCTATCATGAATCGGTTTCAAAATATGAAAAACCGTCGGGCCGAGTTGTAAACGATATGATATGTTATGGTTGACATACCACTTTTGCTCTTATATATATATATATTATATCTTTTGGTTAAGTATTATATTGGATCTACGGTATACTTGACCCCGCGATACTAAATCCTGCGTCCGCTCCTGAAGGGACGTATAGCTCCACATATTTCCTCCAACAAACATGCCCTATGTGCTTGTGTCCATAGGGGGTCCAGTAATATTCTCGAGTCGAGGAAAAATCAGTGTAACGATACTGGTAATCACTATCAAACCAAGTTATGGTGGGATTGACGATCATTAGTGGAGTACCATGAATTAGAGAGAAAGCAAACTCTAAGAAAAGTAGTCTTGTTATGCCTTTACATGGGCTAGAAGGCTTGGTGACTCAAAAACCTCAATAATTTAAGAAAACATGAATTACAAACTTTAAGGAAAGTAAATGTTAACTTTAATAAAAAAACGAATTTTAGTTTCAAAACTGAATTTTCGAATTACTTAACTTCAAACTAAATAGATTCAAAATGACATGGCTGGAAGTATTGGCATTATAGTTCCCAAAATATTAATTTCTAGTCAGTTAATCATATTCTCATTCATACTAAGAAAAATTCGTAGGAATTTGACTCATAGAAATTATATAATTTTATGTATACTGAAGATTTCGGTCATCCAAACATATCCTTGTTACTACCATATTCTCTCTCTAGAAACAATTAGAGGGCAGTGTCAAGTGATTCTTTTCACCCTATGTAGAGAGAGTATATTGGTCTGATGTTATATTATTTGCTACCAAGGCTGAAGTTGAGAACAAAGGGACAATGGCAAACCCCTCCATAGTCAAGGTGAGCCTAAAACTCCTAATCGACACCAAGGGCAATAGAGTTCTCTTCCCGGAAGCTGGGAAAGACTTTGTTGATTTCCTATTCAACCTTCTCCTTTTGCCCCTTGGAACCCTCTAATATAACTACAAGAATTTAGAGATTCTGTGACCAACATTGTGGTCGCAAAAGCAGGACATCTAGTCGCAAATTGATTAGCAACCACAAAGCCTGGTCGCAAACTCAGTCACAATAAGCTAGTCGTATTAGGTACTTTGCGACCCAAGTGTGACTGTGGAAACTTTATATCCAACTCAAACTCAATTGGCAATGAGTGGAGAGGTCCCAGCATATATTAAGTGATCACCCATTCCACTCCTAGGCAATGTGGGACAATATTTCTTAACATCCCCCCTCATGTGCAGCCGCATTTGAGGTCTGTCACGTGTGGCTACTTTTTGGGTCCTATCATCGTGCAGCCTTTTTTGCTCGTCTGTCATAGTGGATGTGGGATTGCGAATTTTTTTTTTTAAATGTGGAGTGGAATAGGCCCCGCTCTGATACCATGTGGAAACTTTATATCCAACTCAAAACCAATTGGCAATGAGTGGAGAGGTCCCAGCATATATTAAGTGATCACCCATTCCACTCCTAGGCAATGTAGGACAATATTTCTTAACAGTGACGTGGTCGCGTTATGTGCTATAACAGGCGACCAAGTAAACCTGGTTACAATAGGGTCTTGATATTGTGACCAACCCTTGGTCACAAAAAGGACTTACAAGTGGTCGCCATACAAAAGCTTTGGACGCAAAAGAAGCCAATCTAGGATCACATTCCACTTGTTTCAATGACTAAATAGCTGGTCGCAATAGCTCTTACTTTTAGTTATTGATTAGATTGGTCACCAAATGAATTAATGGCTAGTTATAAAAAGTCTATTGTGAAATTACATATAAATTCATTTTTTCTTTTTCAAAGCCCAAATTTCATTCTAAAACCTGCTCAATAACAAGAGACAAGGCAACTCATTACTCACATATTACAATCCAAATTGATTTCAACACATGTCAATTATAAATGTGAACGAAACAATACATGTATCAGTTACAAAATTTGATCCGCATAAAAACACCCACAAATTGGGTACAGTTACAAACACGAAACAATTAAACAAAGCCTTTGTACTATAAGATCTTGCACCGCGTGTCACCAATGCCATCCAAATAATGCCAAATAAATAAAATAGTTGTCCTCGATTTAAAGAAACCAATGCAACTTTATTTCATTTGGTTATTGAGAATTGGATTTGAAAAGAAAGTAGGAAGCAATATCATTGAAGGTTGGATATGAGACCTTGGGGATGTGAGAGTTTTGTTTTTTTGATTTCTTACAAATATATTTAGAAAGTATCGGGTATGTATCCGCAAGTTTACGAGGCTTATCAGTGCACAACTCCTTCCTAGAAGCATCCAACTCCTTGTCGAAGCTGTGAAAATTCTTTGAAGAGAAATAACCTATTCATCACTACAAGTAGCATAAATTATTAACCACAACAAACCTCTTTACAAGAAAAGATTAAGATCTCTGCTCATAAATTATTAGCACCGTAACAAAAGGGATAGACTATAAGAAGAAAAAATTGAGGGGATATTCATATTACCTACTAGTGTACCTAAGCAATATGCCTGAAGCCTTGAACTATGAGCTTGTCTAACTATCATTCATTAGTCAACAAAGTCAGCTCTATCAACGGAATTAACCATGTTATTAATTTGACCCAACAAAAATGCAAATCAAACAGACCCATGCGAGGAGGAAGTAATCATATAAACTTAGAAGAGGGCAAAGGCTCGTATGAAACAAAAGGGCACCCATAATGCAATACAGGTAAAGGCTCTCGTGCGCGATTAGTTGCCATATACAACGGAATTAGTACGTTGTTCTTTTTGAAGGAGAGGTCATGAAAAGTGAGCTACACAGGCTACAACCGGTTAACCTGTTTACAAATAAAGGGTCCAGATTTCTCCCTTTAAATTCAATGCTCAGGAGCACATAGGTAAAATTTGGGGGCATGGAAATGGGTGCAAGTTCCATAATAGAAGTAGAATATATTAACGAACGAACATAAATACCTGACGTGATGGTATAGTGCTGCTGAATTCTCTCCCCATCTTTTGCACCTGGAACATAAGCTACAACCAAAGAATCACTGAAGGGAGCAATACTCGAAATGAAGCAGCTTAATTATTTGGAATGAAGCTACAATATCAACCTGGTTCATAGTGGAGAATTCTTATGCGTTCGTTTTGATTGGATTTTATTGATGCAATTTTCTCAGATGGTCCCAGCCAATTACCAAGACATTATCAACCTAGGTAAGATTAAGTGAAGTGGCATGTGCAACGACAAGAAGTCAGTCCCACTTCCAAATGATTTTAAGAATGGATAAAATAGAATGTAAGAACTTTCGTAAGGTAGCCCACATATAAAATTGCTTTCTAAGTTACTAGAGGTTGGGGCACACGCGATACGTGTGCAAGTCGAACTTTGACAAAAAGGAAAAGACACAAAAGTATCCGGTTTATCATTTGATCATGTATGCAGTGCGTTATTTTTTCCCCTAAAAATGATACAATCATGACCAAGTTTTAGTCACTAAAATGTTATGCTTTCGCGGCCAGAGCAAATTTGGTCACCAATACCTTTCTGTGACCAGGATTAGGTGACCAAATTATTTTTGGTCAAGGTAGATCATTGGTGACTAAATACGGTCTTTTCGCGATCAAATTCTTAGTCACCAAATATGTTTTCATTTTTTTTAATTTTTTTTAGTGTTATGTTCCCCAAATCATAATCCCATCCTCTTTAATTTTGCAATCAAACAAGGTCCAAGAGTCCCAAATTGCTTGTACTTGGAATACTATATTGGAAATTAATGTACACGGCGGTCTATATGTGTGTAAACTGTTAACAAAAAAATCTGCAATTGTGTGCCTTTTGTACTTGTAATTTGTGTGGTGTTGTACAATTTTTTTTGAGAATTCATTTTTGCACCCTTCCTTTATCATTTGCACTTCTCTTTTTGCTTTTATTCATGTAAATTATTACATTGTCACTTGATATGTGAAAGATTAAATTAATGAAAAGATAAAATGATAATTTCAGGTGAATTAAAAATAAAAGGAGAACGGATGGTAATTTTTTGTTTCATTTTGTAAAGTAGGGAAAATCATCAGTAGATATAAAATTGGAAGACTAGTTGTTGTGTCGTTTTCGACTGGCACTGGGTCCCTTTAGTGGATCCGCTGTCCCAAACTTCCTGTCCCAACTTCCTGTCCCGTTCATCCAAACCATTCATCCGAGCAATCAACGGCTCAGATTCCATCTCACCTCAAACAAATCTGAGCCATACACATTTATCTGTGAATCTGAGCAGTCGAGTACTCAGATGGACGGCTCAGATGAATGGGACATAGAGTCGGGACAGAGTTTTCGAGACAGCAGATCCGCAACCCCTTTACATTATTGACACGACAGTAAAAGTAACACTGACAAAGCAACAACGTTTGATGACTACTGGTTCAATGCTTTTGTGGGGTATGTGGGACTCCCCACGTTGTGTGTAGCCATTTTTAATCTTTAACCAAAAAAAAAAAAAGAAATACTCCTACTACGGCTTGAGTTTCCCTTTCAACTGGACTTTTTTTTTTAATTTTTGTACAAATTGTTTTTGTTATTTGTACTTTAATTGATGTATATGAGAAAAATGACCTATCTCAAAATTCATATTTTTTGGGTTTTAGTCTGCTATCCGTTGACAAATAGGGAAACTTGGCCTATATATATCAAGCGTTTCTCATGAAGTATTTAATACTCTCTACAAATTTCACAATAGTGACGGATTTAAAAATTTACAATACTGGGAGCACGCTATGACCGTGAATGTAAAATATTTTCGTATTAGACTATAAAATGAGATTGGACTAGTGTACTACACTTTCGACATTCATTATTTTAACCAGGAAAGGTAATAATGCATACTTCCACAAAGCTAAATGCTAGGTACACTTCCGGTTTCCACTTCCAGGTACACAAGCGGGTCCAAAACGAATAAAATAAAAAATTTGCACATCTGACATTGCTCATCCCTTCCCCCTTCTGATTCGATACAGAGGAGAAGGGGAGCAGCCACCGTCGACCACGATCCCCACCACCGCCACAGCCACCACTATCCCAGGCGACCACGATCCACGCCGCTGCCATCGTCGACCACACCGTCTCCACCTCCGGCGAGCTTTGAATCGCGTGGAGTTTAACGACGTTAACGGAAACGACATGGGTTTGGATCTGGACTCGATGGTTTCTGCTCAAGTGGGTGATGTGGATACCATTGATGTGGATCTCAAAAGCGGCAACAGTGGGGATAGTACGTGAGCGATTTTATGTTTGTCGATCTCAAAAGCGGCGATGGTTTCTGCTCGATCTTGATCAGTGCACGAGCGATTTCATGTTTTTCGGGTTCTCTGGGTCGACTCAGGGGGGGTATCGCCGGCGGCGGCGGGGGGATTGTGGTTGCCTAGGTGGGTGGTTCTTCGCCCATCTTTGCTGCTCCCCATCTCCTCTAGGGCTTTTCGGCTAAGTAGTCTCTTTTTTCAAACTAATTACCAATGTACTTTACTTTTCAAACTATTTGTAAAAATACTCCTTAGCGCAATTTCAAATTGCGCTACCCTCATAAAACGTCAATTGAAATTGCGTTAAGTGTGCCGCACTGACACACCGCCCCGGCACACCGCCCCGTAATAGGCCATGTAAGCAGAAAGTGCGATTTGCAATTGCTCTTTCTCACTGAAAGCGCGATTTGGAATCGAGCTTCCTCACTTTTTTTTTTCCCATTAAGTGTGTTAAGCACACAAAAAAAAGCAAATGAAAAAAAAAAAAGAGTGAGAGCAATTCCAAATCGCGTTTTCTGCTTACGTGGCATATTACGGGGCGGTGTGCCAGCGGGACACACTTAGCGCAATTTCGATTGACGTTTTATGAGGGTAGCGCAATTTCGCTAAGGAGTATTTTTTCAAATAGTTTGAAAAATGAAGTACATTGGCAATTAGTTTGGAAAAATAGACTATTTAAGGGGTGTTCCACTAACAAAAAACTGTTTTTTTGAAAAACTGAGACAGGTCATTCTCTCACAATACATCACATAAAAAACTGTGAAAAGCCAATTTTTTCAAAAAATCGCCTTAGTGGAACACCCCCTTAGCCAAAAAACTCTCTCCTCTGTATCGAATGGGAGGGGAGAAGGGATGAGAGATGTTCAGAATTTTTTTTTTTTTTTTGGTTTGGGGTCCAAAACAACGTCGTTTTAGACCCAGTTGACCCGGTTGTGTACCCGGCAGTGGCAACCCGGAAGTGTACCTAGCAGCTCTCACAAATATACCTAAAAATAGACTCAAAAAATGAAATATTCATCAGTAGATTTTCAGATTAGGTATTAATTCTACGCGATTGTTGTTACTCCAAAAATTTAGATAGGCTTTGTCTCACATTATATAGGAGTATCTTTTTTTTCATGTTTGCCGACACGAATTGACGTAAAGGGGCCCTGTAATGAGATAACTCATTGCAGGGTTATAGTGAGCCATATCCGGCCGTTCATTTCGGTACCGACGACTCAGATTTAATCCAAACTTCAAATGATATGAGCCGTTCATTGTTTGAATTAAAATCCGAACATTCATTACCGAGATAAACGACTAGATGAGCTCACTGCAACCCTGTAGTGAGCCCCTCACTGCAGGGACCCATACCCCGCAATTGACTACTTTAATTGGTGTAAAGTGGCTAAAGGCACCACTCACCATGCACCACTGAATAATTCCGTACCTTGATTATTCCTAGGTAGGTTATCTTTTCTGATGCAAAGGAGGCCTGTAGATGTCCGCAATCATCCAAGACTAATGTTGGCAACTTTGCATTAGAGAAGGACTACAACAGTTGGTTATGAGTCCTAAAGCTAAAGGAATAATTACTAGTCCCCGGAAATGGAAGCCCACCGGCCACCATCATTGGGAGAGACTATTCATTGGTCGTGGGTGTAATATAAATGTGCGTGCAACGAAGAAAAAAAAGGCAGGAACGTAATGTTATAGGCACGTTTGATTACCACTGTATCTTTGCAAATATATGAAAAGATGAGATTAATAATAGAGATAAAGGGAACAAGTGTCCCTTGGATACACTAGATTTGTTGTACCATTCTTCATTTTGGTAGGATAAACTATGGGGTGCGGAGCGGAGAATTATTTTTTACTATTGGATGAAAAGAAAAATAATTCCAATGGTCAGGATTAACTAGCATCACCCCTCGGGCGATATTAGATAGTCCCACTCCCACAGATAGTATATTAAGTGGGTAAATAGTTCCCATCTAGTAGAGTGTAGTCCTAACTTTATTCAACAATCATTGAATTAGCTTATCCCAAGGGACATATGGCTCCACATATTTCCTCCAACCAACATGACCTATGTGCTTGTGTTCATAGGGGGTCCAGTAATATTCTTGAGTCGAGGAAAAAAACCAAATTATGATGGGATTGACGATCATTAGTGGAGTACGTACCATGAATTAGAGAGAAAGCAAACTTTAAGAAAGGTAGTCTTGTTTTGCCTTTACATGGGCTACAAGGTACTCAAAAACCTCAATAATTTAAGAAAACATGAATTACAAACTCTAAGGAAAGTAAATTTTAACTTTAATAAAAATACGAATTTTAGTTTCAAAACTAAATTTCGAATTACTTAACTTCAAACTAAATAGATTCAAAATGATATGACTGGAAAGATTGGCATTATAATTCCCAAAATAATAATTTTAAGTCAATTAATCATATTCTCATTCAAACTAAGAAAAATTCGTAGAAATTTTATTCATAGAAATTATATAATTTTATTTATACTGAAGATTTCGGTCATCCAAACATACTCTTGCTACTACCATATTCTCTCTCTCTAGAAAAGAGGGCATTGCCAAGTGATTCTTTTCACCCTATATAGAGAGTATATTGGTCTGATGTTATATTATTTGCTACCAGGACTGAAAAATAAGAACTTTTAGTGACAATCGCAATCCCCTCCATAACCAAGGTGAGCCTAAAACTCCTAATCGACACCAAGGGCAATAGAGTCCTCTTCTCGGAAGCTGGGAAAGAATTTGTTTATTTCCTATTCAACCTTCTCCTTTTGCCCCTTGGAACGCTCTAATTTTACACATTCTTGTGGTCTACAATAAGTCATTTTGGAACTTGGAACTTGACTTTTCGGCCCAGCCTGCCTGCCTGACTTTTGACCCGTTTGAATTTTGGCCCGCCCAACAAGGTCAGTATAATATTAGCCCACCCCACCCACCTTAAGGCTGGCCCGCAAGTCCGCCTACCTGGGCTTCATCTTTTGTGATATACCCTGGCCTGCCCGGCGTTCTCCCAAAAAATGGCCGCTAAGCCCGGTCCGCGGGACCGCGGTTGGCCTTGGGCTGCAACTTTGCGGGCTGCATTGGCCCAGCCCGATGATGAGACTAACTCGTTGTGATACAAGTCTCTACTGCGACCAACTTTCCAATGACTAAACTAGCAAAATGGGTCCATTAATTACTTATCAGGTTCTACCGGGCCTAGCTTTTAGATACTACTACTTTGGGTTCCAATTTTTTATCGATTAATTTTACCAACTAATTAAACTTAGCTAGTCTACTAGAGTGCTCACGATTGTACTATTGCAACACTAGGTTACTTGAACTTAAAAGAGCAAGATTCGTCATGGGACATAACTATGCTACTTCAATCTTTAAGCAAGAGTTCTTGCGGGCGCGCTTCTTCATTCTTCTATTTAGGTCGGACTAGGAATGCGTGGATCCGAGGAATTTGTCTCGGGAATAGCTTCTAATTATATGAAACCAAATAGTAGTAATTAGACATGTTTGACACTTAAAATTGTACCACGGTTATCTCAAAATTAACAAGAACAGCACAACCATAAAATCATAGAGAGCAATTTTGTTCACCCTCCCTCCAATTGGTTGAAACATGTAGATCCCATCACAAAGTGATGTAATGCTTACTAAAAAGTGTGTTGCAGAGGTAAGCATAACATCATTTTATGGTGTGACCCACACAAATTCAACCAATAGGAAGGAGGGTTTTGTTCACCCTGGTGAACAAAATTGCACTCCAAAATCATATACTACAACACATAATGACTGTGGATGAGATTCATGAGAATAGACCATAACTTGCAACATATATAGTTCGGGCATAACACAAGATGACCTCCATCGTCACTGATGCAGGAAGGTGTGTTGAAATAAGAACGCGCAACAAGGACAATCACGAATTTTGTCTGAACTAAAGGTGCTCCCTCCTTGAACAAACAATATTGAGAAAACTCTCAAATTTTCATTAATAATAAAAAACAACTCTCTTACCCTAAGGCTTACATCAATTATTTATACTAGCAGCAACCCTAAAACTAAAATGGAAATAAAATACTAGCAATCTTAATTCTTGTAAAACAAGAAAATATAAAATAGGAAACTGAATCAACCTAAAATTAAGAAACTAAATAACTTCATACAAGTAATTGCCTAAAAAAAAAATACTAAAATTGAAATAAGGAAAACTTCAGAAAGCTATTTTAAATAATATTAATTTTCCATTCTGCATCAGTCACCCAATAAAACAAAAACTGGAAAAACAAAAGCCACGCAAAATACAAAAACCACCAAGAGAACCTTCATCAAACTAATGGGCATTGTCAATTAGTTCCGGTACAAGTATCTATCGACCATTACGCCTCAGTGTTTCCGAGGAACACACGTGTGAGAACCATCTTTCACTACAAACTTGCCTTCAACAGCTTCATACTCTGGATCAATAAACAATTTTTTTTTTTTGTCGATTCCTTTCGTCGAGGCGAATCAATAATCTATAAAAATTTGCCGCAAAACTAGTGAATGTGGAAAAAAATTAAGTAAGTACCTAGCAAAAAAAAGGCCAAAATAATCAAGCGACTTTTTATGAAAAATAATCATAACTTTTACCGGTAAGAGTTTCTGAGCAAATTCAAACAATTAATCGTTTCAATGTATGGTCCAGACTCCAGACGTGGACTATCCCACGGAGAGGTTCTAACTCAACTTAAGATGTCAGAAGTCTAATTTCAGAAATTTATAGGTGTAACGGCCTCGTTCAGTTGTCAAGAAAGTATGGGAAAGGATGGGAAAATCAACTTTCCCATAACTTTTGGGGTGTTCAGTTACCAAGAAAATAATGGGACCCACAAAAATAATTTTCCCACTAGGACTCACTTTCCCTCAAAATGCATCCTGCAAAAAGGAAGGAATTATGTGTCGTGAGAAAGTTTGCTTCTGCCAATTACACTTTCCTGGAAAAATTCTTCATTAAGTGAACACTCGCAGGAAAGTAAATTTCTCTTTCCTTTACTTCACTTCATTTCACTTTTCTTAGGATTAACTTTCTTGCATAACATTCTTGACAAATGAACGGAGCATTGAAGTGCAGTGCTTATGTTCCCGTTAGAAGTTTGACCCTTCAGAATGATGAAATGAAAAAGAACAGATGAAGTAGATGATTTCCATACCTCAATCATCCCCATTTGAACAACCCTTTCCTCAAGTGCCCCCACATCCTTAACATCAAATTTGTTCAGCATGGTAATCCCAGAAAATAGTAGACATGGGAATCGCAACCAAATCATTCATCACCAAATAAGTCACCACCCCCTTCACAAAACCTCCCTCCCCTTCTGCTGCCACTTCATTTGCCGCCGCAACATACTGGATCACCCTGGATAAATTACTTTTGCAATTAGGATCCTTCGAGTGGCAAGAGTCGTCATGTCTCCCTTCGGCGCCGCTCGACATCGGACTTGAGCGATCTTTCCCTCTCGATCTATGGCTTCTCCTGGTGTTCTTGATTCGGATTTTCCCCTGCTGTCTATGGTGGGATCACATTCTTCTCGCTTTACTTCTCTGAAGGAGGGCTCTCGAGTCATTGGGGCTTCGCAATCGTTCCCTACGGGTTCCGAAGGTTCTGATAAAATTCCTAGGGTTTCAGAGATTAATCTCTTTGACTATTTGGAGGCTGTAACACTACCAAAACCCCTTGTGAATGATGGTGATTCTGCTGCAAAATTGACGGAGGAGAACCTGCGGCTGCGGAAATTGGAGGAGGGTAAGGAGAAGATTTCGCCTCCTGAGGCTAGGGCTATTCCTTGGAAAGAAGTTGTGATAAATTCGGGTAAATCTGCTCCTCATATGCAATTTCAATACTTTCCACCTGTTGTGGAAGAGAATGCAATCCTGGTCTCACCTCCCCCTGAAGTTGAGGAAGCGGGCGCCCTTAGTTGGTCAAATTGTGTTGTTGGATATTTTCTTGATAAGAAGCTGCCCTTTTATGCAGTGGATTCGATTGCTCATAAACTTTGGGATAAGTTTGGTTTGATAGAAGTAGTGTCTAATGACAGGGGGTTCTATTTCTTCAAATTTAATGATGCTGAAGCTTTTAGGAAGTTGATGGATTTAGGACCTTGGCACTTTGGTGGTAAGTTACTGATTCTCAAGAAATGGGAGCCTAATATGAGCTATGAGAAAGAACAAATGGCTAAGATACCTATCTGGGTTCAGTTTTATAATATTCCTCTTGAATTTTGGAATGAAAATGGTCTTAGCTATATTGCTAGTGCTATTGGTCGTCCCCTCTATGCTGATTCTATGACTGAATCTGGTAAAAGGTTGAGTTATGCACGTATTTGTGTTGAAATTGATGTCGATTCCTGCTTTACAAATCCAATTTGGTTAAAATGTGCAAATGGGACTCGTGTGCAAATTGGGGTTAAGATACCTTGGGAGCCTGTGAAGTGTCAAACCTGTCGAGTATTTGGGCACACCGACCATCAATGTCACAAGGAAGACAATGTTGTGATTCCTAGTCGCCCAAATGAACAGATTTGGATTGCAAAAAGGGGAGATAAGGAGCCTGAGGGAAATGTGGGTGCCTCTGGCCAAGCTCCTGCTATCTTGGGGCCTAATTTGGCTAATAAGTTTGCTGCTTTGGATAGTTCTACTCTGGAGCCTGTGTTACCAGATGATGCTGAATTTGACATAGCTGCTACTTCTGTGGAAAATACAGGGGATGAGGGGTCAAAGGAGGTTCAGTTTGATGTTGGCTTGAAGTTGGATGATTTGATTCTATGCAAGGAAAGCGCTGGGTTGGGGCAGGAAACTGCAGTGGTACAGATTGGCCCAGGTCTAGAACAATGTAATGGAACACTCTCTTCCCAAAATATAGGTGAGGCTAGAGATGTTGTTGTACCTTTAGAGGGTATGATGGATCCAAGCGCTGCTGAGTCTAATGATGAGGATGGTATGATTGCCAAGGAATTGGTCATGGATATGGGTTTTGTGCCTACTAAACCTCTTATTGCTGATATTGGGGCCAAAGGACCTCAAGGGAGGAAGAAGAAAGGCCGGCAACCAAAGGGAAAATGATTAAGTTCGGTTCCTGGAATATCAGGGGCCTAAATGACCCCTTGAAACAGGTTGAAGTGAGGAAATTCATTAATGATAATCATTTAGACTTCATGGGTGTTGTGGAGACGAAGATTAGGAGTGAAAACCTTGCTAGCTCAGTAAGGAATTCTGTTCCTGCTAATTGGGATTATGTTCATAATACAGATATTGGGGTTGTTGCTAGAATTTTAGTTACTTGGAATACCCTTAAGGTTAGAGCTGCTTGCATCTCTTCTAGCATACAGCATATAACGTGTAAAATTGACCATGTTTCTACCTTGAAATCTTGGTATGTGACTGTGATCTATGGCTATAATAATGCTAATGATAAGAAGACAGTTGTGGGCTGAGTTAAGGCAATTTCATGGCAGTATTGATAAGGAAGCATGGCTTTTGATGGGAGATTTTAATGTGGTTAGAAGTCCTGGGGAGAAATTTGATCCTAGTACTTTTGACCCTATTGTTGCTGGTGAATTTAATTCTTGTGTTGAAGCCATTGAGGTGGATGACCTTGCTGTTAAAGGATTGTGGTTCACTTGGACTAGTAAGTGTGGTGGAATGGGCAACCGGAAAAGCAAACTTGATAGGGCCATGATAAATAGCCATTGGCAGGATTATTTTCCTAAT
Organism: Vaccinium darrowii; assembly: GCA_020921065.1. Lineage (NCBI taxonomy): Eukaryota > Viridiplantae > Streptophyta > Magnoliopsida > Ericales > Ericaceae > Vaccinium > Vaccinium darrowii. The sequence goes on from CM037160.1 coordinate 5,777,554, forward strand.
ACTGAATCTGTCTTTGGGGCTCCTGGTATTTCTGACCATAGCACAATCTTGGTAACTATTAGACTCGCTTCTGGTGGTAAAAAACCTTTCAAGTTCTTTGATTTTTGGATGTCTAATCCTCAATTTCAAACTCGTTTACTTCAAGCATGGAATCAAAGGGTTAGTGGACAGCCTATGGCAAGGCTGTCATTGAAGCTGAAGTGTCTGAAGTCTTCATTAAGGAATTTGAATAAGTCATGCTTCAGTGATCTGAGTAAGAGGGTAATGGAGGCAAAAGAGGAGCTGGTTCGAATTCAGGAAACGTTTTCTCAATCTACAATGGATTCTGCAACTCGAAGGATGGAAAGAGAAGCCCTTCTTAAGTACATTGACCTGAGCAAGGCTGAAGAATCTTTCAAGCGACAGAAATCGAGGGTTCAATGGCTAGCTTTGGGGGATCAAAATACCAAATTCTTCCATAGAAAGATGGCTGCTAATACTATGAGAAAGAAAATTTTGTCCATTGGTGATGGTAGGGGCAATAGGGTGGAAGATCCTATTGAAGTTAAGAAGCTCGTCATCCAATTTTATAAAGATCTCTTGGGTATCGGTTTTAATGGTAGAAAGGCAGCTGGGGGCATAATGTTGAACCTCCTTCAGAATAAAGTTCCGGAAGATATGAAAAGTTGCCTTATTACTGCCGTGTCTAATTTGGAGGTTAAAAATGCCATGTTCTCAATAAAAGGGGATAAAGCTCCAGGCCCGGATGGGTTCAATGCAGGTTTCTTTCAAAAAAACTGGGAGGTTGTGGGATGTGATGTCATCAATGCGGTTCAATCCTTTTTCTACACTGGTGTTTTGCTGTCAGGATGGAATGCCACTGCTATAACCTTGATTCCTAAGACTAACTGTCCAGATACCATGAAGGAATATAGACCAATTGCATGCTGCAATGTGGTATATAAATGCATTACGAAGATATTGGCTAAGAGACTTCAGAGTGTGCTGCCTTATATTATAAGCCCTGCACAAGCTAAAAGGCAGGAGTATAGCTGATAGTATAATGATCATGCAAGAGTTGGTCAGGTCTTATCATTTAAATTCTGGGCCAACAAGATGCGCTATAAAGATTGATATTATGAAGGCATATGACTCTGTTGACTGGGCTTTCCTCAAGGAGGTAATGATAGCTATGAATTTTCCTTATCAGTTTATTGATTGGATCTATACCTGCATTTCTACTGTTTCTTTTTCTATATCTATCAATGGGGTATTGGAGGGTTATTTCAGAGGCAAAAGGGGTCTTAGACAAGGGGATCCAATATCCCCTTATCTGTTTTTATTGGTTATGGAAGGGTTTTTCTCCATTCTAAGACACAGGATTGAAGTGGGGCCTTTTTCTTTTCACCCTAAATGCCAGTCCATGAACCTAAGTCATGTGGCATTTGCGGATGATCTTTTCATTGTGTGTGGAGCTGATGTTTCATCTCTCACTATTGTTAAGAGTGCTTTAGAGGAATTTCATGCGTATTCAGGGCTGCAACCTAATCTTCATAAGAGTGCTATTTTTCTTGCTGGTGTGAGGCCATCTTTGCAAGCTCAGTTGGCAGCAATCCTTCCTATCCATGTGGGTTATTTACCAGTGAAGTATTTGGGGGTTCCATTGATTACCTCAAAGCTTTCTTATCATGACTGTATTTAGCTAAAAGAAAGGATAATTGCTAGAGTTAAAAGTTGGACTTCTAAGCTTCTCTCTTTTGGTGGTAGAGTCCAATTGATTCAATCTGTCCTATGGAGCATGCAAACTTACTGGTGTTCTATATTCATTCTTCCCCAAAGGATTCTTAAGGAAGTGGAGGGAGTTTTGAAAGGTTTCTTATGGACTGGATCAATGTTAAGGTCTTCGGGTGCCAAGATAAGCTGGAAGGAAGTTTGTTCCCCTAAGGAAGAGGGCGGGTTAGGTTTCAAGCCTCTGAAGTTGTGGAATAAGGCTTCAATGATGCGTCACATTTGGGCCATTAGTACCAAAGCTGACTCGTTGTGGATTAAATGGGTCCATACGTATGTGATTAAACATAAAAACTTTTGGAGTATGTGTCCCCCTCAAAACTCCTCATGGACAATGAGAAAACTCTTTAACCTAAGAGGGCTTGCTAAGCCCTTAATTAAATACATTGTGGGCAATGGAAAAGATACATTTCTATGGCTTGATAATTGGCATCCTCTTGGACCGCTATTAGACAGATTTGGGGATGCTGTTGTTCGGAATATTGGTAGCTCTTACCTCGCAAAAGTATCATCTATTTTTGTTAATGGTGAGTGGAATTGGCCTAGGCAAAGAAGTGAGGCTATCCGTACAATAATGAACTGTCATATCCCTCCTCCCAACCTTGATATGTCTGATGTGGTGACTTGGGTTCCCTATGCCAATGGGGTTTTTTCAGTGCAGTCAGCTATGGCTGCAATAAGAGATGGAGGTGTGCCGGTTCCTTAGTGCTCAGTTGTTTGGTTTAAAGGGAATATTCCCAGATGGGCTTTTATCTTGTGGTTGTGTTGTAAAACCAGACTAGCAACAAAAGATAGAGTCAGATTATGGAATGCTGCAGTAGATCCGGTTTGTGCTTTATACAATAGCGTGAATGAGTCTCATGATCATCTGTTCTTTGAGTGTTCTTTTTCTAGAGGGATTTGGGCTAATCTTTTGAGGAAATTTGGGATTGGGAGGCCTCCGTCTATTTGGAGTATGGAGCTTGCTTGGGTAGTGCAAAACATAAAAGGATGGAGTATGGGTGCAGTGTTATTCCGATTAGTTCTGGCTGGGTCAGTGTACCATTTATGGATGGAGAGAAATGCTAGGATTTTTAGGAGGCAAGCGAAGACCAGTACCGCCATTTGCTCTGCTATTGAAGATGATGTCAGGGGCAAGGCTAGTTCTTGGAGGAGGATTAAGAAGTGCAATTCCAATACTAGGTTGTGTCGTATCTGGAATGTCTCTCCTAAGATTTTCAGTAGTTAACGGTATGTTTTTGTGTAGCTCATCTTCTTGTGGTTTAGAGTAGTTTTCTAGCTTTGTTTCGGTGTTAAAGGCTGATGCCTTTTTGATGTTGTTGCTGTTTTGTTTTCTTGTTAAGGGAAGTATCCCTTGTGTTTCCTTGGTTTTTTGGTATATAATTGACATTTACCGAAAAAAAAAGAGGGGAACTTGCATGGCAGAGAATGGTGCTTTTGGTTTCAGGATAGAGTCCTTGGTTTGGTTTGATTGGAAGTAGGTTTCGCTCAGTTTTTCGATGCTTTCGTAGAGGTTTCCCAAGGTGCCCACCATGGTTTGTCCTGTGAGGAGCCTGTGGAGCCTGACCACGGTTCCAACGGGCAAAAGGAGAAGGTTGAAGAGGAAATCGACAAAGTCTTTCCCTGCCTCTGCGAAAAGTACTCTTTTTCCCTTGGTGTCAATAAGGAGTTTTAAGCTCACCTTGGCTTTGGTGGTTGTTGACACTTGACATTGTCACTCTGTTCTTGCGATACACATACTGGTTGTTTTTAATATTCCCCTGTTTCATCCTAAATCGATTCAAAATGAAATAAGAGAATATTGGATCAACTACTTACGCATATCGAATTGAGCTTATTTTTGCATATTGAATTGAGCTTATTTTTCACTGAGGCGCTCAAAAAATTATTTGAAGATTAATGAATGGTTCAGATTATCCGTGTGAGATCCAAAAGTGAGCTCCATACACGGTATGTACATTTTCTATACATAAACTTTCTGTACAGTTAGGATTTCCATTTGCGTTTTGCCTTTTGGGATATGCTAAAAACAAGTCCAATGGACTAGCAAATACGTTAAAAGAGCGAGGGGTTCTTTTAATCGCTCAATTGATAACATTTTACTCATCAAGTTCTTCTGGGCCCAACTTTTAGTAAATACGTAGGGTTCCAATTTTTTTATCCATAAGTTTCACCAACTAATTAAACTTAGCTAGTTCCTAAAGTGTTTGCGATTGTACGATTGCGAACTGGGTTATCTGAACTTAAAAGAGCGAGAGGTTCTTTATGGGACATAACTTTGGTACTTTCAATCTTCAATATTTAGTTATTTATCTTAGCTCTCGTTTTTTTTACTTTTGTTCGTCGTAATTGTAATACTATAATTAGACATTGGTTATCTCAAGATAAACTAGAACAGCACAGCCACAAAATTATACTACAACACATAATGACTGTAGATGAGAATAGACCATAACTTGCAACTTCCAAACTGCAACTAATTAAGTTTGCAAAACATAGTTTGGGCAAAACACGAGATGCCCTCCATCGCCACCCAATAAAACAAAAACTGGAAAAACAAAAACCATGCAAAATACAATAACCAACATGAGAACCTTCATGAAAATATTGGGCATTGTCAACCAGTTAAGTAGAAGTATTCATCAACCATTACGTCCCAGTGTTTCCGAGGAACACACTTGTGAGAACTGTCTTTGATTGCAGACTTGCTTTCAGCAGCTTCAAACCCTAAACCAATAACAAAAGAAGGCCACGTTTATCCCTTAATGAAAGTTTTGAACGTCAACAAAATCAGCAAAAAATCAATGTAATTTAGTTGAACATATGGTTAAAAGAATAGTTGTGTTTATGTATATGTAAGCGAGTAAGTCGTTTAACAGAGAAGTAATATTTAATTATTGAATCCAACAACTCTTACGGGGAAGAACAGTTGGTCTTCGGAATTTCTTACCTGTAAGAGTCATAAACCTTTTTTGCTTTTTAGCTTTCTCTTGTCAAGACGAATTAATAACCAATCAAATTTTTGACGCAAAACTAAAAAAACGCAAAAAAAAAAAAAAAAAAAGTGACTAAACACAGAGCGAAAAAAGGTCAAGTTTAGGGAAAATAGTCATCTCTTACCTGTAAGAGTCTCTTTCCAAATAATTCAAACCATTAACTTATTCTATTTTATGGTCCAGAATCGTGGACTATTGCAAGGAGAGGATCTAACCCAACTTAAAATGATGACGTGTAATTTCAGAAATTTATAACTTCTCAAGTGCAGTACTTACGTTCCTGTTAGAAGTTCGATTCTTCAAAATGAATAAATGAAAAAGAACAGATGGAGTAGATGATTTCCTTACCTCAGGCATCCCCAAATCAACAACCCTTTCCTCAAGTGCACCAACTTCCTTAACATTGAATTTATTCAACATGGTTATACTAGAAATAGTAGACATGGGAGTCACCACCAAATCATCCGCTACCATATAAGTCACAACCTCCTTCACAAATCCTCCCTCCCCTACTGCTGCCCCTTCATCCACCGCCGCAATATACTGGATCTCCTTGCACAAATTTCTGTTGCAAGTAGGACATATGGCACGGGGATTATCTGCGACATATTCGTGGTATTTGAGCGAGCCATAACCGTTGTTGATGCTCTGGTTGCTCAGGCAAGTGTAATATCTTTTAGCTAAGGATCCGCTTCCTTGGAGTGACAAGAGGGGAACTTGCGTAGTAGAGAATGGTGCTTTTGGTTTCAGGGCATAGTCCTTGGTTTGGTTTGATTGGAAGTAGGTTTCGCTGAGGTTTTGGATACTTTCGTAGAGGTTTCCCAAAGTGCCCACCATGGTTTGTTTCTGGAGGAGCTTGACCACGGTTCCGACGGGCAAATGGAGAATGTTGAAGAGGAAATCGACAAAGTCTTTCCCAGCTTCAGCGAAAAGAACTCTTTTAGGCCTTGGTGTCAATGAGGAGTTTTAGGCTCACCTTTGCTTTGGAGGAGGTTGCCATTTGTAAATTTTTCCTCAGCGTACTGACTTTGTCTTTGTCTAATTGACCTGTATATATAGACTTGTAAGGAGGGAGGGAGAAAGAGTAAAATTAATCCATTCTTGGAAAATCACTATGACGGTCTATCTTCAAAAATTGATAGAGAGAAAACATTAGACTATTATTGCGTAAATCCATGCAAATTAAAGTTTTGAATGGATCTCTCTGTTTCCCACCCCCTCGTTTGTTACATGGAGAACTGTTGAATGCGTTTGTGATTTGTTCCCATTAGATTTCTTCTGGGTATGAGATCAATTTATTGAACTGTTAGGCCTAGTTTGATTCGCGGATTAACTACTTGGGATAAGACTAACTGTACCACTTCCAGAGTTATCCCATGTTTTCTCGGATGACTCTCGGGATTATTAATCCTGAGATTATTTTTATCCCTATATGGGTAGAATTAACAAAGATGAGATTATTTTCGAAAGTATTCGGATGAAACATGGGATAAATAATTATTTTTCTTGTTTGTTATCCCATAAATAATCCCACGCGAATCAAACATGAGATTGAGTAGAATTAGGGATGAAATTAATACCGGGACAAATAGTCTGGGACTATTAATCCCAAGATTATTAATCCCATCTATTTTAATTAATGAGTCAAACGGAAAAAAGATTGGAATTTGGGAAACTGGGGCCTGTGGTGAGTTTCCTCACTGCACCCGTAGAACATACACCAGAACTAATCATATCATTGTTTTTAGTGTTATCTACTACATCCTACTCCTAATCTAGTGCCACCAACTAATTCCCAATTCTGTACCCTCTACATCCCTCCTCATCAACCAGTAAAAAAATACTCCCTCCGTCTCAAAATGGATGTCCAAAACTAGTATTCGCACTCCTCAAAAAATCGTCTATATATTGCAATCTATAATACTTTCTTCGATTTTAAAAGACTCTATTTAATAAAATTAAGCAAAATCTATCGAACAAGATCCATATAGCATATATAATTTATTATAGCATAAAAATAGTGTAAATAATTTTTCGAGAGGTGTGAATAATGTTTTGGAACATTCATTTTGGGACGGAGGGAGTAGTATCACTATCAGCCCAATTTTTGTTTAGAACATTGGATAATCACATTACACCCCAATTTTAGAAAGTCTGTAGGTTATAGTAGCCAATGGCATTTCTTGGTCCTTCCCTTGTGGGAGGCCAGGGTTCAAGCCCTTTCATGGGCATTTGTGGTTTAGGACTATGGACAATTTTTGGACCCCTTGTGGACTTACTTACTACCTACCCCTTAACCCCTACTGATAAATACTGCTTGATAAAAAAAAAAAAACCCTCATTAATGGAGTGATTTGCATATTGCCTATTGGGTATGCAAAAGACAAGTCCAATGGACTAGCAAAATTGGGTCGAAGAGGTAGTTGAAATTTCAAATTCGGACCAACATGAGCTGGACTTTGATGAGCACAACCAGAAAAGTAATGAAAAGGAGTTTAATGGGCCTAAATGTCCAACGGCAAGAGAATAGAGGGGCAACCTCAGGAAAGGCGCAAGGGATGTTATCAGCCCTCTAGAAGAAGGCCATTCTGTGGGAGAAGTCAGAGCCACAACCAGTAATCCCTCAGATTCAATAAACTCAGTATTCAGAGAAGAAACAATACCATTCTTAAAGTTTTGATTCTTTTGAAGATGCAGTAAGAATAAGCGAAAGACATGGAGAATTTCAGCAATCAGCTAGGAGGTATGGCTTAGGCCTAAATACGATTCTTAAATGATTTTGTTACATGGAGAACTGTTGCACGCGTTTGTGTTTTCTTCCCGATAACTATCCATTAGTAGATTTCTTCTGGGAATGAGAGCAATTTATTGCACTGTTACGGTTAAAAAGATTGGAATTTGAGGAACCCGGGGGCTTTGGTGAGTTTCCTCACTACACCCGTGTAGGATAATTTCATTTTGAAACTCAAGGGCAAAAGTCACTTCGAAACTCAAAATGCTAATCCATTAGTTGGATGTGCCAATATCTTTAGGTCAAACTGAAGACGATAATTCATTTAAAATAGTATCAGCCCAATTTCGATTCAGAGCATTGGAAAATCACATACACCCCAATTTAGAAAGTCTGTAGGTTAGAGTAGCCCAATGGCATTTCCTAGAACTTCCCTTGTGGGAGGCCAACAATCTTCGGACCCCTTGTGGACTAGGTAACCTATCTCCTAAGCCCTGCTCATGTACACTGCTTGACAAAAAAAGAAAAAGAAAAGAAAAAAAGAAAAGAAAAGCTCATTTAAGTGAGTGATTTGCATTTTGCCTATTGGGTATGCAAAAAACAAGTCCAATGGACTAGCAAATCGCTCAATTTCCGTATTTACTCATCAAGTTCTATTGGCCCAGCTTGTAGATAACTAGATATAAATATATACTGGGGGTTCCAATTTTTTGTTGATAAACTTCACCAACTAATTGAACTTGACTTGTCCACTAGAGTGTTAGCGATTGTGCTATTGCTAACTGGACAGGTCACCTGAAAGCTTAAAAGACCGTGTTAGCAATTGTGCTATTGCTAACTGGACGGGTCACCTGAAAGCTTAAAAGAGCGTGAACATAACATGTGCACCCAAAAACCCGAAGGGGTAATGAGTGGAGAGGGCGCCCAGACTCATATACTAGCTTTGGAGGTTATAATTAACCAATGTGGGACAAACTCTTAACACTCCCCCCACGTGCGACCCCTAACTCGCACGTGGAGAGGTAAACAACGGATCCACAACATTGGGATCATAACGAAACATGGTGCACTTATGGCACAAACAACGGGGTAATAACCAAGAGAGTCTTATCCAAAATCCTCCGAAATCCTAGCTCTGATACCATGTTATTTAGGGGAGAGAGAGAGAGAGAGAGAGAGAGAGAGAGAAGTGTAAAGGGTGTTAAATTAACCCTAACACGAGAGAGCTTTATTTATATTGTCACGAGACATGCTACTTAACATAACTAAGCAATGTGGGACAAATAAGCATAAACTATTCTAACAGTTCTAATTGGACGTAACTATGCTACGGCACTCTTTAAACAAGATCTCTTGAAGTCTACCCGTGCACACTTCTTCATTCATCCATCTTGGTCCGACTTGGAACGCTTGGATCCAAGGAACCTGGCTGGGGAACAACAGCTTACTATACGAAACCAAATAATTAGACATGTTTGACACTTGAAATTGTACCATTGGTTATGTCAAAATTAACTTGAACAGCAAAGCCACAAAAATTATACAACAACACATATGACTGTAGAGGAGAATATAATAATCCATAACTTGCAACTTCCAAACTGCAAGGAATTAAGTTTGGGCAAAACACAAGAGCCCTCCAACGTCACGACGTCACCCAATAAAACAAAAACCATGCCAATTACAACCACCACCAGGAGAACCTTCAGCACAATAACGGGCATTGTCAATTAGTTCCAGGAGTAGTATCTATCAACCATTAAGTCTCAGTGTTAATATCCGAGGAACACACTTGTGCGAACTGTCTTTGACTGCAAACTTGCCTTCAGCAGCTTCAAACCCTAAGGCAATAAACAAAACAAGGCCAGGTAGGTATAGATATCCTGTAATGAAAGTTTGGAACATCAACAAAATCAGAAAAAAATAAAAATACTCCTTAGTTTAACACATGGTTTAAACAACAGTTGTCTTTATGCATTTGTAAGCGAGCAAGTCGTTTAGCAGAGAGGCAATATCTCATTATTGAATCCAATAAGTCTTACTCGCAAGAACAGTTGGCTTTTGGGGCTTCTCCTTGGATCTTTCTAAAAAAAATTTGGATTTCCATCATAAATTTTTTAATTTTCTAATTCCTATCAATGAAATGTTGCCGCAAAATTAACAAACGCAATTTTTTTTTTAAATAAATACAACCAAAAAAAAAAGCCAAAAAGGTAGTGACTTTTTTTTTAATGGAAAATAGTTCTAACTCTTATCAGTGAAGTTTCTGAATAAATTCAAACCATTAATTATTCCAATATAAGATCCAGACGTGGACTATAGAGGATCTAATCCAATTTAAAATGTTGAAGTGTAATTTTAGAAATTTATGGGAGTAACTTTTGAAGTGCCAGTACTTATGTTCCCGTTAGAAGTTTGACTCTTCAAAATGAATAAATGAAAAGAACAGATGGAGAAGACAGTTTCCATACCTCATGCATCCCCATTTGAACAACCCTTTCCTCAAGTGCCCCCACATCCTTAACATTGAATTTACTCAACATGGTTATGCTAGAAATAGTAGACATGGCCGGAGTCACCACCAAATCATCCATCACCATATAAGTCACCTCCTCCTTCACAAAACCTCCCTCCTCTACTGCTGTCACTTCATTCCCCGCCGCAACAAACTGAATCTCCCTGGACAAACTACTTTTGCAAGTAGGACAGATGGCGCCGGCGTTATCAGTGACATATTCGTGGTATTGATACGAGCAATAACCGTTGAAATTGCTGTTCTTGGTCGGGTTGCCCGGGCAAGTGTAATATCTTTTAGCTAAGGATCCTTCGAGTGGCAAGAGGGGAACTTGCATGGCAGAGAATGGTGCTTCCGGTTTCAGGATAGAGTCCTTGGTTTGGCTTGATTGGAAGTAGGTTTCGCTCAGTTTTTCGATGCTTTCGTAGAGGTTTCCCAAGGTGCCCACCATGGTTTGTTCTGTGAGGAGCCTGACCACGGTTCCAACCGGCAAAAGGAGAAGGTTGAAGAGAAAATCGACGAAGTCTTTCCCTGCCTCTGCGAAAAGGACTCTTTTAGCCTTGGTGTCAATGAGGAGTTTTAAGCTCACCTTGGCTTCGGAGGTTGTTGCCATTGTCACTCTGTTCTTGGATTTAAGGTGAAGGGAATGGCTTGAGAATACCCTCTGGTTGTTTTTAATACTCCAGTTGTCCAGTTTTGTGCCGGGACCACAACTACTTTAATCCTCCAGTTGTAAATCTTGCAAACTATGTTCACCTAAAAAAATTTAAGTCGAGTAAATCAGATATCGATGAGTACATCAACTACTTACGTTTGTTGAAGACAAAATTTACTGACTAAGCTTTCATCGGCCATTTTGTCATGTACACATGTGAATGGCTAACATAGTTACCATTTTGTCATGTACACATTTAGAACGGTGGAATCTAGCGAAAATCCCAATGATCAAGTTCTGATGTCTAAGGAAGAAGATGATGCTATGGATTCAGATAATGTAGATGTGGAAAGGCAAGAGGACATGGCAAACAAAAATGATTTATTGGAAGATAAGGAGGAAGAGGATCATGTGGATGCTTTGACCGCTGGGAATTTGCAAGAAAAATCCAATAATCAGGTATCTTTAGGTGGTTTTGTATCTGTAGTGGAGGAATCTCCAATTCATGCTTATGATGGTTTGGAGATCCCTAAGAGGGTTGAAGAATTAATTGATGATGACCCTTTATTGGAGCCAGATTCAATTGGGAACAGATCCGACGATTTGCTTTCCACCTGTGATTCAATGGTGGGCGATTCGAAAGAGGATATTGATTTATTCGAGGATATTGCAGTTGCGAGGCAGCTGGATAAGACTATGGAATATGGTGAAGAGGTGGCGGATTCAGAAGTTAGGGCTAATAGGAAGTCTGATGTGTCGGCGTCCCAATTAGCTCTTTTGCACCACGTTGAAGACTATGATGATGGTATACCACTTGTTCAACTCGAAGCCATCAAACTCTCTCCAGTCAAGGCAGCTTTAAAAGGTATCAAAAGGAAAAAGAAGAGGAAAACGATTGATGAGATTCTGGGATTCTCTAAGGTTAATCCAGGAAACTATAAGGGTGGGAGAAACAAACAAAAATGCGTGGTTTTTAGATCAGCCGTGGCTACCACTGCGCTATCTGCTTCAGTCTCAACTGATGGTATTACAAATAGAAATAAAATTCTGCTTAACGAAGCTCAAGCCATCTGGGAAATGAACAAGGCCTTGGGTATTGGTTACGAAGGGGATGAGGATGAAGTTATTAGTAAACTAGTTGAAATGAGAATGCAAGACATCGAAAGAGCTAATTGTCAACTCTGATGCTTTGCTGCTTTTGGGTTGGTTCGGTTCTTTTGCTTGTTTTGTTTGTTCCTGGAAGTTGATTCACGTGTTTCGTGCCTTGGCTCCTGGTTGTTTTTGGCTAGTGAGGGTTTTGCTATCGGGTTTGGGTTGAGTGGAGTGGCTTTTCTTTTTTGGGGTGTTTTGGTGCTCTTTGGCTAGGCGTTGGGGTTTAGGTTTTCCTTTTGATTGTTTGGTTGTCTTCTTGTCAGCCTTTCAATCTTTTGGGTCTCGAGAGGCTTTTTGCTTTTCTCTTGCCCCGTTTAATCTTGTATCTTTGATATTTGATTAATAAAATTCTTTTTTGCCGTGCAAAAAAAAAAAAAAAAAAAAACATAGTTACCAATATCCGATCAAGTTAACTTCTTATAAAACCATACTCCTTTCGTCCCCAATTTTTGGTCTCAAGTAGCATTTTGTATAATCCCCAAAAAATTGTTTCAATTGAAAAATAATGAACAAAAAGTGATGAATTTACTCTTTACTCTTGCTTTTCTGAAAGTAAGGGAAATATGATACCCTTAATGGTGAAACAACCGAAAGCAAACCTTCACCAAGAAGAAAAACCAAGAAAAGTAGAAAAAGAGAAAGCATAAATTTTTTATTTTTTTTTTGGATGTGGAACAACATTGGAAAATTTTCTTTTATGCTTTTACGCTTATAATTGTAAAACTAGATCTTGATTTTGATTGTTTTTGGTATATTTCATTAGGATTATGATCAACTAGGGTTCTTTTTTATGAAACATATTATTCTTTAGTTAATTAGATTCCTAATAGCATTAAGAGTATTTTTCCATTACAATGAATATCACTTCGAGGGAAAAAAATTTGTAAAAGGAGTCAAAATTTTTTTAATGAAAATTGCATACCGTAACATTTTCCAATAAAGTATTATTGAATCAAAGAAAGTTTAACTAATTGGGATTTCACTCATTCTTCCAGAGAACGAGATCAATTCCTTGTCATTACATACTTGATCGCACTACATGAAGCATAAGTTTTCATTTAAATAGTGAATTTTTGCACAGATAATAGTACTTCTAAACGCGATGGGCCCAGCTCAAATTTTACGACACTAACAAAATCAAGAGTACCAACCAAATCAACGGAAGTGGAGGCCCTGTAGTGAGCATTTCTCACTACAAGGTGTAGTGAGTAATGGAGACCGTTGATCTCCACAATCGATGGCTCAGATGTGATTTCTATTACCGGTAATAGTGTAAATCACATCTGAGCCATCGATTGTTGAGATCAACGGCTCATATTACTCACTACACCCTGCAGTGAGCAGCTCACTATAGGGCCCCCCGTTCCGAAATCAACATACTCGATTATTAAAATTAACGATTTATTGATGTGCGTAACATTAATATTTACTCTTCGATATTGCATAAATTATGTATGTATATATATATATATATATATATATATATTTCAAAAACCTTAACCACCATTTTAACCATAATTAATAATTTACAAGAAAAAAAAAATTCATCATACGGTGCAATTATGCCTTTTAGTGGTTAAGGTTTTTGAAAATATGGCTGAAAGGGTATGCTAGTTACGGATGGTTTTATGATTATTTTATGCTTTTAGTGTAATATTATTCCTTATCTTTCGCTTTTTCCTCTTTTGGCTTTGTACGTTATGCCTTTTAATGGTATCAGTATGCCATATTATTTCATTTATTGTTCTTTATTATGCTTTTTATTGATTTCAATGACAATGTTATGCCATTAGTGTAATACTGTGACCCATCACATCACATTATTTTTTCCTATTTTGGCTCGAACCGTTCTATATGCACCGACCGTGATGCACCAACCTTGTACCGACGGCGTCGCCGACGCCGTTGTGGGTCCCAAACGGTCGATCCGAGTCGTTCATCCTTCTCAAAATCAAATTCTGAGTGAGTCTTCACGGGAATCGAGGCAATCGGAAGGCTGTATGAGCTAGATCCAAAATCACCTCCATTGCATCCAAAATTTTGAATGAAGTGCGGGTGATTTTGGATTGAGCTCATAAAGCCGTCCGATTGCCTCGATTCCCGCATTGGCCCACTCGGAATTTGATTTTGAGAAGGATGAACGGCTCGGATCGACCGATTGGGACCGACAACAGCTTCGGCGACGCTGTCGGTACGTGGTCGGTACACCACGGTCGGTGCCCTTATATTTTCCGTTTTGGCTCTGTTAAGTATGCCTTTTATTTCTTTTAATGGTTTTCCTTGTGAGGTTTAATGTTATTAATAATAATATTATTCCTCTCTTTTACTTTTTGCTATTTTGGGTTTGTATGTTATGCTTATTTCATGCAGTATAATGGTTATGTTATGCCCCCTTTTTTTTTTATTTTTTATTTATGGTTATGCCGTAATATTATACCATTACTTTTTTCCCGTTAATGATACATGTTATATTATTTTTTACGGTGTCCCCGCCTTTGTTATAACTTTTTATACCATTTACTGATACCCTCATACCTTGTTGCAACCTTCTTCCAATTTTTTGGGTATCATTACACTTGACAACTTTGACCAGCCTCTTTTTGGTCAACAAGGCCTCCGTGGCATCACATGGGCCGTCGGATGGGGGGAGACGGTATCCCTTTTTGCTTGGGAGACATATTAGAGCATCACTAGTGGTATACTCAAACACAAAAATACTCAAAGATGAGTATTTTGATACACAAAAGAGGCTCACAATGGTATTTGGATAAATACTCAAAGTTAACAACATTTGTTACAAATACTCAACTTTTGGCATTTGGATACTCAAAATTACCAATCTTTCTCAATAACCAAACCTCAATAACCAAATTTTGGGGACCACACCATATCAAAAGTAACAACATTCTCTTTCCATTTTTCAAATACTTAATTCAAAACTCAATTTTTTTGCACTTTCTCCCAAAAATTGAAATTATCAATTTTTAATCTTTACCAAAATATGTTCAAGATTGATCTCATTTTAAACGTATTGTGAATATCTTTTAAATGGTAATAATATTATAAAAAAATATATGAACAAATTTAAAGTTATACCCATTTTATGAATAAAAATAGAGTGAATAATACTTTTTTTATTATGAACACAAATGAACCATTGTAGAAGGGTAGATACTCAAACTTATAAACCCATTAAATGAATACTCAAAATGTGACGTGGCAATATTTGAGTATCCATATTTGAGTATACCACTAGTGATGCTCTAAGGTGTTCCCAAAGGTAAATATTGCCAGCGGAGTAAATTGTTTTATGAGGCATCTTTTCTTGTATTTTTTAGAGACATCTTTTATTAACGAATCTATGACGGTCCATCTTCGAAATTTCAAGCTACAGAAAGGTGCGCTGAGAGTTATGAGAATGCATGACAATATTTTGAAGCTTTGAACGGGCCATATGAAGTTGGAAAATGATATGCATACACATATCTGCGTACCTCAGATGCACACTAACGCATCTTAATTGTCCAAGAGAATTTTCGACTTTGTGGATTTGAAATAAACTACTTTTCACACAAATAGTTTATTTCAAATCCAAAACATTAATTTTTGAGATGGACGGTTGGGATGCTTTGGTGTACATTTGACGTACGTATGTGTAGTGTACCCATAGACGCGTCTTGAACTTCCAACACCGCCCCCCTCCCCCCTTCTGTTAAAAGGGTGAATTGAAAGGGACAGACAGCTATGGACTTGTTACATCCTAAATTGCCTTAAATGACAATTATTTACCTTTCTTCTCGGTATGAGAGTTATGGTTGAAAAGAGAGGAACTGTATACCCAATTGCTTCTCAAATGCTGCATTATGTATCACATAACAGGAGCATAAGTTTATTTATTCAGGTATCAGGTACGCGTAGGAAACGTGGTTCGGTTTGGCTTAGTTTGGTTTCGTTAGATGTGCATAGGTTGTTCAAACGCAACATTGTTGAGTTTATATAAGTATAATTTTGTGTATGTTAAAAAAAAATACTCCCTTCATTCCATTTTAATAATCTTGTTCAGTCTCCAATGCAATTTATAAATTGTTAATAGTATTAAATCTATAATGAATTTTATGAGAAATATGGATCTTATATGATAGATCTCAATTAGGTCTATTATACAAAGTTTTTAAAATGTTTAAAAATATTGTAGATTCAATTGAAAGGTAAGAATAATTTAAAAATTGCATTGGAGACCGAACCAGATTATTAAAATGGAACGGAGGGAGTAAATAGAACACGACACTGTTTTAAACAGGTCGGGTTAGTGGCAAGATTTTTGACACGCTTATGTTGACAAGTGTTTCGACACAAATCTGAAAAGACACAAAACACGTAATGACGTGACACGGACACGACATGATGCCAACCCTTACTTATAGTAGTACTATTATTTACTCCATCCTGTTACTAATCTACATCACTCCTCATCAACCAGAAAAAGAAACTAGTAGCCTAATTTTTTTTTCGGGGGAACATCGGAAAATCACATACAGCCCAATATAGAATGTCTGACTATTTCCCATGGCCGGTATGAAAAATTCATTAGTGTGAGTGATTTGTATTTTGCCTAGTGGGTATGCAAAAAAACAAGTCCAATGGACTAGTCCATTTGTTACTTATCAAGTTCTACTGGCTCCACTTTTAGATACTACTCCTACTTTGGATTTCAATTTTTTATCACTAAATTTCACAACTAATTAAACTTCGCTAGTCAACTAGAGCGTTCGCGATTGTGCTATTGCCACACTAGGTCGGCTGAACTTAAAAGGGCAAGGTTCGTCATGGAACATAACTTTGCTATTTTAATCTTTAAGCAAGAGTTCTTGAAGTCTACTCCGGCGCACTTCTTTATTCATCCGTTTAGGTTCGACTACGAACACATGGATCGGAGGAACATGACTCGGGAATAGCTTCTAACTATATGAAACCAAACAATTAGCCATGTTTGACACACTTAAAATTGTACCATTGGCTATCTTAATATTAACGAGAAGTTCTAGAACAGCACAGCCACAAAATCATACTTCAACACATAGTTTGGGCAAAACACGAGATGCCCTCCATCGATTGCTACCCATTTAAACAAAAACTGGAAAACAAGAACCGTGGAAAATACAAAAACCACGAAGAGAACCTTCTTCATCAAAATAACGGGCAATGTCGATCAGTTCCAGCAGAAGTATCTATCAACCATTACACTCCTGTGTTTCCGAGGAACACGCTTGTGAGAACTGTCTTTGATTGCAAACTTACCTTTAACAGCTTCAAACCCTAAACCAATAAACAAAACAAGGACATGTATATCCCAGAATGAAAGTGTGGAACATCAAAAAAATCAACATACTCCTTAGATAAAAAAGGTTAAAACAACAGTTGTGTTTTTGCATATGCAAGTGAGCAAGTCGTTTAACAGATAGGTAATATCTCAAATTGAGTTCCAGTCCTAATATTTTACTTCAGAATTTGACGCAAAACCCACGCACGCTTAAAAAAAAATAATTCAAATAATGACAAACAAGAAAAATAATCCTTAACTCTTACCCGTGAAAGTTTATGAGGAAATTCAAACCATTAATCAAGGTTTACGAGAGAACATTCTTTACACCGGCGGTGTAAACCAAGGTTTTCTCCAAGTCTATTACATTGCGCCATGTGTCCAAACAGTGGTCCCAAAAGGTAGAACATGAACACATAGCGTAATACAATCGATTTGGAGAAAATTTTGGTTTACAACGCCAGTGTAAAGAATATTTTCTCTTAATGTATGGTCGGTGGACAATCCCATGGAAAGGATCTACCCAACTTAAAATGTTGAAGTGTAATTTTAGAAATTTATGGGAGTAACTTTTGAAGTGCAGTAAATATTCCTGTTAGAAGTTTTGACTCTTCAAAATGAACACATGAAAAGGAACAAATGGAGTATAGATAATGATTTCCGATACCTGAGGCATCCCCATTTGAACAACCCTTTCCTCAAGTGCCCCCACATCCTTAACATTAAATTTGTTCAGCATGGTTATGCTAGAAATAGTAGACATGGGAGTCACCACCAAATCATCCATCACCATATAAGTCACCACCCCCTTCACAAAACCTTCCTCCCCTACTGCTGCCTTGTCATTCTCCACCGCAACATACTGCATCTCCTTGGACAAACTACTTCTGCAATTACGACAAATGGCACGGGCATTTTCCGAGACACATGGAGTACTGTAGCAGCGGTTCGGGCAAGTGTAATATCTTTTGACTGATGACGTGCCGCCTTCAAGTGATAAGAGGGGAACTTGTGTAGCAGAGAATGGAGCTTTTGGTTTCAGGACATAGTCTTTGGTTTGGTTAGATTGGAAGTATGTTTCACTCAGGTTTTGGATGCTTCCGTAGAGGTTTCCCAAAGAGCCCACCATGGTTTGTCCTCTGAGGAGGCTGACCACGGTTGCAAGGGGCAAATGGAGAAGGTTGAAGAGGAAATCAACAAAGTCTTTCCCTGCTTCAGCGAAAAGAACTCTTTTGGCCTTGGTGTCAACGAGGAGTTTTAAGCTCACCTTGGGTTTGGAGGTTGTTGCCATTGTCACTCTTTTCGTATTATATTTTGAGTTTTTGACATCAAACCGATACACAGAGGATTTAAGGTGAAGGGAATGACTTGAGAATACTCTCTGGTCGACTATATATGTTCACCTAAAAAAATTAGCTCGATGATAATTAACTGTCTAAACCTTCACCAAGAAGAAAAACCAAGAAAAGTAGAAAAAGAAAAGGCATAAACTTTATTTTGCTTTTTTGATGTGGGACATCATTTGAAAATTTTCTTTTATGCTTTTAAGCTTAGAATTGTAAAACTAGATTTTGACTGTAAGCTCCAACCCATATGTCAGGAGATGAGTGGAGTTGTCAAAATAGGCGTATGAAACCAATCCAACCCCTCATGCCTTTCTTCACTTCAAATTCATGTGGATCGATATGAAGCATGACCAATTCTGCCAAATTTGAAGGCAAATTCTTCATGCGTCAAATCCACTTTTATCCAAAAAAAAAAAAGAGTGAATGTTGGTAAAGTTCATTATACTACAAAAAAATTGAGTTTTAATGACAACAATGTGTTACTAAAAGTGTGTTTCTAAAAGTATTTAGTGGCAGTTTTTTGTACAAAGGTGTCACTAATTACAGGATTGGTGACAACTCACTAAAAAGTTGTTACTGATACTTTTAGAAACACACTTTTAATGACAACCTAGTGACAAAATTGTTGTCACTGAAAGATCAATTTTTTTGTAGTTTACCGGGCCATAATGCGAAAATTGGTGAAATAAGAAAGGGAATATATTTCTTACCGTGTGAAAGTGGAAGGGACCAATAAAAAGTTTTAATTTTTTTTCTTTCTCGCCAATTTTGTTCTATCAAAATGAGTGATTTGGAGTGAAAGTATAATCAAGTACTTTCTTTTCTTGCTCACCAAATTACTCAATCTAAAGAGACTGTAAGAGGGGGGCAGAGAGAGAGAGAGAGTTGAGGAGTGGATCCACTCTATGGTGGAGAAACTGAAGGAATGGCTAATAGTGGAAGAGAACTTTGGTGAGAATTCGATTTAAGGGGTATTTTTGTATTTATATAAAATTCACGACAGAAACGTAATTTTATATATATCAACTAGGATGGATACCTAAGCAACACATTAGAAATTTGGACTAATATTTAAGTTTTCCATAACTAAACAAGAGTCCTCCAGTTCCAACATTCGCATAATTTATTAATATTGCTAGAACTAAAAAAGTGAGCAATGACTAAATCATTTTTTCGAGGATTTGATTTCCATTTGACGGAATTGAATATACTCCCTCCGTTCCTAAATACTAATCTCACTTTCTCTCTCTTGCTATTTTTCAAATAAAAAAATTAAGTATTTTCATGTATTATTTTTTAAAAAATTTCACATCGAATCGTGTTCTTTAGTTTGGTGCGAAATTTTTTAAAAAATGATACACAAAAGTACTTAATTTTTTTATTTGAAAAATAACACGACTTGTTACAGTGGACTATTATTTAGGAACAAATGGATTATTTTTCTTACAATTGAAGAATCCTAGTTGTATTCATAGACATGATTCTCTTTTCATCCTTCAATCGTTTCATTAACATCTTTATGGATTTTTAATGAAGTTTTTCTTGCTCTTGAAGAAAGGTTTTCCAACCCTTCAGATATGTTTATCAGCTCATGACACTGGTAAATAAAGCCCACTCGAAGAAAGTGAATGTCCGATTGGTGTCAAATAATGTCAAGTGTGGGGTACTGCACTTTAGTACGAGGAAGCAACAATAATTTGACTATTCCCTATGTACTTTAACCGATTGTCCTAGGTAGCTTATTTTAATACTCGAGGGCATGTTTTGTTTAATTGTTAGAGTCGAATAATGGGATAGTAGAGATGGTGAAGATTATTTCTGATCGTTAGATGAAGAGGTACTGTGAGATTTATAGGAAAATTTTAACTTAAAATTAATTGACAATAGGTGTAATAACCTCTAACAAAGCTTTGGTGGTTTAGATGAGCGATATTTGATAAAGTCTAACACTCTCCTCACGTGTAGCCCAGATACACGTGGATGTACAAATTGAGAAGACGAGGCGATTTGACCGGGGCGATGGAGACTCACCCACTTAGCTAAGCGATGTGGGATGAAATCTGAAACATCTATGAATGTTACCATGTTTTCAAGATTTATATTGTGTTTCCATTTTGGTCTAGGTGATATTATTTACGTTTCCCAGTCAATTTAGGTTTCCTGGTTATGCATATTTCCCTAATTTAATTAGGTTTATATTGAATGTTACCATGTTTTCAAGATTTATATTGTGTTCCAGTTTGCTCTAGGTGATATTATTTATGTTTTCCAGTCAATCTAGGTTTCCTGGTTATGCATATTTCCCTAATTTAATTAGGTTTCTTAGTCAGAAAGTCTTATAACCTATATAAAGACATGCTAAAGTTATATTTTATTTATATCAATGAAAATTGTCTCAATTGTCTAATAATCCGGACGTGGAGGACTAACTCATACAAACTGTAATGACCCGCCCTGCCTTGCACAATATTGTCCACTTTGGCCACCCAAGCTCTTTGGACTTCCCAGAAGGTCACCCATCCCTGGATTGCTCCAGGGTGAGCACGCTTAACTGGGAAGTACCAACGAGTTTTGGCGCCCTCACGGCTTTAAAAAGCCTTGTATAAGTTAGGGCATTATCTATTCTCTTATATCACATAGCTTCGTTGCATCCAGGTGGGTCCTGGGCTGTCACATTCTCCCCACCTTAGGATGCAACATCCTCGTTGCATATTGGCCCAACGACCTTCCCCTGGGAGGTATAGCACTTAGTTCTAGGGGTGTACACGGTCCGGATCGGATCGGATTGGCATGAATCCAATCCTAATCCGCGAGTCACGGTTTTTAGAAAATACAATCCGTGTCCGAACCAAAAGTCTCACGGTTCGGTTCCAATCCGAACCGCGAGTCACGGATCGGTTCTGGTTTTATCCACGGATTACATGTTATATAAGACATTCTTATTTATGGTAGTCGTAATCTGGCATAAAAATTAAAAATAAAATCAAGAAGCATCCCAAACCCAAAGCACATTATTCAACTTGAAAAATACACCCAATAGCTGGTTATCAATAAAAATACACATCCAAACACGATACACCCAGTAGCTACATGATCACAGATTCACATCAATAAAAGTAAGGGTAACAGTTTAACCCCTAAGTTTTGAAAGAGTTTACAGTTTACCCCTTAGTTTTTGTAAAATTATGTGTGTGTGTGTGTGTGTATATATATATTTAAAAATATATATATAATAAAAATCTCACGGTCCGGATCGGTTAATCCACGGTTTCGAAATCAAAATCCGTGTCTGGACCGCGAGTCACGGTTTACTATTTTTTCAATCCGTGTCCGGACCATTAATCCACGGTTAAAATCCAAAAAGCACGGATCGGTTCGGTCCGGACCGGATTTACGGTTCACCGGTTTTTTTGTGCAGCTCTACTTAGTTCTGCATAGC
Source organism: Vaccinium darrowii (assembly GCA_020921065.1). Classification (NCBI taxonomy): domain Eukaryota; kingdom Viridiplantae; phylum Streptophyta; class Magnoliopsida; order Ericales; family Ericaceae; genus Vaccinium; species Vaccinium darrowii. The sequence goes on from CM037160.1 coordinate 5,799,475, forward strand.
ACTTTGCTCCCATTCCGGGATTCAAGAGGTGGCTCTTGTAGGTTCTAAAGGTGGCTCCTATCCCGTAGTCCGGGGTTGTGCTTTGATACCAATTGTAACGACCCGCCCCTGCCTTGTACAATATTGTCCGCTTTTGCCGCCCCAAGCTCTTTGGACTTCCCAGAAGGTCACCCATCCCTGGATTGCTCTAGGGTGAGCACGCTTAACTGTGAAGTACCAACGAGTTTTGACGCTCTCACGGCTTTAAAAAGCCTTGTATAAGTTAGGGCATGATCTATTCTCTTATATCACATAGCTCCGTTGCATCCAGGTGGGTCCTGGGCTGTCACACAAACCCTCCCCTTGGTATTAGTTATTAGTCCCCCACATGGGATACTAAATGGACAACTAGTCCACACTTTTCGAGACCTGTGGTTAAGGTGAATCAAACACGGGACTAATAAAGTAAGAAATACGTGAGCTTTTATGTTCTCCAAATTCTAATTCCATCCTCTTTAATCTTGCAATTAAACAAGGCGTAAGAGTCCCAAATTGCTCATACTTGGAATATATTGCAAATTAATGTACATGGCGGTAGGGCTGACCCTGAGCTAAGGCGAGTAAGCCGGCCGACTTAAGTCCTCTATTTTTTTTTCTTCCCAAAATTAAGGTCCCGGATTGGTAAACCTAGGTATGTAATGTGTATTTAATCTTATCTCTTACACAAACAATGAGCTAGCAATAATATTTTTTTCCTATTCCAAACCATAGTTCCAAAGGGATTTTTTTTTTAGTTGGTGCAAAAATTAATATGACCAAAAACTAGTTTCATTCAAAACAATGACGTGAATCATGGGGAAAATTTATATATATATATATATATATATATATATATATATATATATATATATATATATATATATATACACACACATACAATAGTGATCTACTAAGGACTCCCTCAAAGGGGGAGTTTGCAGACTTCTATTGTAAGCCGTTGGATTAGATCCAACGGCCAGGAAATGAAAGAAAGACGCGCGGGTCAGGAGACATAGTGAACCGGTTAATAATGGATGAACCGGCCCGGGTCACCTGTTAAACCCCTTCCCCCTTTACCTTTTATCATTTGAACGTGAAAATCAGAGACAGTAGAGAGAGGGAGAGAGCACAAACACAGACGCGATTTGGAGAAGAAGACCATCGATCTTCGAAGAACTCTAGGTGACATCTCTCTCTCTCTCTCTCTCTCTCTCTCTCTCTCTCTCTTTCTCTCTCTCTCTCTCTCTCCCTCTCTCTTTGTCGTTCTTTCTCTGTCTGTCTCTGATTTTCACTCCGTTTTGAAGTCCTAGGTCGAACAAGACGCGAACAACCCATGGTCGAAGCTCACACAGATCTAATCGAAGGTCCTCTCTCTCTCTCTCTCTCTCTCTCTCTCTCTCTCTCTCTCGTTTAAAAAAACCTGGGTTTCACGTTCAAATGACAAAACCGAAAAATCTGGGTTTGATTACTCTCAAAACCGAAAAATGTGATGTATAAAATCTTAGTTTGCATAAAATCTTATGTTTGTTTGTATTTTCATGGATTTTTCTCCATAATTTCCTGTTGGCATTTCAACTGATTATGCCATTTCTTTTGAGCACCTGTTTAGCCCCAGAATAGTTAGAACTCTGGCACGAAATGAGGACTTGGTATTTGTATTAATCATTTCATGTCATTTGCGCTTCTTTGTCAATTATTCGATCTTTTGATCACTTCTTCCAATACTTGCAATTACTGGGATCATTTGTTATGCTTAAACTTGCTGTGAATAGAATCAATGGCATTACAGTGTTTCCATTATAGGTCAGAAAGAAACCTATAGTAGTGTACCATTCTACTCCACCCATTGAATATTTGTTATGAATTTTTATTTCCAGATGGCTGTCATGATCATATGGTTAATAACATTTATGGTTTTAATGGCATTGCAGATTAGAATGCAGTCTTTGGACAATATGGAACTATTGTCTGCGCCATCTCAACCGTGTGAATTGGGTAATTCTTCGGAAATATTTTACTATCCGCAAGTTAACAACGATTTGATACCGAAAATTGGGCAAGAGTTTCACACTTTAGATGAGGTTCACCAATTTTACAATAGTTATGGTAAAGAAGCTGGATTTGGTACGAGACAGCATTCTACGAAGAAGAGTAGGGAGGGTGAGATCATTAGGAAAGAGTACATTTGTTGCAAACAAGGAGTGAGTGTCCGAAAACCTAGTGTACAAAATTCTGAGACAACCACACGGAGACGGGGGACAAGTAGAGAGTTTTGTGGTGCAAAACTGGCAGTGGTTAAAAATCGGTCTGGTGGGGGGTTTGTGGTCACCCAATTTGTCGAGGGTCATAGCCACCCTCTTACGACGCCAAAGAGGGTGCATTTGTTGCGATCTCATCGTGAAGTGCCACTTGCGAAGAGAGCTTTAACACAACAATTAGCGGAAACAAATGTGCCAATGTGCCAACGAATGAGTTTATTTGAGGTGCAATCCGGAGGTCTTGACAAGGTGGGATTTTTAGAACGAGATCTTCGTAATGCCGAGAGGGATAGGAGGAAAGCGCTACTGGGACAAGATGCCAATATGTTGTTCGAGCATTTTGATATCGAACAGAAAAAGAATCCAGCTTTCGTGTATAAATTTAAGGAAGATGGTGAGGGGAGGATGGAGGATTGTTTTTGGGTTGATGCGACATGTAGAAAGTCGTATGAATATTTCGGGGATGTGGTAGTGTTTGATACAACCTACCAAACAAACCGCTACAATATGATCTTTGCACCTTTTTTGGGGGTTAATGACCACGGGCAGACAACTCTCTTTGGGTGTGCATTTTTAACTGAAGAAAAAACTGAATCCTTTGTTTGGCTTTTGAAGGAATGGTTGAAAGTGATGCCCTGTGGCCCGCCCAAAATGATCATAACTGATCAAGATCCGGCCATGGCAAAGGCAATTGCTACGGCTCTTCCAAATGCGCATCATAGGTTTTGCATTTGGCACATTGTCAGTAAATTTTCTGAAAAAATAAGTGCATTATCCTATGTCGCACATTATGAGGAGTTCATGAAATGTATTTGGAAGTCCGAGAGCCCTGAAGAGTTCGAAGCAGGATGGGTGGCTGTTGTAGAGAAAGCTGGGTTGTCCAACAATGAGTGGTTGAATGGCTTGTATAGAATTCGTGAGAGATGGGTTCCCATTTTCATGAAGCACATGTTTTCTGCCGGCATGACTAGTAGTCAAAGAGCTGAAAATTCTCATGCTTTCTTCAAGAGGTATGTGTGTTCTCAAAATTCATTGTGGGATTTTGTGACGCGATTTAATAGGGCATTGTCACATTTATCTTTATGTACTTGGTTTCGGCTTTTATGAACCTTTGTTAAGTTTAATGAAGAATGATATTTGTTAAGTTTAATCAAGAATGCTCACTGGAAATCTGGACAAGAATGATACTTAATCAAGTTTGTATTGATATTATTGGAAAATGTGTAAGCTTTTCTGATGAGTAAAGTTGTTCCATTACCATGAAACACAAATGATTTTAATGGCATTCACAGTAAACGAATGCAGGCGAAATAGGATTATCTTTCAAGGCATCCCGATGGTTTTTTCAATGCATTGCAAGCATTTTTTTTTGTTCTTTTGTAATCCGCAACATACGGTATTGCGTTCGCAAGGTTACACCACAAACATTTTTCCAGAAATTGATGCCCAGAATCACAAGTTAACTGGGTTGCAATGGTAATGGCTATAGAATCTGGTACATCAAAAAAACTCTATTTGGAGTGTGCCAATGATACAAGATTATAGGTAATCAAAACCTGATTTACAGATTATAGGTAATCAAAAAAACTCTATTTGGAGTGTGCCAAGCACATCAAAATTATCTCAAGCCATACACATAATCAAAACCTGATTTACAGATTTCAAATTCCATTCACATTCTATTTCAACCCAATTATCTCAAACCATACACATTTCCAGAACTACATCATTCCATTTTAAACTGGTATCCCACAAACAAGCCCAACACAATAATAGTACACTGCTCAGCAAGGTAACATCATATTATTCCCTTTAAATGCAGCAGAAGCATTAAAACCATCTCTGCAAGCTGGTTCTTGAGAATGGAAAGAGCCTTCAAGGACATTCTTTCTCATACACTTCACTGGCGTACTTCCAGTTCATAACTTTCCATATATTCTTTAGGTAATCCGGTCTAACATTCTTGTACTGCATTAAAAAAGAAGAATAAAAAAGTATTAAGCGAGTCCAGAGGAGAAGCAGATTGTGGTAATTCCACCGCTTGAACAAGACGAAGTGAATTACTTTTCTTAGACCAACTAACTTGCAACCTAGATATATTCAATATGATTCAACTAATCAAAGTATTCCTGAAATTTTAAGGCAGTCCTGGGAGAGGTATACAACGCTAACACAAAAAATATATATATAAAAAAAGACAATTATTATAAGTCTCAAGAAAACTTGTACTTGCTGCATTATATCAACATGGGTCCAGAAAGACAATAACATAAGTCAAAATAAACAAATTCATATGCAGCAATCTCCGAGTTTGTATCAACATTTAAAAAGAGCGAAACCATCTAAAGTTGAAGCAATTGGATTCAATGAAAATTGTCCTGTTCTATTTTTTACTTATCAAAAAGAAAAAAAAAAAAAAAAGAGTTCAAGCCATGGAAATCAGAGTTCTTGAAATAGAATCAATCAAACCCAGAACATGGATTACTAATCAACAGAAAGATCTGATCTTTTGATTTGCCAAGGATCAAAGGATCATCAGACCATTGGTTAATCCCATGAACAAGTATAATCATAGAAACCAGAAAACCAAAAAATGGTTAAGCAGCAAACCCTCGTGGCCTGTGAAAGTTCGATTCGAACACAGAGAGAGAGAGAGAGAGAGAGAGAGAGAGACCTCTGATTCGTGCGTCGATGGTCATGTTCGACTCGACCTAGGGTTTTCCCGATTTCTTCGATCTAGGGTTTGACAAAGTGAAAATCAGAGACAGAGACAGACAGAACGAGAAAGAGAGAGAGAGAGAGAGAGAGAGAGAGAGAGAGAGAGAGAGAGAGAGAGAGAGAGAGAGAGAGAGAGAGAGAGAGGACCTTCGATTAGATATGTGTGAGCTTCGACCGTGGGTTGTTCGCGTCTTGTTCGACCGAGGGCTTCAAAACAGAGTGAAAATCAGAGACAGACAGAGAGAGAACGACAAAGAGAGAGGGAGAGAGAGAGAGGGAGAGAGAGAGAGAGAGAAAGACGTCACCTAGAGTTCTTCGAAGATCGATGGTCTTCTTCTCCAAATTGCGTCTGTGTTTGTGCTCTCTCCCTCTCTCTACTGTCTCTGATTTTCACGTTCAAATGATAAAAGGTAAAGGGGGAAGGGGTTTAACAGGTGACCCGGGCCGGTTCATCCATTATTAACCGGTTCACCATGTCTCCTGACCCGCGCGTCTTTTTTCATTTCCTGGCCGTTGGATCTAATCCAACGGCTTATAATAGAAGTCCGCAAACTCCCCCTTTGAGGGAGTCCTTAGTAGATCACTATTGTATATATATATATATATATATATATACAATAAACTTCACATCCAAACTACCTTAACTTATTAAGTTACGGACCTAGGGGTATTTTCGACTTTCCGGACCAAATTTCGACGATCCGAACCGTTAGATGTGTTTAAAACGTGATTTTAAGGTCCAACGCGAAGATTTGGCAAAAAAAAATACCCGGAAGGGCTTGATCGGGGCAGTTTTTACAAAAACGCTATATATAGTGTTTTTGTGAAAAACTGCCCCGATCAAGCCCTTCCGGGTATTTTTTTTTGCCAAATCTTCGCGTTGGACCTTAAAATCACGTTTTAAACACATCTAACGGTTCGGATCGTCGAAATTTGGTCCGGAAAGTGAAGTCCGGACGGTAGTCCGTAACTTAAGGTTTGGACCGGAAGTTTACTCTATATATATATATATATATATATATATATATATATATATATATATATATATATATATATCTATATATATATATATATATATATATATATATATATAGAAGTTCATCTTAGGTCCCGAGAATCTCAGGACCGGTCCTGCACGGCAATGCCATATGGGTAAACCGTTCAAAAAACATGTAATTGTGTGCCATTTTTTACATGTAAACTGTGTGGTTTTGTACAATTTTTTTAAGCAGAAAACCAATGGGAACCGACCAAAATTGTACCAATGGGGTACAGACAACCCCCGGGGCCCACTTACAGGTCACGCACAAATGATTCGAACCATTTAAATATTTTAAACTATTTTCTTGAGTGCCCACTAGTTGTAGGTAGGGCTGTCCAGCGGATCATCCGATCCGCCAATCCGACCAATCCGAACCGATCCGAACCATCCGTTGATCCATCCGTGAATGTTCGGTTCGGTTCCGGATCGAGAATTTCTTATCTGACGGTTCCGAATCCGGATCGGATCGGATCGGATCCGCTCGATCCGCTCAATCCGCTCAATAATCCTTCTTTAATCTGTCAAATCCACCCGATCCGTCCCGATCCGATCCAATCCGTAACCGATCCGTGAATGTTCGGTTCGGTTCCGGATCTTAAAAACCATAATCCGCTCTGAGCGGATCGGATCGGATCCGTATCCGATCCGTCCGGATCCGATCCGTGGACACCCCTAGTTGTAGGCATCTTTTTGAACTGATTTCTCAAGAGGCCACTCAAGAAAATGTTATAAATTTTTTTAACAATTTGGATCATTTGTGAAGGACCCGTAAGTGGTCCCCGTGGGCCGTCTATACTCCATCGGTACAATCTTGATCAGTACCTATAATGGGGTTGTTTTTTTAAAATCGTTCTTCCTTCGACAAGGACATTGATAGGCGCACAAAATGTTCACATAAGCGCTCCTAATTTATCCTTGTTAAGTCCATTTATATTTCTACTTAGAGTACAATGTTTTGTTTGCGTGTTTTTGTAGATATTCGGAGGCCTGGATAAAATAAAGAAAAGCGAAGTCCAATTTAATTCGGTGTCGAAGCAAAGCCCGTGAACAAATAAAATCAAGAGACAAAACAAGCATGGGATTGGGCCTTATTACTAAATTCCTTACACCGTACATGTGGTTGAAGAATTGGCAAGGAGCATATTAGAATACACACATCTATTGGTGGGCTAGAAGCTACTAACTACATCAATTTAGTTTTGACCAAGGCAAGAGGAGTAATGGGCTTCTTGATCCACTATTGGCTAGCCTTATTACAAGGGAAAAGACCCAAGTCGGCTAGGTTTTTGGCTGGGAAAAAGGCACTACGGAATACACGTGGGTAATAAATAAAAGGGGCGGCATATTGTTGATATAAAAGGGGGGAAAGCAGTAGCCTACCGGAGGGATCATACATCACACACAGCAGAGAGCACGGCAGCCCAGTTCAACGATTCCGATGTCCGGCTAAATTCTTACTCTAGGGCGTAGATGAAGCTTGTACTCCGAGTAACGTAGTTTTTATTACTTTTGCTGGATTTAATTATTCGAATTTGGTTGTGTGAATTAGATGATTTCAGTTTTATGAAATTGGTTTTAACTTTTCCCATTAAATTGTGTATTTGTCATGCGCGGTTTCAAATACTTTTCACACAACGGTTTTAATTGAATTCGTGGTAATTGACTGTGATAGATTATACTATCGTAAGACGCGTCGTGCTATTAGACGGTCCGTGCCATAGAGACGGATCGTACTAGTAAGACGATTCGTGCTAGGCGGAGATAATCTATGCCGCTTGATGATACACGAATATTTTTAGTAGATATCGCATGGGCCCGCGAACCCTATCGGTATCCGGTAAATCCGAATAAGAAATCCTCAATCGTAATAAATCTAGGTTACAAAGGGTCAAGTGGATTCGAACCCTAGACTTTTCTCTCATCGAATCTCTTCAATTTTTAATTGCTTAATTTTAATTTAGCTTTCATAATTTTAGGAAACCCAATCAAAATCTCTTTTCTCGAATTAATCTAGAAATCAATTGAAGTATTGCAACTTAGCCTTCTAATCCCTGTGGAGCGATACTCGGAATATTTACCACTATTCGTTAGAGTAGTAGTAATTGTTTCGTTTTATAAATTATTTTTGATACGGAAACGACACGATCAGACATGGTATGTGAGTCAATCATGAAAAGAGGACACAAACTAATTCGTTAATGCCTAGAGGACAAATTACCTACACATTTCAAAAATGTCCCCGCTAACCCATGAAAGTGCCCAACCCCCCCCCCAAACCCTATGAAAGTGACTAATTAAACCCCAAAATCTAATGAAAGTGCCTAAAATCCTAGGGTACCCTATGAAAGTGCCTAAACCACTAAAACCCTATAATTAGAAAGTGCACCCTAAGTGCCTAAACCCAAAATGTCTAAACTCACTATACCCTATCCCAAATAGCCTAAACCCCCTAAAATTGAACCCCAAAATTGAAGAGAGAGAAATTAATGTTGTCCCACCCATCAATCTTGTCCCACGCATGTGCGCGCGTGAGAGAGAGAGAGAGAGAGAGAGAGAAATTAGTTTGTCATTGAGCCCTCAAAAATTTTCCTTTGATGTATTGGAGGCCTTAAAATACGTTAGAAAGGGCTAAACACTCTTTAAAGCCCCAAACTTGTCCTTTCCTACCAGAATGTTTTCTCGTCATGGTGAGTTCTCGCAATGGTATTTTCAGTGTTTTGGTATTTTGCCACAAGTCATTCACATCACATACAACAACTGATTCGCCAACTTTATAGTAAAAATAATAATACCGAAAATACCGTAACGAATCACCTTCAATCATGAACCATATATATTAAGTATTTGACATGTTGACAATGTACCAATCCAATGGTTACTCAACGTTAAATTCCGAACAGCACAACCAAAAAAATACTATGACACAACGACCAAGGATGAGAACAGACAACAACTTGCACAATCCAAACCAGAAAAAACCACATAAACAAGTTTGCAAAACATGGATTGAGCAAAACACCACACAGGCCTCTTGTCAACCAAAAAGTACAATTGGAAAAACAAAAACCTAGCAAAATTAATCTAAACCACCACAGGATCCTTCAACGTAATACGTACCATGCATTGTCAATCACTATCACTATCACTCACTGTGTATCCAAGGAACACACTTGTTAGAACTCTATTTGAGTGCAGACTTGCCTTCAACAGTTTCAAACCCTAAAAAACAAACAAAAAATTAAAGGGTAAGGTAAAAGGGTAAGGTACGTATGTGCCTTCAATAGCTTCAAATCCTAAACAAACAAACAAAAAAGGGTAAGGTATATGCTCCTACCCCGCACACACACATATGTATGGATCGTTGAATCAGGAAAAAATTAACATCGTTGGAAGCTTGCCATTAGTGAAACGGAGTTGTAACATTTCCTTTCGGAATTTAAATTCTAACTTGTATGGCTTTTTTTATGTGCAATACAGTATCATGTGGAAAGACATCGATTCTTCAAAGTCAATAAACAAATTAGAAAAGATGTAATTGAATACCTCAAGCGTCCCCAAATCAACAACCCTTTCTTTAAGTGCCCCAACACCCTTAGAGCCTGTTTGGCTGGAGGATTTGTGGCCTCCTTAGCCAAGCGGCCCCCATACAAATCCTGGTCCCACCCCTTCTCCGGTGTTTGGCAGCATTTTCTTCCCCCCTGATATGGTTACTGTAGGGAGAACAAATCCACCCGCAGGTGGATTTGCTAACGACGGCCTCACCCCTGTCGTTAGCTAATCCGGGCGATTTTGTTACCATCTTGTCCCTCCAAATCCACCCTCTCCTCTTCTTGTGTGTAGTATCTCGATCGTGTATCATTTGCTAGGGTTTTCAACTGAGGAGAAGGGAGAAGAAAAGGCAGTCGCTGGTTTGTCCTTGTGACTCCATTTTCGAGTTCGATCTCCACCATTTGAGGTAAAAATGCTTGACACCGGTTCGATCTGGTATGGTTCTTGATATTTCGAACAGATTTTTGCCGTTATTTGGTGGTTTCCACTGATTATTTAGTTCTGGGTTTCAATGTTTATGCTTGTGCTGTAGTTCGATCTCAACCATTTTGTGTTGATGGGTTGAAATCGAACCAAATTTTGCCCTAATTTGTGGGTTTGCAGTACTTGTTTCATGGTTCCCTGATTTCGGGTTCAAATCGATCCATATAGTGCCCTATTTATTTGGTTTCCAGTCACGATTTTGGTTGATTTTGCCCTAATATGTGGGTTTCCAGTGAATGTTTCCTGTTTCCCTATGCACTGGGTTAAAATAGAGGTATAATCTGCCCTAATCTGTTGGTTTCCAGTTACGATTTTCTTTCATCTTGCCATCAATTCTGGGAAAACTCGATCACTACTTTCCAGCGACGATTTCGTTGTTTCAGAGACATGTTGCCCTAATTTATTGGTTTAAGTTTATGAATAAGTTGCCCTAATTTGTTGATTGGCTGGTGGATTTGAAAGAGATTTGTTATGCCCTAATTTATGGGGTTGAAATGATTTGTGAATGATTTCATGTTTCCCTCCTCGGAGATTGCATTTATGCCATAATTTTTACGAGTTTGTGGTTTTCATAATATTCATGCCGTAATCTGAGCCCTAAAATTTGTTTGCTCCTTAGCATGATTTGATTTTGCCATAATCTGAGCCCATTTTATTTACACAGAGATGGCTAGACTAATGATACGTGAACGAAGAAAGAAGGCCAAACGTGACGCAATGATAGCTGTAATATGTTTCATGAGAGTTGTGAATAGTTTTTTCCAACTGTACCTTTTAATTACGGACTGCATTGATGAAATGGTTCGACGAAGGGAACGAAATACTCCTCTAATTGAACAACCTAATATATACCAACAACAACTCAGTAGCCTTAATAGGTTAGTAAATGGGAGTGACAAACACTGTCATGAACAATTGAGAGTAAATAGGCATGTGTTCATGAAGTTGTGCCTTCTACTTAAGCAAAGAGGACTGGAGGACTCTAGGAATGTCACTGTTGTTGAGAAAGTTGCGATATTTTTGTGGATCCTGTCCCACCATACCAAAAATAGGCGTACCACTTTCCAATTTTGGAGATCAGGGGAAACAGTGAGTAGACATTTCAACGCAGTTTTGTTGAAAGTGTTGCGGCTTCACGATGTCTTGTGGCATCATCCCCAACCCGTTCCCGTGAATGAGTCGGATGCTAGGTGGAAGTGGTTTGAGGTAAATGTTTGTACAATATTGAATTTAATGGACGTATTTTGTACTATTTAATGATAACTCCAATACTAATGAATTTCCCTCATCTCTCGTAGAACTGTTTGGGGGCTTTAGACGGTACATTTGTACCTGTGCTTCCCCCAACTGAACACAAGGCACGATATAGGTCAAGGAAGGGTGACTACGCTACAAATGTTTTAGGCGTGGCTAGTAGAAACCTAGAATTCATATATGCCTTGTCTGGTTGGGAAGGGTCAGCCACAGACTCGAGAGTGCTCCGAAACACCCTCGTGAGGCCTCATGGGTTGAAAATCCCAAACGGTATGCACCCCTTAAAATGTTCCATTGTAGTATATATATGTCCACATTTTTCCAATTTGACTCATGTAGGCATGTTCCCCAACTTGTAGGTCGTTACTACCTTGTCGATGCTGGATACACTAATGGCCCGGGGTTGTTGGCACCGTACAGGGGTCAGAGATACCACATTAACATTTGGAGGCAGGACACATGCCACAGAGCCGAGATGAGTGCTTCAACATGAAGCACTCCGCGGCAAGAAATGTGGTAGAAAGAGTATTCGGGGTATTGAAGATGAGATTTGGAATCTTGCGATCATACTCTTACTACCCCATTAGGACTCAATGTCGCATTGTCACTGCATGTTGCCTCCTCCACAACTTGATTAAGCAAGAAATGGCAGCGGACCCCGTTGAACATGAATACACGGTGTGGGAGCAAGAGCACATAAATGATGTACCACCAGAAGAGTACATCACACAGGTTGAGACCACAAACCAGTGGACCCAAATGAGGGATGAGTTGGCAACCGAAATGTACAACGATTGGTTAGCTCACGAGCAACCCATTGCCAATTAAGAGTTATGTGAACCAATTGTTTCCATTTTTAAACATTGTATTTCTAGACCTATAATTAATGTGTTGTAATAACTAAACTTATTTGTAGACTTGTTAAACTTTGGTATTATTTGAATGTGTTGTAATAACGAAACTTATGCAAGTGTTAAAACATATGCTTTGTTAAAATATTGTTGTCAATTGAAACCAGGTTCCTAAACACAATGAGTTCGCAAACACCTTCCCAATCTAAAAAACAAAGCCGTAGGCTTTGGACCGCTAAGGAAGAGGAAGCCCTCCTCTCGGCAATGATGGATTGTATAAGTGACAAGTTCAGAGCCGACAATGGATTCAAGTCGGGCTTCTTTGTGGCAGTGGAGAAAGAGCTGCAAAAGCTCTTGCCCGGAACCACTCTTAAAGCTAACCCAAACATTGAGTCCAAGGTAAAGAACTGGAAGGAGAAATATGGTGTCATTGCCGATGCCATACGTATAAGCGGCTTTCAGTGGAACTTTGTCACTCAATCCATCGAAGTGGACGACGAGTCCATTTGGGAGGAATATGAGAAGGTAACTCTTCTCCTCTTTCAATTGAATTAACAAGTTATTTTCTTGTCTTTGTAATTTTAAATGAGAGGCCTCCCACGCTATGTATGCCATGAAACATGTGTAGATCCATACCAAGGCAAAAGGAATGAATGGCAAGCGTTTCCCAATGTTCGAAAGTTGGCAAATCTTGTTTGGAAAGGATAGAGCTACGGGAGAGATAGCGGAGGATCCACAAGAAATTCCTGATGAGGACGACCATGTCGAAACCCATAATCTCATTGACATCGAAACGGGGTATATTCCAAGGTATGAAAACGGTGAGCCAAGTTTCATACCGAGTCAATGCTTTGTGGATCTTTCATGTGGTTCGGAGACCGCCAATCCCAACATTCCAAATCCCACAACTCCAACAAGTGCGACCCCAACAAGCAATGCCGGGCTAAAACCGCCGAAGAAGAAGGCGAAGCCCTCCAAAGAAGGGGCCTTGCATGAGGCAATGGGAAGTTATATGGCGAAGAGCAATGAGGTGTTAGAGAAGATTGCGAGTGGGATATGCCATGACAAAGAACTCTCCGTGTTGAGATCCGGGGTGATGGATGAGCTATTGAAGCTAAACCTGGAGATGGATGATATGTTTGTTGCCAATGAGAGAATTTGCGAAACGGAACAAAGGGTGGAGACCTTCTATGCCTTACCCGACCACTTGAAATACCCTTGGGTGATAAGGGTGTTGGAGGGGAAACTTTATGCAACTACCCGTCCATCAAATATCTGAAACTTATTTGGAAATTCCTCCTAAAACTTTAATTTGACAATCAAATGATGTAATGAAACTTATTTGCTACTATGCCAAGGTGGGCAATGATGATTTGGCATTTTTTGTATGATTATGTAGTTTGACATGAGGGCAATGATGATTTGGCATTTTTTGTATGATTATGTAGTTTGACATGAGGGCAATGATGATAATGTTATGAGCCTATAGGCCTTTTTGTATTACGAATCTTTCTGTGTTCTGTTGTTGCAGATTTCTGTGTTCTGTTACTGCAGATTGCAGTGTTGAGTGTTTGCAGGTTTCTGGGTTGAGTTTTGGCAGATTTCTGTGTTCTGTTGTTGCAGATTTCTGGGTTCTGTTACTGCAGATTGCAGTGTTGAGTGTTTGCAGGTTTCTGGGTTGAGTTTTGGTAGATTTTTGTGTTCTGTTGTTGCAGATTTCTGTGTTCTCTTACTGCAGATTGCAGTGTTGAGTGTTTGCTGGATTCTGGGTTGAGTTTTGGCAGATTTCTGGGTTGAGTTTTGCCAGATTTCTGTGTTCTGTTACTGCAGATTGCTGTGTTGAGTGTTTGCATGTTTCTGTGTTTAGTTTTGGCAGATTTCTGGGTTGAGTTTTGGGGTATTATCTGTGTTCTGTTACTGCACATTGTTGTGTTGAGTGTTTGCATGTTTCTGGGTTGAGTTTTGGCAGATTTTTGGGTTCAGTTTTGGCAGATTGCTGTGTTTAGTCTTGGCAGATTTCTGTGTTGAGTTTTGGCAGATTTCTGTGTTGAGTGTGTGGCAGATTTCTGTGTTGAGTTTTGACAGATTGCTGTGTTCAGTTTTGGCAAATTTCTGTGTTCAGTTTTGGCAGATTTCTGTGTTGAGCTATGGCTGATTTGGGTGTTCAGTTTTTGCACAAATCTGGGTTGAGTTGTGGCAGATTTTCTGGATTGAGTTCTTGCAGGTTTTTGGGTTGAGTTATTGCAGGTTTCTGGGTTGAGTTTTGGCAGATTTTTGAATTGTTATTTCTTTACGGCAATGATGAAATTAGGGCAAATAGATAGTGATATGGTACTCTAGGCAAGACAAGTTATGATGGCCAATGGATTTAAACCCATTTGGCAACATAAGTTGTAGCCGTATGGTCCATTGTGAGCATTAACATTTCTAAGCCAAGTGTGTGTGTGAGTGTGTGTGTGTGTGCGTGTGTGTGTGTAACCCTATGCATCTGCATTAACTCAACACAGAAATCATGCAAAACTCGTACTTAGTTGCTACGTGTTGCTGGTATCTGCCGCTTATGCAGGTAGATGCTGCGGATGTTGGTAGCTGGTGCAACGTTGGTTAGTTTGTGCCTTTGTTTAGTTGGCATTACTTAGTTCCATCCTCGTTAAAGGCTGTGACGATAAGAAATGAAAAAGGCAAAGCATTCGTGGGAGACAAATTATGATGGCCAATGGTTACAAACCGTTTGGCAACATAATATGTTATTTTACTTATGCAAATTGTGCCAATGATTCAAAAATCTGAGCCAAGTAATTTTTTATATATGAAAAGCCTCTTTTTATTTGTTGAGATTACAATTTCTTCACTACTTCTTTTCGAATAGTTTAACCAATGGCAGGTCCAGCTACGGAGTACTATTGGGTGGTTCGACATCCAAAAGTGCATTGCAAGATGAAGATGAATGCAGTGTGCACAATGGGAGTGTTTTTCAATTATCATTTGTTGTAATTTTTTGTTTAGGTTTTGTAGCTTGCTTTTTATTCGCACTTTTTTTCGATTCTGAATGAAATTGTTTGTTCGACAAATATGGAAGTGTTATGTATTTATTCAAATGATCACTTTATTATTAAGAAATAACATAGATTGTCAACTAAATATGAGGATTTAGTTGACATACATTACAAGGCTCCACATCGAACAAACTCAGTAAAAAAAAACATAGGCCAATAGGAAATAAAGATTTATTCTTCAAACGACCCACTTTGGCTTCAATCTTCATCATGTCCACCATTTTGAAGTGTGAAGCAGCGCCATTGATTGTAGTAGGGAAATTGTTTTCCATTCCAATTTGCAAATCCTCTATGGGCCTACATTTCACAAAATTTGACGAAAATATCAAATCCACACTATATAAACAATAATTAATATAAAACTAATGAATATTGAAGATTTCTTACTTGGACAAATTGATTCCAAACTTCAGCGTTTTCCACCACCAATCTGTTTTCACTTTCATCCCATTCAAATCCATCACGTTGAAGTAGCTGATTAACCGAGCGATAGGTCCGTGCCCAACCCTTAATCTTAGCTTCAATATGAATTTTGGTAATACCACTTTCAGGGAAACAACCTTGCATCGAATTTTGTAACACTTCCGAATATGATGGACGAAATCCAAAATCACTTTGCCAAACACCCTCATCAACAAGGGCCGTAAGGTATTGGAGCAAAGTTTGCTCCTCAATCTCGCTCCAAGCCCGGCGTGCCATTGAAACCAAGGAAATTTGTACAAATATAACACTTTTGTTTAGAAAAATACAAAGTAAATAACCAAATGACTAATGTTTGGTAGTTATAGGGAATTTTTGAACAACCATTCAAATACAAACCCACCATTCTTTAACATATCTACCAAGCCACCAAACATTCATCAATCATACACCATCTACTCTCCATTCAACCAAAAAAAATAAAACTTAAAAATATAAACATTTTCCTCATTTTTTGTATTATTTAATTACTACATTTGTTTGCCTTATTAATTAAAAAAAATTTATCCGAATTTTTTGGCTGTCAAAATATTGTTTATTTATTTTTATGTATTTTTATGCAATTATTTTTAATTATTTTGTATTTATTGTAATTTTAAATCCATTAATCGATTTTTTATATTAAAATACCAAAGCGGGGGCAATGCCGTCATTTTACATCCAATCCTACCATATCCACCCTCCAAATCCCCCTTCTCAAAATACCATCCAAACACCTCATTACAAATCCACCTTTCTTAAGAGGTGGGCCCACCCTCATTACAAATCCACCCTCATTACAAATCCACCCTCAAATCCGCCCTCATTACAAATCCACCCAAAATCAAATCCACCAGCCAAACGGCCCGTTAACTTTAAATTTCTTTAACATAGTAATGCCAGAAATAGGAGACGCAGGAGTCACCACCAAATCATCCGTCACCATATAAGTCACCACCCCCTTCACAAATCCTCCCTCCCCCTTCCTCACCCCCTCCCGAGTAACATAATCCACCTCCGTTGCCATTTGAGCTTCGCATTCGGGGCAGAAAGCTTCGGAATCGTTTGAGACATAAAAGTGAAACTCCTCACCTTGTTCAGTACTATTATCGCACACATAAAACCTTTCATTTACGCCTATGGTATTCCTAATCTCTTCTAGTAAACACGATGGATTAACATCACCAATTGGTGGGTTTGAATTCAAGACAGATTGCTTGGTTTGGTTTGGTTGCAAATAGGTTTCGTTCAAGTTTTCGATGCTGTCGTAGAGGTTTCCCAAAGTCCCTTCCATAGTTTGTTTTTTAAGGAGCCTGACCACAGTTCCGACAGGCAAATGGAGAAGGTAAACGAGGAAATCAACAAAGTCTTTCCCAGCTTCAGCGAAAAGAACCCTTTTGGGCTTGGTGTCAATGAGGAGTTTTAGGCTCACCTTTGCTTTGGAGGAGGTTGCCATTTCTGATTTTTTTCTCAGAGTACTGACTCTGTCTTTGTCTAACAAATTGACTTGTATGTATAGATTTGTAAGGAGGAAGTGAGAAAGAGCAAAGTTAATACATTTTCCCACCATGACGGTCCATCTTCAAAAATTGATGAAGTGAAAACATTAGATTATTATTGTGGGAATCCAGGCAAATTAAAGTTTTTATCGGATCTCTCTCTGTTTCCCACTCCCTCTTTTGTGACATGGAGAACTGTTGCATTCGTTTGTGTGGTTCTTCTTGGGTTGGTTCACTAAGAATTGTTGCTTTCATTGTTTTACTTTGCGCACGGTGCCGGCCCAACCCCAAGGCCCAACAGGTCCGGGCCTTGGACATCCAAACCCCCCGCCCCCCCCCACCCCCAAAAAAAAATAAAAAAATAGGAGCACCCCATAATTGAGAGAGAGAGAGAGAGAGAGAGAGAGACAGTAATTACCATGACACACATTCCAAGATTCAAGTGATGATGGAGAGACAGCATTAGAAGAGCATTTTTGTTAGAATCCATGCAAATTACTCCAGTTTTTAATGGAGATAACTCCGTTTTCCGCTTGTTAACTTGTTTGTTACATGTGGGAGAATTGTTACATGCGTTCAAATTGTGCGTTTTCCCGATGATAATTGATACACACTCAAATAAGGGAGTGTGTATTGCATTTTTTTCCTTAATTCTTATGGGTACGAGAGCAATTTGTTGCTCTGGCATGGTTCAAACGAATGGAACTCAATCCCACGTATGTGCATGCTTGGGTAACTTGAGTTGGTCGCCTTTTTACATTTTCAAAATGAAATTTCAAAGACTAAGGCCCAGTTTTTCAAAAGATTTTAGCACCCAGGTGCTAAAATCATGATATTTCAAATCAAAAAGTGAAGTGGTTCCGTGAATCGTTTTTCGATTTTTTTTGCACCAAATTAAAGTACTCATCGTGTACTTTAGTTTGGTGCAAAAAAATTCGAAAAACGACATACGGAACCACTTCATTTTTTTATTTGAAAAATCATGATTTTAGCACTTGGGTGCTAAAATCTTTTGAAAAACTGGGCCTAATTAGAATTTCTTATCCTGAATGGGAGTTCTATCCTTAATTGAACGATTAATTGAGCTTATTGTAACTGTGAATTTATATTTACTTTGATATAATTTGCAAGTGCTTGAAATTTTAGGTGCATTTTATGAAAATCTCATAAAATGAACATTTTATGGAGGGGGTGATAAAATGGAGTTGTTTTCCCAACTGATAAAATGTAGTGGTTTTCCTATAGATTTTAGGAGGATTTTATGAAAATCTCATAAAATCACTTTTACATTTTATGTATTGCGATTGGAGTGTCATAAAATGTGATATTTTATGTCCCAAAAATCTGTTGAAGAACACACCCTAAGTAATTTATGTTGCTTGAACCTATGAATTTGTTATTTGTTGCTGACCCTGCTTATAAGTATTTTTCTCCATTATCTTACGAGATTGAATTTATTCTAATGTTACTATATATTTTGTTGGATGAAAAAATTGTATGTAACAGTAAGCCGTGATCCGAAGATTCCGTCGCAAAATGTTACTTTGCTCGTATTGCAATTTCATGTTATTTCACCGCTCCTTATTGTGTTTTAAGGAGCCATTTGGTTTCCTAGCTTATTTGTTTAGTTTTTGGAAAAAAGTAGGCGACGGAAAATAAGTTAAATTTGGTTGATTATGATTTGCGTATCAATGTTTTTTGTTTTTATTCTTGTTGATGCAATTTGTCCATTCATTTTATCCATTATAAGCTAATAAATCACATACCAAACAAAATGAGCCTCAATTACGTGATTTGTAATTATTTTCTTATATGATCTGAATTTTTTTTGGTGTAAGATTGCGCTCCTTGTGCACAATTGTCTCCCTAGTTCAAATGAAAAATTAGTTGTTCAATTGTACATTGTCAAACGCAAAGATCGATTACCTCTTTCCTTAATCCTCTGAATGAGAGTTTTTTTTTTTTTTTTTTCCATGTGAATTTATCACATTATCCTTTGACGTGTGAAAAAGTGAACTAATGAAAAGATAAGATGATTTCATGCATATAAAAAAGAAAAAAACAGAGAGAGAGAGAGAGAGAGAGAGAGAGAGAGAGAGCAAAAATTACGACCCGGAAAAATGGTGGTTTGGTCTTTTTCCTTCTATCAAATTATTTTGGACTGCTTGGGAAAAGGTAAATATTACCAGTGGAGTGAATTTTTTTAGAGGCATCTTTTATCAACGAATCCATGACGGTCCATCTTCGAAATTTCAAGTGACAAAAAGATGTGATGAGAGTTTATGAGAATCCATGACAATATTTTGAAGCTTTGTTAAAGGGAGAATTGAAAGGGACTGACAGCTGTGGACTTGTTACATTCCTAAATTGCCTTCCAAAGGACAATTATTTT
Organism: Vaccinium darrowii; assembly: GCA_020921065.1. Taxonomy (NCBI): domain Eukaryota; kingdom Viridiplantae; phylum Streptophyta; class Magnoliopsida; order Ericales; family Ericaceae; genus Vaccinium; species Vaccinium darrowii. The sequence continues at coordinate 5,819,054 of CM037160.1, forward strand.
TTGGGAATATTAGAAAATCACCTACAGTCCAAAATAGAATGTCCGACTATTTCCAATTGCCAGTATGGAAGACTCATTAATGTGGGCGATTTACATTTTGCCTATTGGATATGCCAAAAACAAGTTCAATGGACTAGCAAAATTGGTACATTAATTACTTATCAAGTTCTACTGGGCCCCGCTTTTAGATACTACTTTAGGTTCCAATTTTTTATCACTAAATTTCACCAACTAATTAAACTTATAGCTAGTCAGCTAGAGTGTTCGAGATTGTGGCATTGTACCATTGCCACGCTAGGTTACCTAAACTTAAAAGGGCAAGGATCGTCATGGGACATAACTCTGTTACTTCAATCTTTAAGCAAGAGCTCTTGAAGTCTACCTGGGCAAACTTCTTTATTCATCTGTTTAGGTCCGACTAGGAACACGTGGATCGGAGAAACCTGGCTCAGGATTAGCTTCTAACTATATGAAACCAAACAATTGGTCATGTTTGACTTAAAATTGTACCATAGATATCTCAATATTAACTACAACAGCACAACCACAAAATCATATACAACACCTTAATGACTGTATTAGATGAGAATAGACCATAGCTTGCAACTTCCAATCTGCAAGGAATTAAGTTTGGGCAAAACATGAGATGCCCTCCGTCGCCACCCAATAAAACAGAAACTGGAAAAACAAACATGCAAAAATACAAAAACCACCAGGAGAACCTTCATCAAAATATAATGGGCATTGTCAATCAATTCCAGTTGAAGTATCTACCAAGTGGATCCGGGCACCCATTTGGAGATTCGGACGGAGTTGTAGAAGCCCCTCAACCCGATCCACCATCGAAGCATCGGTGGTGATTCCACTGCGGTGTTTTCGAGGAACACGCTTGTGAGAACTGTCTTTGACTGCAAACTTGCCTTGAGCAGCTTCAAACCCTAAACCCATAAACAAAACAAGTACATGTACGTACATCCCATAATGAAAGTTTGGAACATCAACAAAATCACAAAAAATCAACATTACTTAGTTGAACACAATTCACCCCCTCTTGTGTTGCTATCTAGACTAACATGTATATGAGTGGGAAAGTCGTTTAACAGAGGTAATGTTTCATTATTGAATCCAAGAATTCTTACCGGCAAGAACAGTTGGCTTTGGGGACTTTTCCTAGGGTTTTTTTTAAAATTGAATTTTGGTCATAATTTTTTACTTTTCTAAATTCCTCTGGACGAGATATTGTTGCAAAATTAACAAACGTGAAATTATTATTTTTGAATAAATACATGCAAATCCAAGAAAAAAAAGCCGAAAAAAAAGTAGTGACTTTTTCATGAAAAATAGTTCTAACTCCTTATCGGTAAAATTTTCTGTATAAATTGAAACCATTAGTTATGGTCCAGACGGGGACTATCCCATTAGAGGATCTAACCGAATTAAAAATGTTGAAGTGTAATTTTAGAAATTTGTACTGCAAATTTGGAAGTGCCGTACTTATGTTCCCGTTAGAAATTTGACTCTTCAAAATGAATAAATGAAAAAGAACAGATGGAGTGGACGATTTCCATATACCTCAGGCATCCCCATATCAACAACCCTTTCCTCGAGTGCACCCACATCCTTAATATTGAGTTTATTGAACATAGTAATGGTAGCTGCAGTAGACAGAGGAGTCACCACCAAATCATCTGTAACCATATAAGTCGCCACCCCCGTCACAAAATTTCCCTCCGCTACTGCTGTCGCCATGTCATTCGGCCCCGCAACATACCTAATCTCGCTGGACAAACAAGCACTTTTGCAATCAGGACAAATGGCACCGGCATCTTCCGAGACATATCGATGGCCATAGTGGTTACGGCAAGAGTAATATCTTTTAGCTGATGCTTTTGGTTTGAGGACATAGTCTTTGGTTTGGTTTGATAGGAAGTAGGTTTCGCTCAGGTTTTGGATGCTTTTGTAGAGTTTTCCCAAAGAGCCCACCATGGTTTGTTCTGTGAGGAGGCTGACCACGGTTGCAAGGGGCAAATGGAGAAGGTTGAAGAGGAAATCAACAAAGTCTTTCCCTGCTTCTGCGAAAATAACTCTTTTGGCCTTGGTGTCAACGAGGAGTTTTAAGCTTACCTTGGCTTTGGAGGTTGTTGCCATTGTCACTCTTATCATATTATATTTTGAGTTTTTAACATCGAACCGATACACAGAGGATTTAAGGTGAGGGGAATGGCTTGAGAATACCCTCTGGTTGACTATATATGTTCACCCAAAAAAATTAGCTCCATGATAATTACATCAGCTAATTACGTTTGTTTGTTGAAGACAAAAATAACTGTCTAAACCTTCACCAAGAAAAGTAGAAAAAGAAAAGGCATAAACTTTATTTTGTTTTTTTAATGTGGGACATCATGTGAAAATTTTCTTTATGCTTTTAAGCTTATAATTGTCAAACTAGATTTTGACCGTAAGCTCCAACCCATATGTCAGGAGTTGAGTGGAGTTGTCAAAATAGGTGTATGAAACCAATCCAACCCCTCATGCCTTTCTTCGCTTCAAATTCATGTGGAGTGGAAGCATGACCCTTTCTGCCAAATTTGAAGGCAACTTCTTCACGAGTCAAATCCACTTTTGTCCCCAAAAAAAAAAAAAAAGAATGTTGGTAATCTAAACTTAATTACTTGGCCATAATGCGAAAAATGGTGAAATAAGAAAGGGAATCTCTTTCTTACCGTGAGAAAGTGGAAGGGACCAATAAAAAGTTTTTTTATTTTTTTTTTCTCTCTCACCAATTTTGTTCTATCAAAATGAATGATTTGGAGTGAAAGTATAAAACTTTCTTTTCTTTTCTCACCAAATTACTCAATCGAGAGAGAGAGAGAGAGTGAGTGAGTGTATGTGTGTGTGTGTGTTTGTGTTTGTGTGTGTGTGTTTGTTGGGAGTATAGGAGTGGATCCACTCTATGGTGGAGACTGGAGAAACTGAAGGAATGGCTAATAGTGGAAGAGAACATTGGTAAGAATTCGATTTAAGGGGTTTTTCTAGATTTATATAAAATTCACAACTGAAAGGTAATTTTATATACTCCCTTTGCCCCTTTTTAAATGATCCACTTGGGAAACGTGTATTTTTGCGGACGTTTAAAAATGTACTTTCGCATATTGTTTTTAAATTTTTTTTGCACCAAATTAAAAAGTTATATAGAGAGAGATATTTTTAGAGGTTTGAAATTGCACGTATTTCCGTATGGATCACTTAAAAAGGGACGGAGGGAATATCAACTAGGATGGATACCTAAGCAACACATAAGAAATTTGGACTAATATTTAAGTTCTCCATAACCAAACAAGAGTACTTCAGTTCCAACATTCACATAATTTATTAATATTGCAACAACTAAAAAAGTGAACAATGACAATCATTTCTTCGAGGATTTATTTCCATTTGATGGAATTGAATATACTCCCTCCGTTTCTAAATAATAGTTCCACTTTCTCTCTCTTGCTATTTTTCAAATAAAAAAATTAAGTAATTCTGTGTATCATTTTTTAAAAATTTTTGCACCAAAGTAAAGTATTCAATTGGTACTTTAATTCAGTGAGAAAAAATTGAGAAAATGATACACAGAAGTCCTTAATTTTTTTATTTAAAAAAGGACATGACTTTTTGTAGAGCACTGTTATTTAGGAAGAGTATTTTTCTTGCAATTGAAGAATCCTACTTGTATTCATAGACATGATTCTCGATCTTTTTCATCCTTCAATCGTTTCATTAACATCTTTTCAGATTTTCAATGAAGTTTTTCTTGCTCTTGAAGAAAGGTTTTCCAACCCTTCAGACATGTTTATCAGCTCATGACACTGGTAAATAAAGCCCACTCAAAGAAAGTGAATGCCGATTGGTGTCAGGTAATGTCAAATGTGGGGTACTGCACTAGCTAGTACGAGGAAGCAACAATTACGAGTGGGGAAAGTGTTTGATACAGGAATCCATCCGGTACACTATTTAAGCAGTATATCGAGTGAATTTCACCTGTTGAATGCATTTTCTGGGTAGATTTATGGGAAGCTTTTCCCGTAGTATACTAGACCTCGCAATTATTTGACTATTCCCTATGTACTTTTTGATCAATTAAAGGGGACCTATAGACCGACTGTCCTCCGTAACTTATTTTTGTTATAAATCGATCAAACCAAAACAACACACGCACAAGTAAACAAAAACAAAGAACACAAACAATTTACGTGGTTCTCCAAAATCGGGTACGTCCACGGGAGAGAGAACACCTTTCACTATAACAAGAGATTTACAATGGAGGAGAAACACTCTCACACTCACACAACTCTCTCTGGTTCACACACACAATACTTTTGCTACTGCCGTGACTCTCTCCTTTTACACATACACGGCACACACATACACTGTTTTTCTCTCTCTCTTTTCTTCTTTTTCTACACAACACCACACATGCACTATTTATAACCAATGCATAGCAGAATAATGAAGCACTCAAGACTTCTAGAATTCCCGAGATCGGCAGCAACAAAAGCTATCTTGGAACAAAGCACGGCAACCACCATTTAAATGAATTAAGAGGATTCCCAACACATGCCAACCCATTCCATTGCCACAATAAAAGCTTTTTCTTTTCTTTATTTTCCAAGAGCATTTAACTTGGGAAAAACCCAACAATTTTAATATTAGAGTCGAATAATGGGATGATAGAGATGGTGAAGATTATTTCTAACCGTTAAATGAAGAGGTAGTGTGAGATTTATGGGAGAATTTTACTTAAAATTAATTGGCAATAGGTGGAATAACCTCTAACAGAGTCTGGGTGGCTTAGATAAGCAATATAAGATAAAGTATAACATTCCTCTCACGTATAGCTTGGATGCACGTGGAGGTACGAACTGAGGAGACGAGACAATTTGACTTAAGCAAAGCAGACTCGACCAATTAGCTAAGCGATATGGGATGAAGTTTGACTCATCAACAAATGTTAATGAGCATAATATGAAGAAATATTATGTTACAGTGTTTTTAAGATTTATTATTGTGTTTCCAGTTTAGTCTAGGTGATATTATTCACATTTCCCAGTCAATCTAGGTTTCGTTAGTATGCATATTTTTCTAATTTAGTTAGGTTTCTTATTCACAGAGCCTTATAGCCTATATAAAGACTTGATAATGTTATCTTTTATTCATATCAGTGAAAATTGTCCATTCAATTTTCTAAGAATTCGGATGAGGAGGACTAGCTGATACCACCCCTTTCGTAGGTATTAGTTAATTCCCCATATGGGGTACTAAATGGACAACTAGTGCACGCTTTTCCAATCCTGTGGCTAAGGTGAATCAAACACGGGACTAAAGAGTATTAAAAAATACATGAGCCTTTGTGTTCTCCAAATCCTAATCCCATTCTCTTTAATCTTGCAATCAAACAAGGCCGAAGAGTCCCAAATTGTTCGTACTTTGGAATATATTGCAAATTAATGTACACGGGCAGGTGCTATATGTGTAAACTGTTCAAAAAACATGTGATTGCGTGCCTTTTTTACATGTAAACTGTGTGGTTTCGTAAAAAAATTTTGAGAATTGTTTTTTCTCTCTTTCTAACCATTTATATTCCTCTTTTGATTTTATTAATGTAAATTACTACAATATCACTTAATGTGTGAAAAATTAAATTAATAAAAGGATAAAATGATAATTTCAAGTGAATTAGAAAAGGAGTGCGAATCATAATTTTTTGTTTCATTTGTATAGTGGAAAAAATCATCGATAGATATAAAATTGGAAAGCAGTAAAGGAGACTAGTTGAGTCATTTGGACTCGCATTGGGTCCCTCAAAAAGATGAAATTCTAACTTTCAGAACTTTAGTTGAGTATTGTAGGCATGAAAAAGCAGTTAAAGTAACACCGACCGACAAAGCAACAACCGATGAGTACTGCTTCTGCATGTAGAAATATTACCACCACGGTGACTTTTTGGATTTTTAAATAAGTTGTTTCTGTTATTTAAACTTTTAGTTGATGTATATCACAGGAATAATTTATTTCGAAATTCATAGTTTTTTGGTTTCAGCCCGTTTAGACAAATAGAAAAATTTGGCCTACGTATATCAAGTATTTCTCATGACGTATTTAATACTCTAAAAAAAAAATTCACACAAGTGAGAAATTTACTAATACCGGGAGTCCACTATGACAATTACACTTTGACATTCATTATTCACCCCGAAAGGTGGTAGTGCATACTTCTACAAATGTACATAAAAATGGACTCAAAAAATTAAACATTCATCGCTAGATTTCCAGAATAGGTATTAATTCTACATGAATGTTGTTACTCCAAAATTTTAGATAGGCCTGTCTCATATTATATATATAGGAGTTTTTTTTTTTTTTTTTCTCATGTTGGCCAACACGCAATTGATCACTTTGGTTGTAAAGTGGTTAAGTCACACCACTACTGAATAATATACCATGATTCTTCCTAGGTAAGTTAATCTTTTCTGATGTAAAGGGAGCTGTAGATGGCCGAAATCATCTAATGTTGGCAACTTTGCATTAGAAAAAGACTACCACAGTTGGTCGTCCGTGACATAGCGATGCGCGTGTGGTGAAGAAAAAGGGTAGGAAGACTTAATCGTTAGTGGGTGGAGTACTATATTGTATTTAAGGAGAAATTTTTGGGTGCCGGGTGGTGTCACGTGACAGTACTCGGCGCTCATCCCAACTGTCCAAAAATATTTTGGACGGTCTAAATTTTAAATTAACTCCGCACTGGAAAAGTTTATTTAAATTTCAGGCAATTAATTGCTGCGATGGACGACTATGATAAGAGTACTACAAGTACCACGTCAGTCGCCACGTGATACTCACTCAGCACAGAAAGATTTGTCGTATTAAAAAAGAGAAAGCAAACTCTCAGAATAGTGAGTTGCCAAGAATCTTGTTTTATTGATGTGTAACAAAAATAGTCTTATTATGCCTTTTTATGGCCTGCAAGATTTGATAACTAAGAAACCTCAATAAATAAGTAAATATGAATTACAAACTCTGAGAAAATGAAATGTTCATTATGATAAATATCCAAAAACAATAGTTTCCAGCATATGATTACTCAATTAATTATATTTTTATTCATATTAAAGATTTCGGTCATCTAAACATAGTCTTACTACTGCTATGTTCTCTCTCTCTCTCTCTAGAAACAATTAGAGGGCATTGACATCAAGTGATTCCCTTCACCCTAGATAGAGAGTATATTGGTTTGATATTACTATATTGTTTGCTCCCAAAACCAGGGCTGAAACTGAGAACAAAGTGACAATGGAAACCCCCTCCATAGCCAAGGTGAGCCTAAAACTCCTAATTGACACCAAGGGCAATAGAGTTCTTTTCGCGGAAGCAGGGAAAGACTTTGTTGATTTCCTATTCAACCTTCTCCATTTGCCCCTTGGAACCGTGGTCAGGCTCATCACAGAACAAAGACCAATGGGAAACCTCTACGAAAGCATCCAAAACATGAGCGAAACCTACTTCCTATCAAACCAAACCAAAGACTCTCTCCTGAAACCAAAACCCACAGTCTCAGCTACAGAAGTTCCCCTCTTGCCACTCGACGGCGGCACGTCCTTGCCTAAAAAATATTACACTTGCCTGAGAAACCCAAGCATCAGCAATGGTTACGGCCCTTTCAATTACCACGGATATGTCACGGGTGATCCCCATGCCGTTTGTGAAATTATGCGAAAGCGTTCAATTTACTCCTAGAGGGGGGGTGAATAGGAGTTTTGATAAAAATTACCAGTTTTTTTTAAGAAGAATAACCGATTAAAAATTATCAAATAAAAAGCTGGTTAATTTTTTTGATTAATTCAATTTAACCAAACCAAGAGTAGTGCAGTGAAAATAAAATGGAGACAAGATATACACGATTTACGTGGAAAAACTTAGGGTCCTAAATAACCCTAAGCCAAAACCACGGCCTAACACTATTGCTTTATTCTATTAATAAAAAAGAAATACAGACTACGAAATAGTAAAAACCTTACCCCAAGCCTTTACCTATTCTCGCCAATCTCCGATGCTCCCAGAGCTTCTTCAAGATTCAATAGATGAACCACAGACTTCACGCCCGATCTCCGGATTCAACCGGCTCCGAATCAATCTCCAAAAGATTCGGCCACAGCAGTATACGGCACCACGAAACACGAACACCAAATGGACGAAAAATGTGATATGAAAAGTGCTCCTTAAAAGAACTAATGCACACACAAAAATAATATCAATCTTGCCTTGTTCCTCTTGTAAAACAAATGTGCATGAACAAAATAATGGGCAGCCAATAAAACTCTCTTTGGTCTTTATTTTCTGGCTTCCTGCCGTCCCACAACTAGCCTCCCAAAAGTCCTTTTTATACTCCTTAAGATAGACGATTTTCATAAAGAATAAATGGGATCATAATGGGATATGTTTACTAACTTTCCAAGACAAAGGATTTTTCCATTCTTTGCACGTGGAGTCCAAATATGGACATAAACAAATTTTCTCTTCTATGAAAGCTTTTGTTCCTATAAAGAAAATGTGCTATTTTCCATAGGTGACCAAGAGGAGACGAGGTAGGTACATGGGAAACAAAATATCTTTTATTTCTTTTCCACATAATAAACAAGAAAAATATTTCCTTTATTCTCTCCAAAAAGAGATCTTCCAATGATACAATTTCCGGTGAGTTAAAAAACAAGAGTGTTTACTTGATGTAAATATATGTATATATAGAAAACACCATTTTCCGGAAAGGTAAAGAAAATCAGTTGCTTGATATCAAAATATTTATATGCGAATGGCAAGCGAATTTGCGGTGTGTTAAAAGAAAATAGTTTGATTGATAACATATATATTTATATAGGGAAAGCGAATTTTCGGAGAGTTATATAGGAAAGGTAAAGCAGAAATATAATTTATTTTTTATAAAAAAAAAATATGCATGATATGTTGTGCAATGCATTACCTCTCGCACAAATAGATGGACTTTGCAGCGGTCAATTTGGCATAGACAATGGGAGGAGCATCGAGCCAGCAACTACCCTCTAAAAAATCTACCCATACACGAAGATAACCCCGGAAAGTGCAAAAAATATCTTAACAGTTTGTCCATCTTGCGGAAAAAGTTTGTCCAAGGAGATCCTAGGGGTGCTCACGGTCCGGATCGGTCCGGATTGGCATGAATCCAATCCTAATCCGCGAGTCACGGTTTTTTGAAAATACAATCCGTGTCTCACGGTTCGGTTCCAATCCGAACCGCGAGTCACGGATCGGTTCGGGATTAATCCGCGGATTTTCAACGTATTCTGAAAAAACAACAAACAAAGGCAGTAAGGCACTAGCAAGTAGCAAATGCACTAAATAGAAAGTTCAAAGTTGAAAATCCCAATAAAAAACAACAAAGGCAGTTAGGCAAATAGTTATATAACTGAACAAACAAAGGCACAAACTTATATTACCACAAAGGATAGCAGATAGTTACTTCCGGTTCACTCACAAAGACAATAGCAGATAATTACTTCTAGTTCACTCACAAATAGAGAGTATATATAGTAGCATTTACAATACTTTACCCCCCTACATTTTATAGAGATAACAATATTCGCACCATAACTCCTACAACAGTACAATCAAACCATTAGTCTGCTAAATTAACAATATCTATATAACTATAATTATAAAAGTGATAAAATTATATATAATAAAAATCTCACGGTCTGGATCGGTTAATCCACGGTTTCAAAATCAAAATCCGTGTCCGATCCAAAAGTCACAGTTTTTTATTTTTTGAATCCGTGTCCGGACCATTAATCCACGGTTAAAATCCAAAAGATACGGATCGGTTCGGTCCGGACCGGATTCACGGTTCACCGGTTTTTTTTAGCAGCCCTAGGAGATCCTGTATGTTTCGGCGGTGAATGAAGTAGGGGAGGGAGGTTTTGTGAAGGGGGTGGTGACTTATACGGTAACGGATGATTTGATGGTGACTCCTGCGTCTCCTATTTCTAGCATTACTATGTTGTTGGACAGGTTCAACGTTAAGGAAATGGGTACAGTTGAGGAAAGGGTGGTTAATTTGGGGATGCCTGAGGTATATTTTCAAATTACCTACTCCATTTTATTTTTTTTCATTTTGAAGAATCAGACTTAGGGAACATAGGTATTTCACTTAAAAAAGTACTTGTAGTTTCTTAAATATAGCCTGTAACACATGTTACGCCATACAAGTCAAAGATGTCGATCGGTTTCCTGAATAGCCCCATATATTAACCTTTGTTTTTCTTTTTAGGCTTTGAAGCTGCTAAAAGAAATGTCACACGCAAAGAAAGTTCTAACAAGTGTGTTCCTCGGAAACACAGGAGGCTAACGGTTGATGGATGCTTCTACTGCAACAGATTGACGATGCCCGTTATTGTGATGAAGGTTCACCTAGTGGTTTAGTATTTTGCGTGGCTTTTGTTTTCCCAGTATTTTTTGGGGGTGACTAGGGAGGGCATCTGGTATTTTACTTACCTACATTTTGTTTAGCATTTTAGTGATCAGTTGTGAACGTGGTTTTAAATTATGAAGCTATGTTTACTTGCCTACTTTTTGTTTGGCATTTTAGTGTAGCTTTGGGGGATCAATTGTATTGTAAATGAAATTACATGTTATCATTTGCTATCACCATAACTCCTTTTTATTTTACATTTTGGTGCATTTTTTTTCTTCATATTATTATGCTTTAGGTATTGACCCCACTGCCCCTTCCACCAAGCGTAATGGTGAGATCTCTATAATGTTTGTACTAGCTAATTTTATTAGCTGGTGAAACTCGCCGATCATTAAAAAAACATTATATTAACTATTTTTTTTCTAGACTTCATTCATTTGCCTTCTCTCTTTCCTCATGTCTTCTAAGGCTAAGTTTCCATAAGGAACTAAACGGTTATAAAGTCAACCTAAAATGTGGATTTCTTGACACGTTATTTTCTTCACATTTATAGACTAAAAGTCTCACTAGGGTCGACGTTCACCAGCACCCCTGGGTCTAAAGTCTGAACAATTTGTCTAAAGTCCCTAATTATAGACGGCTAATAGTTTGGTGACCACATTTGGTTAGTAACGTGTCGCCAATGTATTGTAATAATGTGACCGACTTCTTAATTAAACCCTATAATTTAATATTCATTTCGCTTGATTAAATCCAAACCAGCAAAACCACAAATTAAAAGATGATAAATAACAGATGATTAAAGATGAGAACAGATAATAACTCGTAACTACCAAAACTAGAAACCACAGTTTAAATTTCCAAAACATAACCTGGGAAAAACAGTAGAGTGTTGATACTCTCATCATCACAAAAGAGGAAAAAGAGAAGGCAAAACAGCAAAGATGCAAAATTCTAAACCAGACCACCAAAATCCAGATCCTTCAACATAATAAAATGCATTCTTCACTCAACTGCGGTAGAAGTATCCATCCATCTTTACTCCGCTGTGTTTCCAAGGAAGACACTTGTTAGAACAGTTTTTGAGTGCAAACTTGCCTTCAACAACTTCAAACCCTGTGCACAAAAAATGGACAAATATAATTGATAAAAAAAAAAAAAAAGAAATCAAATCAGAAAATCAACATCAATAAGGACACAATTAACGTATTGGCTGTTTCGAATTGAATTCTAACTTGCATGTAACATATGTCAAAGCATGTATTTCGTAAACTAGAAACTAGAAGTACTTTCAATTGCAATAGTAATTTCCCTGTGTATTAAAGTACAGAAAGTCGAGGAACACAACTTTTGGACTCAACTGTGTCGGGAACCGTTTGATGTACATGGGCTTAAGCATCAAACAACTCTGAATAAAAATGAATAAGAAAAGTAGGACAGGAGTAGATAATTTGCTAGTACACCTCAGGCATCCCCAAATCAACTGCCCTTTCCTCAAGTGCCCCAACTTCCTTAACATTAAATTTGTTCAACATAGTAATGCTAAAAATAGTAGACATAGGAGTCACCGCCAGATCATCCATCACCATATAACTCACCACTCCTTTCACAAAACCTCCCTCATCCCCTGCTGTACCCACCTCAGTCGCAGGCCCTGCGACAAATTGAACCTCCCCTGACATGTTTTTTTGGCAAGAAGGACATACGGCACGGGCATTGTCCGCGACATATGCGTGGTATTGAGGAGAATGGCAACCAGTGAAGGAATTGTATTTGCAGGGGCTGGTGCTGTTGCCAGGGCAAGTGTAAATTTTTTTAGCAATGGATGTGCCCCCTTCGAGTGATAAGAGGGGAATTTGTGTAGCAGAGAACGGTGCTTTTGGTTTCAGGACATAGTCTTTGGTTTGGTTTGATTGGAAGTATGTTTCTCCCAAGTTTTGTATGCTTTCATAGAGATTTCCCAAAGTGCCCACCATGGTTTGTTCTGTGAGGAGCCTGACCACGGTTCCAACGGGCAAATGCAGAAGGTTGAAGAGGAAATCGACAAAGTCTTTCCCTGCTTCTGCGAAAAGGACTCTTTTAGTCTTGGTGTCTATCAGCAATTTTACGCTCACTTTGGCTTGGGAGGAGGTTGCCATTTGTGAAATGTTTGTTCTCAAAGGTATTCCTGACTCTGGTTTGGTATCTAGAGCTATACATTTATATGCACAGAGAGAGAGAGAGAGAGAGAGAGAGAGTATACAATTAATACATGTCTGCTAGCCAACTAACACGGTACACATTCAAAGATTCAAGTGATGATGGAGAGACAGCATTAGAAGAGTATTTTTGTTAGAATCCATGCAAATTACTCCAGTTTTGAATGGATAACTCTGTTTTCCACTTGGTAATTTGTTTGTTACATGGGAGAATTGTTGCATGCCTTCAAATTGTGCTTTTTCCCGATGATAATCAATTGGAGATATGCCAATCATTCGATACGGGGACAGAGCTAGGAATTTAACTACATAGGGGCGAATCTTTTTTCTAAAATATTTTGCAGGGGCGAACCTATATAATTCATAGGAAAATATCTTTTTTTCTATATAATACTAGAGGTTTTTTCCTTTTTTTGGAGGGGCGACCGCCCTTATTGGTCCCCCTCTGGCTCCATCCCTGATTCGATAGTAGAGTATTTGTGAGAATCCATGCATAATTTTAAATGACCAGATATCTCTCTCCTTTTCCACTCGGTTGTTGTATGGAGAATTGTTGAAACTTGCATCCATAAATTGAATTTGTGAGGAGAATTGTTGCATGACAAAATTGGATTCCCAAGAAATTGGCTTTTTGCATGCAGGGACAGAGCTACGATTTTTGCGGAAGGGTGGGACGAGCTATTTATGTGGAGGGGGGACGGGTTTATATAATTTGATGATATAGTATATTTTTCATGCAATAGTAAGGTTTTTTCAAATTGTAGCAGGGGCGACTGCCCCTACTAGCCACTCCGGCTCCATCCTTAACTTGCATGCCTAAATTGTTTTCCCTGTGTAAATGAATTACTCCTCCATATCTTCCCAGATCCCAGGGCCCTGGAATTTTCTAGCGCAAACTCTGTAGTGCTCATCAATCCAAGCTATCCATCTCCGCAACTAATAATTCATCTTGGACTTCTCAGTATGAGTGTTACCCCGTTTTATTTTGGTTACAGAGTGATACTCTGTTGAAGAGGTTCTTTGGAAAGAGAAATGGATTATCACTTGCTTGTCAAAAGCTGCTGTAAAGGAACTATGGACGTCCAGATGAAGATTAAAAAATTACTCAAATGAAATAAAACATTTTTCCAACTTGTAAACCTTTCCATTCGTTTGATAACATTTTCCCAACTTCCCGGATGGTTTCCTCCAGTATTATGGGGTTATTTAGAGAGAAAATTACTCAAATGAAATAAAACATTTAAATGCAAATCTATTTGTAAATAAAGTGTGTTTATTTCTTTTAAAGCGAGCATTTTTGTATTTGGAACTGTTGACATGGTGGGGGCACCATTTACTCATCTCGAGTCAAAGATTCTTTCCTGTATTTGTACCAGTGCATGCCGAGCCCATGTCTGAAGGCACGGTTTGAGCAATCGACGCACATATCCGTGCTCATTTTTTGTGGTCCTTCCAATTTTAGAGAGGTGGAAAGAGTGGAGGTAGTGAAAAAGATTGTGATTTGAATTTCGAAAATGAGAGAGAGAGAAATGTGGTTTGAAATTTTAGGCGTAGTGGGCCGGTGGAGGAAAAAGATAGAGAGAGGGAGAGGAATGACTTGGCAGGGAGAGAGATAAAATATAATACTATGACTGAGACAAAAAATATGACTATGACAAAAATCGTTCTTCGTTGTAATATAGATTGGTTCAAAGATTTTTGGGTATAGGTTCAAACAAATACAAATATGAACAAATATATATATTTCCACATAATAAAATATTACGTATTCGCTACTTATGCTCCTATTGGTGTTGATACTAGTAGGTATGGATCAACTGTAGGGTATTGATCTAACACTGGATTTGCTGCTAGGTCTACTGTTTGCTTTGCTTATGGCGTATATGGATCACGAAGGTCTGGGTCACGCTCACGAACGTCAGAATCAAGCTCTCGATCACTATTCTCAGAATCTGGATCTCTACCGAAACAACCAATTCCAGCAGCAGCAGAGATCGTTACAGCGGTTTGGCTACTTCACTGCTTGAATGAGGAGCGGTAATCACTTTTTACTGGGAAGAGAAGGAAGAAAAAGCACCTTTTAGAGAGGAAGTAAGCGACTGTGCTCTCGCATCGATTTGAAGCGGCTGTAAGAGAGGTACGGACTAGTTGTATGTATCGGTTAGCTGTCAGTCGATGAAAAGAGCAGCAGCCAGAAAATCCTCGTAGACGCAGGAAGCAATTGTTAGAGTAGACGCAGTTCTGGTGGTGCTGATTACAGAGGATCATTTCTCTTTTAAGTCGGTTACAGTAGTTAGTGCTTGTATGTAAGGGGCATTTCTCTTGTATCTGAGACCAAGCAAATGAAATGAAAGTTTCTCATTTTCTCTCTCCTGAACTTTGCTTTCTGCATCTACTTTCTTGATTAGATTAGAAAACTAGTTTCATTCACGAAATTCATTATGGTATCAGAGCTATCGACGCAAGTCAAGAATTGATCCTGGATCAGAAGTATAAGGCTCTTCTACATTGAGGTTTTCTTCTCAAAGATTTGGTTTCAAGTACAGCGATGGCAGACGCAAGTATGAGTTCATCTTCTGTGGTGATACCACCGACTTTGGCGTTTCTTGTTTCAAATTTCTAGTCTCTGGTAACGATTAAACTCGATTCTACCAATTATCTTCTCTGGAAAACTCAAATCCATAATGCTATGCGTGCCAATGGCTATTTTGGATTTCTTGATGGTACGATTAGGGCTCCAGACGCTCGTATCCGAGATTCTAGTAATACTCTGATAGATAATCCAAAGCATATCAAATGGCGTCTAATTGATAGTCAGCTTCTGTCATGCGTAACTGCTACGTTATCTACGAGTACTTTACCCTTAGTATCAGGGTTTCATCATGTGAATCAAGTATGACAGTCTCTAGAATTAAGATTTAACTCGTTAACTCGTACTCATGTTCACGAGTTCAAGAGACGCCTGTACAATATTACCAAGATCGGTACAATGGAGTCATATATCGATCAGATTAAAGATTATGCAAATAGACTTGCATCTGCTGGTTTTCCTGTTAGCGATGATGATCTTGTTTTCCATACACTGAATGGGTTACCTGAAGAGGAAGTTTAGAGGTTTTCGCACTGCTATCCATACGAGAGGGGGAACCTTTACGTTTGATGAACTAGTCACCATGTTGAATGCAATAATCCCTTACTAGTTCTGAATCTTCACAGTTGGAGAGTGTTTTTCTAGCCACACAAAAACCTGCTTCTGCAACACAACCTAATATGTATACACCGCCAACACTAGTTTCTCAATCTGAGAATGTAGTCCCTACTGGACATCCTCCTACTACTTCTATCATTCCTCAACCACAGTTTCCTCAAAATTCTTCTCCTGCCAATAGGTCTTACAACAGAAATAGAAACTTTGACAATTCTGGTAGAAGAAATTGGAATACATTTGGATGTCAGATTTGTAGAAAACCCAACCACACTGCCTACTATTGTTATCATAGACAGAATATGCCACTTCCACCACCACAGTTTGCTCAAGGAACGGGTTATTCACATCAGAATAATCGTGGACAGTGGAGATCACCACAAAGATACAATACTTCAAATAACCAAACACAGGGTTATGGTGCACAGAGCTTTGGTGGTTATGCTCCACAGGCACATGTTGTGTCTAATGTTCAACCTAACTTTACAACTGCTCCTTATGAAGCTACACATAGATCATTATCTGGTAACTCAGAGTTTCATCAGTTTTCTGCACCACATCCTGGGTTTCAACAGTCTGGCGTGCCAATATTTCCATCTTCCTCTGCTGGTTTTACTCAATTCACACCAGCTGCACCTAATGCTATTTTGTCATGTTTACTTGTAATTCTTCGTGTCATTCTTCGCCATCACATATTCATTACACGTATCACAAGCATCCACGGTTTCTATTATGGCATTATGATCATGTTTATATGCTCATCCTTTTGGTTCATGGATAAAGTCTATTTAAGTAATGCTTTTGTGATCCCTTAAAACATTTAGTAGAGACCGGACATTGTGCCGGGTGAGAGGGGTGCCTTAAACACCTTCCCCTCTCGTAACCTAACTCCTGAACCCAAGAAATCATGGTATCGATGGGCCGGTAAAAAGCCTTTTTCAAAATATGGGCAAAAGAGTCATTTTCAAACCGGTTTCTCGGGTACGGTCCTTAAACCCGGGTGGCGACTCCATCAATCGGAACCGTTTTCTTAAACTTTGGAATTTTACGGGGTGTCCACAGTAATCTGTTCTTGTGGACCGATATCCTAGATGGTCATTGGCTATAGTCCAATCACCACCTGAGATCGAGCCAATTTTATTAATCCGACTCCTCTTATTCCAATTATAGCTAATGAACAGTCATAATAGATGTTCATAACAAAATTCACTCTCCTCACTTGTGTTTGAGTTGGTTTAGTTTGAAGTTGCACACTAAGAATTGTTCCTTGAGGGGTCGATTGGATGTGGTATAAGGCACCCGATTAACTTAGCCGCCCAGATAAGGGCTTGATTGGATGGATTTGGCTTGGTTTGGGTGCACAAAATGCACTCGGATAAGCTTCCCCCCCTTCCGATTTAATCCGACCGAAAGAGGGCGCTGGGGCATATAATTTGGACAGCCTCCCACTTGTTAAAAAATAACCCACCTAGATAAGGGGTGTTTTATCCCCCTTCTCCCCCATTTCAACTACAAAAAAGCCCTAGTTGGTCGTGTAGCCTCTTCTATAGGGGTGAAGTTCTGGGTTCGACTTCTATGGAGAGAAGGTCAACCCTTATGGTTTACTAACATCTAACAGCTAACTACTGAGGTACTCCCTCCGTCCATCTTTGTTTGTCCATTTTCGGCATTCGTGCCATGTTTTAAATTGTCCATATTGTTCAATTTATAATGAGTTTCATGATTTTTAAAATTTCGTATAATAGAGCTAATTGAGATCTATCAAACAAGATTCATAGTGAATATTTTTAGAGATTCGTATTAAAAACAATGTACGATTTTCTAAGAGGTGTGAAATAGTGGAAATGGACAAACATAGACGGACGGAGGGAGTATATCGGGAAAAAAAAAATACTATTTTATCCCCCATTTTTTAAGGGGAGTGATTTCCACACCACCCAAATTACTATCCACTCCCCTCTTTTTTTTTTTGTCTTCTAGTGAAATTTTCATGTGTAAAACTTCTATTAAAAAAAAAAAAAAGGAGTGAATAACAATTTGGGGGGTGTGAATATCAATTACTCCCTCCGTCCCATAAAGTTTGGTCCCTACGAAACTACGTGCAATTTTCAAACTAATAAATAATGTATTTATCAAAATAATTTTTTAATTTTTTTTGCACCGTATAAAAGTTCTCGATGAGATCTATCAAACAAGATCCATATTGACTAAAAAATTATTTTCGTAAGCACGTTATTTTTTAACTTGAAAATTGCACGTAATTTCGTAGGGACCAAACTTTATGGGACGGAGGGAGTACCTTTTTTAATACCTCGTCCAAACCAACTACTTTTTTATCCACAGTCCATAAAAGTTACATCAATATGAGTCAACCCTCTGTAAATAATAACTCTTACTATCTTATCCCCTCCATGTTTAATTTACTCAAAACTTATCCACATCCATTTGGGCCCTAATTGCTCTACGTTGCACGGAGCATTTAAATAATACACATCACAAGCTAAAAACGAAGACATCACATGTTCAATCTAGGGTTGTAACCGGTTCGGTTCGGTTCGGTCCGGTTCAGAGGGGTTTTTGACTGAACCAAGTAAAACCGGTTCGAAGGAAGTATGGAACCGAAACCGACTTTTTAGAGATCGGTTCGGTCCGGTTCGGTTCGCCTTGGTTCGGGCCGGTTCGGACGTCAGTTCGGTTCGTTGCACACAGAGAGAGAGAGAGAGAGAGAGAGAGAGAAAGAGATCAATTCTTCTACATCGATCAAGATCAAGATCAACATCAACATCAATATCAAAATATACACATACAAATCTCGATTCATAGAACATAAACCACTCGATTCCCACTTGCTCTATAGATTTATACTACGTATACACTCCAAAAGACGAACAGATCTCGATTAATATTCAGAAACAAACATATTAATCCGCATATACATCAGATCTAAGATTTACAGAGACAATACATACGGTAGCGATGGCGATGATGGAGCTACGATTCTACCATGACGATGACGATGATATAAGGAGTCGCCGACGGACGGATCGAAAATGGACGGATCTTGGTGGCGGCGTCGCGGCATCGACTGGATTTCTCTCTATCTCTGATGGGGTGAAACGAGAGAGAGAGAGAGAGAGAGAGAGAGAGAGAGAGAGAGAGAGAGATTGGAGAACCGAGAATGGTAGAGAGAGAGAGAGAGAGAGAAGGGCCGCCGGCTGTTTTGGGTGAAATGAAATGTACTGTTTTTTAGGGCTATGGAATTTACAAGGGGTAAAGGAAATCTCAGGAGTGAGGAGGTAATAAATAATTTTATTACCTTGCATATGATAGCAGGTGTGGCTAGCGGAGTGGTAAATGCTAGGCCTTTCATGTGTGAAGTCATGGGATCGATCCCCCTCCCCTTCAAACCGGGACAAAAATTTCGAAAACCGGGAACCGGTCTCTAAATTTTCATAATTCGCGAACCGGAACCGAACCGGCCAAATGTAAGAACTGAAAAAAAACAACCGGTTCGGTTCGGTTCTTCCGGTTCATTTGCTCAGCCCTAGTTCAATCAATTCCCTTCGACCTTTTCTTTAAACACTAAAAAGATAAAAAAAGAAAAGAAAACGAAGGGCCAGATACGTACTAAGGTTGTCCAACGGATCATCCGATCCGTCAATCCGACCAATCCGAACCAATCCGAACGGATCATCCGATCCGTCAATCCGACCAATCCGAACCAATCCGAACCATCCGTTGATCCATCCGTGAATGTTCGGTTCGGTTCCGGATCGAGAATTTCTTATCTGACGGTTCCGGATTGGATCCGCTCGATCCGCTCAATCCGCTCAATAATTCTTCTTTAATCTGTCAAATCCGCCCAATCCGACCCAATCCGATCCGATCCGATCCAATCCGTAACCGATCCGTGAATGTTCGGTTCGATTCCGGATCTTAAAAACCATAATCCGCTCTGAGCGGATCGGATCGGATCCGTATCCGATCCGTCCGGATCCGATCCGTGGACACCCCTACGTACACACAATGATTAAAAATGGTTCATAAAGAAAACGAGAAGATAAACTTGACTATTTGAACAAGGCCGAGTATGAGATTTACAGGGCTTAAAGTTAACTGCAAATGTACTTATTAAACTTGCATAATCAACCTTTTTCTCCATAGATTTTCGACCACCCTTCTATCGTTCTATTTGAGCCTATAAAATTTAGGGTTCCCAAAATTAGTCAAAATTTGGCAGTCTAAAACAATCGCTAACTTTAACCCAAAGCCAATTCTGTACTTGTGCAAGACATGCATGGTTAAAAGGACTTGGGAGTTTTTTTGGGGATCCCTTGTGGGTTAACTTACTACCTCCCCCGGATGTATACTGCTTGACAGGGAAAAAAACCCTTGTTCATATGAGTAATTTGCATTTTGCCTATTGGGTGTTGGGTATTCCAAAAAACAAGTCCGATGGACTAGCAAAACTGGTCCCTTAATTAATCGCTCAATTGATATATTTACTCGTCAAGTTCTACTGGACCCAGCTTTTTAGATATAAATAATTACTGTGGGTTTCAATTTTTTGTCGATAAATTTCACCAACTAATTGAAGTTGGCTAGTCCACTAGAGTGTTAGCGATTGTGCTATTGCCAACTAGATTACCTGAGCAAAAAAGAGCTTAAAAGAGCAAGGTCCGTTTATGGGACATAAACTATATACTCTCTCCGTCCCCAAATTTTGGTCCCTCGTCCAATTCTAACCAGATAAAAAACAAGCTATAACTTTTAATCGGTAAAAGCCATGCCAACTACAAAAACCACCAGGAGATCCTTCATCACGATAACAACGTTGTCAATCAGTTTCCCCAGTAGAAATATCAACGTTGTCAAAGTGTGTTTCCGAGGAACACACTTGTGAGAATTGTTTTGACTGCAAACTTGCCTTCAGCAACTTCAAACCCTAACCCAATAAACAAAACAAGCCTAGGTATATCCCGTAATGAAAGTTTGGAACATCAACAAAAAAAAAAAAAAATCAGCATTACTTAGTTGAACACATGGCTAAGACAACAGTTGTGTTTTTGCGTACGTATTTAAGTGAGCAAGTCGTTTAACAGAGGTAATATTTCATTATTGAATCCAAAAATTCTTAACCGGCAAGAACAGTTGGCTTTTGGGGCTTGTCCTTGGATTTTTTTTTAAGTCATAATTTTTTTCTTCCAACAAGATGTTGCCTCAAAATTAACAAACACGATGGTTTTTTTTTTTTTTTTGAAAAACTATAAAACAAAAAAAAAAAAAGACCAAAAAAAGTAGTGACTTTTTTTTATGGAAAATAGTTCTAACTCTAATCGGTGAAAGTTTATGAATAAATTCAAACCATTAATTATTGCAATATATGGTCCAGACTATCCCACAAGAGGATCTAACCCAACTTAAAATGTTAAAATGTAATTTTAGAAATTTATACTGCAACTTTTGAAGTGCAGACTTACCCAAAAAAAAAAAAAAAACTTTTGAAGTGCAGAACTTATGTTCCCATTCGAAGTTTGACTCTTGAAAATGAATAAATGAAAAAGAACAGATGGAGTGGACGATTACCATACCTCAGGCATCCCCATATCAACAACCCTTTCCTCAAGTGCGCCAACTTCCTTAACATTGAATTTATTCAACATGGTTATGCTAGAAATAGTAGACATGGGAGTCACCACCAAATCGTCCATCACCATATAAGTCACCACCCCCTTCACAAAACCTCCCTCCCCTACTGCTGCCACTTCATTAGCGGCCGCAACATACTGCATCTCCCTGGAAAAACTATTTTTGCAGGTAGGACATTTGGCTCCGGCATTATGAGCGACATATTCATGGTATTGATACTGGCCATAACAGCTGCTGTTGCTGTTGCTCGGGTTGCTCGGACAAGTGTAATATCTTAAGGATCCGCTTCCTTCGAGTGACAAGAGGGGAATTTGCGTAGCAGAGAATGGTGCTTTTGGTTTCAGGACAGAGTCTTTGGTTTGGTTTGATTGGAAGTAGGTTTCATTCATGTTTTCGATACTTTCGTAGAGGTTTCCCAAGGTGCCCACCATGGTTTGTTCTGTGAGGAGCCTGACCACGGTTCTAACCGGCAATTGGAGAAGGTTGAAGAGGAAATCAACAAAGTCTTTCCCTGCTTCTGCGAAAAGGACTCTTTTAGCCTTGGTGTCAATGAGGAGTTTTAAGCTCACCTTGGCTTCGGAGGAGGTTGTTGCCATGGTCACTCTGTTCTTAGATTTTTGTTTTGACATCAAACCGATGCACACTGGATTTAAGGTGAAGGGAATGACTTGTGAACACCTCTTGTTGTTTCTAGCTAGACCTATATATACATATATATATATATAGAAAGAGAGAGAGAGAGAGAGGACTAAGTCCTCCAGTTGTAAATCTTGCAAAGTTGGGCCTGCAAACTATGTTCACTCAAAAAAAAAACCCTCGCGATAGGACATCGATTACTGCATCTACTTACGTTTTGAAGACAAAATTAACTGTCTAAACTTTCATTGTCCATTTTGTCCTGTACAAATGTGAATTGCCAACATAACTACCAATATCCGATCAAGTTAATTTCTTTGAAAAGCATACATACTCCATTCTCAATTCTTGGCCCCAAATAACACTTTATATTGTCCTAAAAAGATCGTATATGGTAGGATTGCCAGTCGTTAGTGGAGAGTTGAGTACTGAAAGCAAACCTTCACCAAGAAAAAAAAAAAAAAAGAAAAGTAGAAAAGATTGAGAGTTTTAAGAAGAATATTTTGAGAAATATTTTTGAGATAGTGTTTGGATGAGTATTTGGAAAAAGTAATAATTAGAAAGAGGTGTAATAATTGGAGAGAGATAGAGAGAGAAATGAGAATAACGATTGGAGAGAGGGATATGAGTAGAGAAAGAAATATGATTAATGATTGGAGAGATGAGAGATGTTGAAAGAATCTTTTTGAATTTTTTTTTGAAAATGTGAAGTGAACATAGTGTTTGTGTTCTCCGAATCCTAATCTCATCCTCTTTAATCGTGCAATCAAACACGGCCTAAGAGTCCCAAATTGTTCGTACTTGAAATATATTGCAAATTAATGTACACGGGGGTGCTATATGTGTAAACTATTCAAAAAACATATGATTGTGTGCCGTTGTTACATGTAAACTGTGTGGTTTTGTACAATTTTTTTGAGAATTGTTTTTTCTCTCTTTTTTTCCATTTATATTCCTCTTTGGATTTTATTAATGTAAATTACTACAGTATCACTTTGTGTGAACAATTAAAATAATAAAAGGATAAAATGATAATTTAACGTGAATTAAAAAAGGAGTGCGAATCATAATTTTTTGTTTCATTTGTAAAGTGGAAAAAATCATTGGTAGATATAAAATTGGAAAGCAGTAAAGGAGACTAGTTGTGTCATTTTGGACTCGCATTGGGTCCCTCAAAAAGATGACACAACTGGTTCGTCTCTCTCTCCCCCTCTCTCTGATTTTTTTGGAAAAAAATTAACAAAATACTCGTACAAAACCCTCCAAATCACCCGGATTCGGAGGGGTAAAATAGGTCGAAAAATCCCCAAATCCACCCTTGTTAGCCAACGACAGGGTCAGGGCACCCGTTGGCAAATCCGGGTGAAGCCGGATTTGCACTCCAAACAGTGAAAATAATCCGGGTGAAGTTGGGGACGAAAATTGTGTGCCAAACACCAGCTGGTGGTAGGCCCTGAATTACAAATCCGGGGCGGTGGCAAATCCGGGTGCTAACGACGTCGCCAAACAGGGCGTTCACTCCACCGAATCTCCCCAGGCAGGGAGATTAGCTTTTAGGTGAATTTTTTTTTTTTTTTTTAGATTTGAGGGGAATAGTTTAATATAGTAAAGTTTGGATAGAGAGTTTGATTTTTTGAGTTTTTGATAAAGTAACTTGCTAAATTGTAAAAGGTATTTTTATGATTAAATTTGGTTTTTTTTTTTTTTTTATAGAGAGTGATTTTTTTTTGGTCACCACTACCGAATAATTACCATGATTCTTCCCAGGTAGCTATAGGTTATCTTTTCTCTGATGCAAAGGGAGCTGTAGATAGCCAAAATCTTCCAAGATTTGGCAGCTTTGCATTTGAAAAGACTACCACAGTTGGTAATTGTAGCCAACCCATCAATCGAGAGTACT
This sequence comes from Vaccinium darrowii, assembly GCA_020921065.1. Lineage (NCBI taxonomy): Eukaryota > Viridiplantae > Streptophyta > Magnoliopsida > Ericales > Ericaceae > Vaccinium > Vaccinium darrowii. The sequence continues at coordinate 5,843,125 of CM037160.1, forward strand.
ATTCATTGTCTCCAGAGAGCATAGTCACGTGGTCATAGTGCCCCATGCTTACCCCTTTATGAAAAATGCTAACGTGTACCTAATAGGTACACGTTAACGTTAAAAAAATATATTGAAATATGTGAAAAGTGTATAAGAATATGTGAAAGTGTATTAAAAAGTGTAAAAGGTGTATTGAAGTGTGTTATTTTTGTTTGTTTATGTGCTTATTGTGTGCCTATTAGGCACACGTTAGCAAAACCCATCATTTAGTACACACTAATGTGAGGCTTATACAATTGGTCGTCGGTGACATAGCGATGCGCGTGTGGTGAAGAAAAAAGGCAGGAAGACTACACTCTGTTCACTTCACATTTCCAAAAAAAATTTCAAAAAGATTCTTTCCTTATCTCTATCTCTCCAATCATTAATCACATTTCTCTTTCTACTCATACCCCTTTCTCCAATCATTAATTCTCATTTCTCTCTCTATCTCTCTCCAATTATTACACCTCTAATTATTACTTTTTTCAAAATCCATCCAAACACTATCTCAAAAATATTTGGGTAAATTACACTGACCTCTCATGAGGTTTCTAACTTGTACACTGACCACCTATACTTTATCTGAAATAGCACTGACCTCCCCTGAGTTTTATATTTTAGTATCAAAAGCACCCTTCTGTTACTTGGCCGTCAGTGACAGTATCGGGAATTGATGAGGTAAGCCATTAACTTTTGTTGAATTCCCAAAATAGCCCTTAACACTAGTTTTGGATTACACTAGTACAGTAGAAAATTTGTCATTTTGCACATCACAACACCATAAGTAGCAGAATTTTCTACGTCACAAATTTTCTACTATATTAGTAGAAAATTCAGTACCCAAGTGATGCAAAGCAACTGAAAATGACTTACTTATACTCTTATTTGATGTATTTTATGAACTAGGACACATCCATTTGTTAAACAAAAAATTGAATTAAAAGACATGTATATTTTGTAGCATTCCCATGTGTTGTTATCTTAGTATCATTTTTCTTTTTCTTTTTTTTGAACGGCATTTTTTTTTTAACAGCAAAAGCCAAACGGGGAATTCGTTTCATTTTTCTTTATAGAAATTGCCCACCAATAAATTACTCTCTTCGTTCCTAAATAAAAGTCCTACTTTCTCTCTCTTGTCATTTTTCAAATCAAAAAATAAAGTACTTCCGTGTATCATTTTTAAAATTTTTTCACCGAATTAAAGTACTCCACAGAAGTACTTCATCTTTTGATTTGAAAAAGGACACGACTTTTAGTAGTGGACCATTATTTAGGAATGGAGGGAGTATATTCTAAGTATTCATGCATGATCATTATTTAGAAGAAAAAAAAGAGAGCCCTTTGCATTTAGATGGTAACTACTGTCAAGGGCTATTTTGGGAATTCAACAAAGGTTAATGGTTTACCTCATCAATTCCCGTTACTGTCACTGACGGCCAAGTAACAGAAGGGTGCTTTTGATACTAAAATATAAAACTCAGGGGAGGTCAGTGCTATTTTAGTAACAGAACGGTGCTTTTGATACTAAAATATAAAACTCAGGGGAGGTTAGTGCTATTTTAGATAAAGTAGAGGCGGTCAGTGTACAAGTCAGAAACCTCAGGGGAGGTTAGTGTAATATACCCAAAATATTTCTCAAAACATTTTCTCAAAATTCTCATCAGTGGGTGGAGTACTATATTGTATTTAAGGAGAAATTTTTGGGTGCCGGGTGGTGTCACATGACAGTACTCCGCGCTTATGTTGACAAGTGTATTGACACAAATCTGAAAAGACATGAAACACGTTATGATGTGATACGGACACAATATGATACCCACCCATACTCATAGTATTATTTACTCCATCCTGTTACTAATCTACTGCGACCAACTAATTCCCAATTTAGTACCCTCTACACCACTCCTCATCAACCAGTAAAAGATACAACTCAGCCCAATTTTTTTGGGAACATCGGAAAATCAAATACAACCCAATATAGAATGTCCGACTCTTTCTAATGGCCGTTATGAAAAACTCACTAATGCGAGTGATTTGCATTTTGCCTATTGGGTATGTAAAAAACAAGTCCAATGGAATAGCAAAATTGGTCCATTAATTACTTATCAAGTTCTTCTGGGCCCCGCTTTTAGATACTACTTTGGGTTCCAATTTTTTATCACTAAATTTCACCAACTAATTAAACGTAGCTAGTCAACTAGATTAATGTCCGCGATTGTGGTATTATGCTATTGCCACACTAAGGGGGTGTTCCACTAAGGTGGTTTTTTGAAAAAACTGGTTTTTCACAATTTTTTATGTGATGTATTGTGAGAGAATGACCTGTTTCGGTTTTTGAAAAAAACAATTTTTTGTTAATGGAACACCTCCTAAGTTACCTGAATTGAATTTAAAAGGGCAAGGTTCGTCATGGGACTTAATTTTGCTACTTCAATCTTTAAGCAAGAGCTCTTGAAGTCTACCCGGGCGAACTTCTTTATTCATCCGTTTAGGTCCAACTAGGAACATGTGGGTCGGAGGAACCTGGCTCGGGAATAGCTTCTAACTATATGAAACCAAACAATTAGTTAAGCTTGACACACTTAAAATTGTACCATTGGTTATCTCCATACTAACTAGAACAACACAACCACAAAATCATATACAACACATTAACGACTGTATTAGATGAGAATAGACCATAGCTTGCAACTTCCAATCTGCAAGTAATTAAGTTTGCAAAACATAGTTTGGGCAAAACATGAGATGCCCTCCATCGCCACCCAATAAAACAGAAACTGGAAAAACAAAAAACATGCAAAATACAAAAACCACCAGGAGAACCTTCATCAAAATATAATGGGCATTGTCAATCTATTCCAGTTGAAGTATCTACCAAGTGGATCCGGGCACCCATTTTGAGATTCGGATGGAGTTGTGGGAGCCCCTCAACCCGATCCTTACCATCGAAGCATCGGTGGTGATAATACTGCGGTGTTTTCGAGGAACACGTTTGTGAGAACTGTCTTTGACTGCAAACTTGCCTTGAGCAGCTTCAAACCCTAAACCCATAAACAAAACAAGTACATGTGCGCCCATAATGAAAGTTTGGAACATCAACAAAATCACAAAAAATCAACATTACTTAGTTGAACACAATTCACCCCCTCTTGTGTTGCTATGTAGGCCAACATGTATATAAGTGGGAAAGTGTTAAACAGAGAGGTAATATTTCATTATTGAATCCAAGAATTTTTTTCGGCAAAAACAGTTGGCTTTGGGGACTTTTCATAGGATTTTTTTTTAATTGAATTTCGGTCATAATTTTTTACTTTTCTGAATTCTTCTAGACGAGATATTGCTGCAAAATTAACAAAAGTGAAATTATTATTTTTGAATAAATACATGCAAATCGGGAAAAAAAACCGAAAAAAAGTAGTGACTTTTTCATGAAAAATAGTTCTAACTCCTTATCGGTAAAAATTTCTGAATAAATTGAAACCATTAGTTATGGTCCAGACGGGGACTATCCCATTAGAGGATCTAACCGAATTAAAAATGTTGAAGTGTAATTTTAGAAATTTGTACTGCAACTTTGGAAGTGCCATACTTATGTTCCCGTTAGAAGTTTGACTCTTGAAAATGAATAAATGAAAAAGAACAGATGGAGTAGACGATTTCCATACCTCAGGCTTCCCCATATCAACAGCCCTTTCCTCGAGTGCCCCCACATCCTTAATATTGAGTTTATTGAACATAGTAATGGTAGCTGCAGTAGACAGAGGAGTCACCACCAAATCATCCGTTACCATATAAATCGCCACCCCGTTCACAAAACTTCCCTTCGCTACTTCATTCGGCCCCGCAACATACTGCATCTCTCTGGACAAACAAACATTTTTGCAAGTAGGACAAATGGTACTGGCATCTTCCGAGACATATTGATGCTCATAGTATTTCCCGCAAGAATAATATCTTTTAGCTGATGATGTGCCGCCTTCAATTGATAAGAGGGAAACTTGTGTAGCAGAGAATGGAGCTTTTGGTTTCAGGACATAGTCTTTGGTTTGGTTTGATGGGAAGTAGGTTTCGCTCAGGTTTTCGATGCTTTCGTAGAGGTTTCCCAAAGTGCCCACCATGGTTTGTTCTGTGAGGAGCCTGACCACGACTCCAACGGGCAAATGGAGAATGTTGAAGAGGAAATCAACAAAGTCTTTCCCTGCTTCAGCGAAAAGGACTCTTTTAGCCTTGGTGTCAATGAGGAGTTTTAAGCTCACCTTGGCTTCGGAGGAGGGTGTTGCCATTGTCACTCTGTTCTTGCGATTCACACACTGGATTTAAGGTGAAGGGAACGACTTGAGAACACCCTCTGTGTTTTTTTTTTTTTGGGAACTGAGAACACCCTCTGGTTGTTTCTAGACTTGTACATATATATATAGAGAGAGAGAGGACCAAGTCCTCCAGTTGTAAATCACTAAATCTTGCAAAGTCGGGCCTGCAACAAAAATAATATAAACACAAACTCTCGGGCACAACCCACCACAACCCCTCTGACATGTGGGGGACCCACCTTGAGCGGGCCCCACCCCACATGTGAGAGGGGTTGTGGTGGGTTGTGGCTGAGAGTTTGTGTACGTATCATTATTCGGCCTGCAAACTATGGTCACTTAAAAAAAAAATTGATTGGAAATCGATAACTATGTTGAAGATAAAATTAAATGTCTAACCTTTCATCATCCATTTTGTCATGTACGTGAGTTGCTAGCTTAGCTACCAATATCTGATCAAGTTAATTTATGAGGAAAGCAAACTTACTTCTGTCTCCAATTTTTGTTCTCAAATAACTGTTGGGTGGAGGCCAAGTGGGCTAAGTCCAGCATCCTGCCGGGGCAGAGGTCAGGTGGGCCAAGTCTCAGTTAATCCGTTGGCGCTTGAGCGGAATAAGGAATAAGGAAATAAAGTTGCGACTTCACTAATACTTGCGGATTTTGGTGAGATGGTGAGCGCTTGATCCTAACAATAACAATTATCCCAGATTCTTTTATCAGTAAGGAAAATAGGCTATCCATAGTCACTGCCAAACAAAAATATGGTAGGATTGCCAGTCGTTATACTGGAGTACTTACTAGTAGGGGGGCACATACACCGGGCTGGGCCGGGTTCGGGCCGGGCTTATACTAGATAATAACGAGATTAGTGCATTCCCAAGCCCGGCCCATTTACAATCGGGCTTCATTTAATTTGCCCAAGCCCAACCCAAATAAAATTTTAATTTCCCAAACCCGTCCAAGAAGCCCATTTATCTTACTAAGCATAGTATTATAAACATAAATTAATCAACCATAACGATCACAATTACAATTCATAACCATAATAATATATTTAAAGTTCTAAGTTCTTACAAAAATATTAAAAATAGTCCTATAAATTAAAGTGCAATTAAAATATTCAAAAAGATGAAACTCTCCGATATCTATCAATCTCTATATGTAGTATTTAAATAAAATATTATTTAAATCGGGCAGGGCCGGGCTGGGCCGGGCTTTAGAGGAGTTTCCCAAACCCAGCCCATTTAGTAAACGGGCTTAAAATCTCAACCCAGCCCAGCCCTATAGGCCTGAATATTTATCCCAAGCCCTAAAAAAACCGGACTGGGTTGGGCGGGCTGGGCGGGCTACCGGGCCGGTGTGCACCCCTACTTACTAGCGAAAGCCATAAACCAAGAAGATAAGCATAATTTTTTTTTTTCCAGCAACACTACATACCGAAACAAAATACCCCGAAAATACCCAAACACACACATACAAGTGTGGCCCCCACGCACACTGCAGGTATTTTGTTTCGGGGTACTTATCATTTCCGTTTTTTTTTTTGTAGGACAACATTGGAAGATTTCCTTTTATGCTTTTACGCTTATAATAATTGTAAAACGAGATTTTGACTGCAAGCTTAGAAAATTTTCATTTCTTTATTTGAGTGGATCTTATATTGTTATTTCATTTGGATTATGAATTGCTACTAGTTGGTCACGAAAACCATCTTTTAGTGACCACTATTTTGGCAGGCAAAGTGCACCATTTTGTAACCACCAGTTTCCGGCGACCAATTTTGGTGGTCAACAAAAGGTATCAATTTGCGGCCACCACTTTTCAATGACCAAATTCAGGTGGTCAACAAAAGGATACAACCGTGACCAAGTTTTAGTCACTAAATGTTATGCTTTCGCTGCCAGAACAAATTTGGTCACTAATACCTTTTTGTGACCAGGGTTAGGTGACCAAATTATTTTTGGTCAAGGTATATCTTTGCCTTGGTGACTAAATACGGTCTTTTAGAGACCAAATTCTTAGTCACCAAATGTGTTTTTTCTTGTAGTGTTGTGTTTCCCAAATCATAATCCCATCCTTTTTGATTTTGCAATCAAACAAGGCCCAGGAGTCCCAAATTGTCTATTTCCGTTTAACCAAAAAAAAAAAAGAGTCCCAAATTGCTCGTACTTCAAATACTATATTGCAAATTAATGTACACGGCGGTCTCTATGTGTTCAAACTGTTAACAAAAAAATTTGCCATCGTGTGCCTTTTGTACATGTAATTTGTGTGGTGTTGTACAATTTTTTTTGAGAACTGATTTTTGCACCCTTCTTTTATCATTTGCACTCCTTTGCTTTTAATCATGTAAATTATTACATTGTCACTTGACATGCGAAAGATTAAATTAATGAAAATATAAAATGATAGGAGTAATTTCAGGTGAATTAAAAAAAGGGGAACGGATGATAATTTTTTGTTTCATTTGTTAAAATTGGAAAGTACTAATAAAGGAGACTAGTTGTCTCGTTTTCGACTGGCACTAGGTCCCTTACATTATTGACACAACAGTAAAAGTAATTACCAACAAAGCAACAACTGATGAGTACTGGTTCAATGCTTTTTGTGGGATATGTGGGATTAACACTGCTACATATCCAGAATGGGTATCTAAAAACTACTCAGAATTAAATTCAAGGATTCAGAGTAAATCTGAACCGTTACATTTTAAATTTTGAGTACTTTCTTGGTACTCATTATGAGGACCTAACCTTTCTGTATATGGGATAGCCATCCCACGTTGTGTGTAGCCAAATTTAATCTTTAACAAAAGAAAAAAGAAATACTCCTACTATGGCTGAGTTTCCCTTCAAAAGTCAACTAGGCTTTTTTTTATTTTTGTGCAGATTCAAAAATTTACAATAGTGAGAGCACGCTATGACCATCAATGTGAAATATTTTCGAATTACACTATACAATGAGATGGTACTACACTTTGACATTCATTATTTAACCAGGAAAGGTGATAATGCATACTTCTACAAATATACCTAAAAATTCTCAAAAAATTAAATATTCATCAGTAGATTTTCAGAATAGGTATTAATTCTACGTGATTGTCGTTACTCCAAAAATTTAGATAGGCCTGTCTCACGTTATATAGGAGTATCTTTTTTTCATGTTGGCCGACATGCAATTGACGGAAGCGGGGTTCTGTACTGAGATAACTCATTACAGGGTTGTAGTGAGCCCCATCCGGCCGTTCATTTCGGCACCGACGGCTCATATTTGATCCAAACTTCAAATGATCCGAGTTGTTCATTGTTTATATTAAAATCCCAGTATTCATTGCCGAGATGAACGACTAGATGAGATCACTACAACTCTGTAGTGAGCCCCTCACTATAGGGACCCCGTGCCCCGCAACTGACTACTTTAATTGGTGTAAAGTGGCTAAAGTCGCCACTCACCAAGCACCACTGAAACGTGAAGAAAGTCTTAGTTCTACACTCAGATGTTACAGAAAATCGAAGAAGTTTATCACTGAAAACCCTAATTCATGTCTAAAGAATAGAGAAGTAACTAGAGAGAGAAAGTAAAAGCTCTGTATTTCATTTCATTTCTCAAAATGCTCGAATACACCGCCTAACCCTGTTTTAAGAAGTAGTTAGAACTAACAAAACAATTACAAGGAAAATGATCCTCTGTGAGTGTAACATGCTACACCTCTTACTTCATCTAACACCCCCCTTCAAACTGATGATGGTGATGCACCAATCATCAGTTTGCCTTTTAGAAACAAAAACCTAGCAACGGACAGAGGTTTAGTAAAAATATCAGCCAATTGGGCAGCAGTACCAACATGTAAAACTTGCACAAGTTTATCGACAACCTTCTCTCGGATAAAATGATAATCCACCTCTATATGCTTAGTCCGAGCATGAAAGACAGGATTATGAGCTAAAGCAATGGCAGAAGAGTTGTCACACCACAAAACATAAGGTGTATGAGAAGCAACCTGCAGTTCAGTAAGTAACTGATGAAGCCAAACTATATCAGTGGTACACTGAGCCAAGGCGCGATATTCAGCCTCAGTAGAAGACCTGGCCACAGTGGCCTGCTTCTTGGCACACCAAGACACCAAATTAGAACCCAAGAAAATGCAAAACCCTGTGGTAGAGCGTCGGTCAGTAGAGTCCCCTGCCCAATCTGCATCTGCATAGGCAGTTAAAACCAATGGACTAGGTGTAAAATGCAAACCATGAGTAATCGTGCCTTTGATGTATCTCAGAATTCGTTTGACTAAAACAAAATGAGCAGCAGTGGGAGCATGCATATGCTGACACACAATGTTAACCGCATGAGCAAGTTCAGGTCTTGTGAGAGTTAAGTACTGCAAGGACCCCACCAACGTACGAAACAAAGTGACATCTATAAATATCTCATCTGAACCTACTGCAGGCTTAACAGAGGCAGGAGTGGAGCTGGACTTACAATCTGACATACCTGCCTTGAGTAACAACTCAGTAGCATACTTTGTTTGACTCAACATAAGACCAGATTTGGAATACTGAACCTCTATTCCCAGAAAATAGTTCAAGGTGCCCAAGTCCTTCATAGCAAACTGAGCCCCAAGAACAGCAACAAACTCAGTAATGTAAGAAGCATTGCTACCTGTAATGATAATATCATCGACATACACCAAAACCAGGGTGATATCTGAGGCCGTGGAGGAGATAAACAAAGATGGATCAGCCTTACTATTAATAAACCCATTGGACAGCAAAAATGCAGAGAATGTAGAATACCAGGCCCTGGGTGCCTGACGGAGACCATATAAAGCTTTTCTGAGCTTACACACATAGTTGGGATGAAGAGGATCTCTGTATCCCAATGGTTGTCGCATATAGACTTCTTCCTCTAATAAACCATGCAGAAATGCATTGGACACATCCAGTTGTCTCAATGGCCAGTGATGATGCACTGCCATGCTAAGAGCTACCCTAATTGTGGGTTGCTTAACAACCGGACTGAAAGTTTCAGAAAAATCCAAACCTTCTTCTTGTTGATTACCATTGGCGACAAGTCTAGCCTTATATCTGGTCACAGACCCATCCGAATGCCTTTTAATCTTGTAAATCCATTGGCACCCAATGATGTGAGCCATTGGAGGAGGTTCCACTAAATCCCAAGTACCTTGAGTGAGCAGAGCTCTATACTCCTCATCCATGGCTTTTTGCCACACACTGTGCTTATTAGCCTCAGCAAAACACCTAGGTTCAGTAGTTGGCAGATAGCTAGGGACAGAAGAATGAGAGGAAGCAGAAGTAACAGTGGACAATAAAGAGAAAGGTTGTTTAGGCCTATGAATACCACTTTTTGACCTAGTAACCATTGGATGAGAAGAAATAGGTGATGGTGACAGAGAAGAAGAAGAACGAGAGGAAAGAACAGGATGAGAAGGAATATCAGAGGAAGAAACAGAACCAGAAGACAATGACTCTCTTGTGGAAAAAGAAGAAACATCTGTAGAAGAAACAGGAAAAGATGAGGAAGAAACAAAAGTAGAGATAGGAACATCTAGATCATCAAAACTTGTAAGTGGAATATGAAATGTAGTTGGAGAACAAACAGGAGTAGAGACTAAATGAGAATAGGGAAATGAATGTTCTATAAACCTAACATGTCTTGACAAATAGACCTTGTAAGCCACAGGATCAAAACACCGATAGCCTTTAGTAGTATCACAATACCCAAGAAACACACACACGCTGGACTTAGGTAACAATTTGTGAGGTGTGTATGGTTTGAGCCAAGGATAACACTCACAACCAAAGGTCCTTAACATAGAGTAATCAGGTTTATTGTGAAACAACAGACTGTAGGGAATCTGAAAATTAAGTGTAGAATGAGGAAGTCTATTGGTTAAATACACAGAAACAAGGAGAGCCTCTAACCAAAATTGAAGAGGAAGGTTAGCTTGGTGAAGAAGTGTAACTGTAGTCTCAATTAAATGCCTATGCTTTCTTTCAACCACACCATTTTGTTCAGGAGTATGTGGACATGAGGTCTGGTGTATCATACCAGCATTCAAGAATAATTGCATTAGATAATTATTAATGAACTCTCCTCCATTATCAGATCTATCAATGTGAATAGAGGAATTGAATTGAGTACTCACAAAGGCCTTAAACTGAGTAAGTTTGTCTTTGACTTGAGACTTATAATGCAGAGGAAACAACCAGCAAAATCTAGTACAATCATCAACTAACAACAAATAGAATTTATACCCTTGAAAAGAAGGTACAGGACTTGGTCCCCAAACATCAGCATGAATCAATTCAAAGGGATATGAAGCATGAGAATCAGAAATGGGAAACTGAAGTTTATGACTTTTGGCTACATTACAACTAGAACACTGAATTTGTGAAGCCTTATTTACTGGAAGATCAAGAAGTTTTATTAAAGGAGAAAACAAAGTAGGACTAGGATGACCTAGCCTTTGATGCCACAGAAGTGTAGGAGAAAGAGAGCACACATTGGCTTGAGGTAGCTGCTCTCTAGATGAGTTCAGTAGTGGATAGAGTCCCTGATGGCAGGGGCCCTTGTAAAGAACTTGATGTGTTACCTTGTCCTGGATGACAAAGCCATGAGAATCAAAGATAATGAAACAATTATTATCTTTAGAGATATTGTCCCACATTGCCTTGGAGTGGAATGGGTGATCACTTAATATATGTTGGGACCTCTCCACTCATTGCCAATTGGTTTTGAGATGGATATAAAGTTTCTACATGGTATCAGAGCGGGGCCTATTCCACTCCACATTTAAAATAAAAAAAAAATTCGCAATCCCACACCCACGATGATAGACCAGCAAAAAGGCTGCACGATGATAGGACCCAAAAAGTGGTCACACGTGATAGACCTCAAATGCGGCTGCACGTGAGGGGGGATGTTAAGAAATATTGTCCCACATTGCCTTGGAGTGGAATGGGTGATCACTTAATATATGTTGGGACCTCTCCACTCATTGCCAATTGGTTTTGAGATGGATATAAAGTTTCTACAAAACGTACCTTTATTATTCCTAGGTAGGTTATCTTTTCTGATCCAAAGGGAGGCCTGTAGATGGCCGCAATCATTCAAGACTAAAAGATAATGTTGGCAACTTTGCATTAGAGAAAGACTACAAGAGTTGGTTATGAGTCCTAAAGCTAAAGGAAGATTACTAGTCCCCGGAAATGGAAGCCCACCCATCATTGGGAGAGACTATTCATTGGTCGTGGGTGTAATATAAATGCGCGTGCGATGAAGAAAAAATGGCAAGAACATTGTGGGCACGTTTGATTGCCGAATTATATTTGCAAACATATGAAAAGATGAGATTAATAATAGAGATAAAGGGGACAAGTGTCCCTTGGACACACTGGATTTGTTATACCATACTTTATTTTGGCAGGATAAATTTGTTAGAATTATGCTCCAAAAATAAATTATTATTTATTTCAATAAATTATTTGACATTTTATTTTGCATTCTTGTACATTATTATTTTGGGTAATTTTATTATTTAATGTCACGTAAGATGTGAACATAAGGCCCCTTGGGTAATATTGTAGGAAAAACATGCTAATGGTTAATGAACCAGAGGCAGGGAGTTATGTTTTTTCTGTGCCTTGTAGACCCAATAATATTCTAGGCTATGGGTGTTGATTGGGCCTCACACCTATTATGGCCTACATTTGTTATGTTGCTATACGATAGGATGATTTACTTCATCATTGAGGTAGTGACCTTAAACAAACAAATGGATGATATGTAACAAGTACATTCATTGAAAGGATCAGTTTAAGAACACCTATGGAAGGAACACTGTCAGATTAGAAAAGGTAGTGCTACTACAATTTACTTATTTTCCTCTGACTTGAGAGGCTTGTATAAATTAACTGTTTATTCATTTAACTTTGACATTGTCAGCCGGTGTTATTGAATTAAAGGTTTTATGTGGACATGTTGGGTTATGTGAGTGATAGTTAACTTATATAAGTTCCTGTGGACATGTTGGGTTATGTGAGTGATAGTTAATTTATATAAGTTCCTAACAAGGAATCCACCATTCTCAAAGTGAGAAAGTATAGGAGTAGTGCTCTCACACTCCTAAATTAGCAAGTTCTTAACAAACAAAATTGGACCCCACTTTTGCCCATGTGTCAATTTTAGGAGTCATTTTAGGAGCCAAATATAGAGAGATCGACCGCTGTGGATGCCTTTACATGGGCTACAAGACTTGGTGACTAAAAACCTCAATAATGTAAGAAAACATGAATTACAAACTCTAAGGAAAGTAAATGTTAACTTTAATAAAAATACGAATTTTAGTTTCGAAACTAAATTTCGAATTAGTTAACTTCAAACTAAATAGATTCAAAATGATATGACTGGAAGGATTGGCATTATAATTCCCAAAATAATAATTTCTAGTCAATTAATCATATTCTCATTCATACTAAGAAAAATTAGTAGGAATTTGATTCGTAGAAATTATATAATTTTATTTATATTGAAGATTTTGGTCATCCAAACATACCCTTGCTACTATCATATTCTCTCTCTCTAGAAACAATTAGAGGGCACTGTCAATTGATTATTTTCACCCTATATAGAAAGTATATTGGTCTGATGTTATATAATTAGTTGCTACCAGGGCTGAAACTGAGAACAAAGTGACAATGGCAACCCCCTCCATAGTCAAGGTGAGCCTAAAAACAGGGCTGAAACTAAGAAAAATGAAAGAAAGAAAGACTAGGGTTGAAACTGAGAACAAAGTGACAATGGCAACCCCCTCCATAGCCAAGGTGAGCCTAAAACTCCTAATCGACACCAAGGGCAATAGAGTCCTCTTCCCGGAAGCTAGGAAAGACTTTGTTGATTTCCTATTCAACCTTCTCCTTTTGCCCCTTGGAACCCTCTAATATTACACATTCTTGTGGTCTACAATAAGTCATTTTGGAACTTGGGATTTGTCTTTTCGGCCCAGCCAGCCTGCCTGACTTTTGATCCGCTTGAATTTGGCCCGCCCAACAAGGTCCGTATAATATTAGCCCAGCCCACCCACCTGAAGGCTGGCCCGCAAGTCCACCTGCCTGGGCTTTATCTTTTGTGATATACCCCAGCCTGCCCAGCATACTCCCAAAAAAAAGGACGCTAACCCTGATCTGCGGGTGGGCTTAGGCTGCAACTTCGCGGGCTGGGTCGGCCTAGCCCGATGATGAGACTAACTTGCTGTGTGATACAAGTCTCTACTGCGACCAACTATTCCCCGGCCGGCCCGATTATGAGACTTACTTGTGATACAAGACTGTACGGCGACCAACGAATTCCCGACTTGGTACCTCTACATCACTCACCAGTAAAAAATACTACTAGCATACAACCCAATTTTTTTTTTTTTTCTGAACATCAGAAAATCACATACTCCTACAACCCAATATAGAATGTTGGACTATTTCCAATGGCCAAACTAGCAAAATTGGTCCATTAATTACTTATCAGGTTCTACTGGGCCCCAGCTTTTAGATAACTACTTTGGGTTCCAATTTTTATCGATTAATTTCACCAACTAATTAAACTTAGCTAGTCTACTAGAGTGCTCATGATTATACTATTGCAACACTAGGTTACTTGAACTTAAAAAAGCAAGGTTCGTCATGGGATTCCCGAGATATTGGCTTGTTGCATGCCTAAATTGTGTTCCCTATGTGAATGAATTACTCTTATTGTACTCGAGATCATATAGTACACATTTGAGTTGTCCAATCTTAGTAATTAATGGTTCAGATATATTTGTAAAATTGTACTGATAAGAGTTAACGATATATATATACGATTTTGGAGATGGACGACTCAGATGCTACAATATTGGGTTTGCACTATCGGAGACTATTACAAAATGGGATAAAGATTATGGTATGTTACGTATGTATATATACGTATAGGGTGGAGGAGGAGTGTAGAGTGAAAGGAGGTGGTGTGTGAAGGTGGAGAAGACCATGTGGAACGTATGGGAGGTGATGGGACAATGTGATACAGTGCATGGGCTGATTTTCAGCTGGAGAAGGGTGGAGGAGTTGGTGGTGATGTGTTAGGTGGGAGGAGAGAGAAGAAGTTGGTACAAGTGTATTTATGTTGTGTGTGTATGCGAAATGAGAAAACATTCTTGTACACCGGCAGTGTAAATCAAAATTTTCTCCAAATCGATTGCATTGTGCCATGTATCCATGTTTTACCTTTTGGGATTACTATTTGGACACATTGCACAATGTAATAGATTTCGAGAAAACTTTGGTTTACACCGCCGGTGTAAAGAAATGTTCTCCCATGTGAAGTATATATGACTATATGACTACATTTATATTGTATATATTAATTAGAGTGTGTGTATATATAAATTTCGATCAAATAAATGTAGAATAATGTAGGGAGGGTTTAATATTAATTTGTAGAGAATTTATTAATTAGGGTCCTAATCACAAGAGATTAAATATTCAAGGACTTAGGGTATCTCTATTGGACTGCCTAAAAGAGTATCTTAAAGTGCCCTAACTAGTTAACTAAGATAAACTCAAAAAATGGTCTCTAGTGGACAAAAAATGACTCCCAAAATCTTAGGTGTCACCCCTCACTTTTTAAAGTGCCCCAAGTCACTACTTAAATTTGGGGAGAGACTTAAGGAGAGAGAAAGAGGAGAGAGAAGGGAAGGAGGAGTGATAGGCGCGTGGAAAGCTTGCTTCTGAGCACCTAAGTAGGGTGGATTAGCATGTTAGACGTGCGTTTTGAGCTTTATTTTCCATTTGATATGTGCGCGTGGTGTTTTTGTGTATTGAGCGTAATTTGCAGGTATTCTAAGGTTGTGGGTGTGATTTTGAGACATTGGGAGTACATGCACGTAGATCAGGAGTTAGAAGCGAGCGGTGTTTGCATGCAAGTGATCGAAACCCGTCGGGAGCGCTACCCCATTTTGCTGGAGCGCTCAAATTGGGCGCAAAAAGGTTGAGAAATGAATAGAAGGTTCTTGAGCGCTACACCGAAAAAGCGGTAGCGCTACCGGCTTGTTAGCGTTAGTGGTCAACGGTCAAACGGGGAGCAGCCGGTCAACGCACGACTTAAGCAAAGCGGTAGCGCTACCTAGTTTTTGCGGTAGCGCTACCGAGCGGCTATCGTGGCTCAACGAACGGCGTCGTTCGGTCTTTTCCGCGGAGAATGGTTTCGGATTTTCGTTTGGTCTTTTGTAGGATTACAAGTTTAATATAAATACTCTTGTTTAAACTTAGATTAGGGTTCCACGAATTTTCCTTCGGTTTTATGTTTTAAAGTTTTCGGCTACAGTTCTTCCTTCAGCATTCTACGTTCAAGTTTGTGCCAGATTTTCAGACTTTCCGCTTGTGGATTGGTTTTGCGTATTAACAATCAAGATCGATTTTCCCTTGCAATTTACGGTATTGTTTTCTATTGTTTTCATACTTTAATCTTGTAAGCATGTCTAGATCTAGGATTCATTCAATTTCTGCAGTTATTATAATCATGAGTGAGTAGTCGCTTTGAGTGCGGCTGCGGGGCGAAGGCGCCGCGCGTCTAGACTAATCCATGTTTCACCTCGGGGCCGAATTAACTCAACTTTCAAGCAATTTTAGGAAACAGAAACTTTTCTAACAAACAAACCCAGGCATTACCGGAATTCGAATGCGCATGGAATCTGGTGACAGGAGGGGCGCATTTGTTAGGAAGCCTTTCTTTTATTCTAAAATCAGTAAAAGAGGAATTGTGGCCCAAGTAAATATCGTTTAGTAGGCTAGTCGCGGACGCTGGGTTCCCTCAGCTGTGCTCTCTTTATTAATTTGCATTTAGTTACATTAGCTTAGTAAATTAGTTAATAAATTTCATCAAATCAAGGGGTGGCTACCTAAGAGCCAGGTAAAACTGCACTTTCACACTTTTGAGTCAAGCACTTAAGTTGTCTCTGTGGTTCGACTCCGGTACTTTCGGATTTATTGTGCTACACTGGTCAAGAGTCCTACGCTTGGGACGCGTCTTTATTTGTCTTATTTTTAGTCACCTGGTCGGTCAAGCAAGGAGAGAGAAAGAGGAGAGAGAGAATAACTTTAAGGAGAGAGAAAGGAAAGACTTAAAGTTAATGAATATATGTAGTTCGCTAAAGTACATTCTTCATTAACTAGCTAACTAAGGGCATCTCAAGTGCACTACCTAAAATCACTACCTAAAGTGCCCTAACTAGTTAGCTAAGAAAAACCTCAAAAAATGGTCTCCAGTGCACAAAAGTTGGCTCCCTAAAATCCTAGGTGGCATCCCTCACTACCTAAAGTGCCCTAAGTGACTACCTAAATTTGGAGAGGGACTTAAGGAGAGAGAAATAGGAGAGAGATAGAGAGAAAGAGGAGAGAGAAAGTTGATGGCATTTATAACATCTAATCAGCCGTTATTTTTTTGATTATAGAGGCCCACTTAAATGGGTCTCACATACACTTTAGGGAGCATTTTTAGGGAGCCCCATTAAAGTGAATTTCTTTTTAGTTAGCTAACTAAGTTCTTAGCAAACAAAATAGGGTCCCACATGTGGTTAGGTGTACACTTTAGAGAGCATTTTTTAGGTAGTGCACTAGAGATGGCCTAAGTTCCTAACACACAAAATAGGGTCCCACATGTGCTTAGGTGTACATTTTAACAAATATTTTTTAGGTAGTTCACTAAAGATGCTCTTATATCGTATTACTGATTATGAACACAAATATCCAAAATAGCGGCGTAAAATAAACCTAAGTTATAAATAGAAAATTTGGATTATTACAGGCTAGCTCTTTGGATGTTCCACTTTTTTAGTGATTAATGATATTTCTATTGATTGACACAAAAAAATAAAAACTAAAAAACAAACAAATAAATAGATGTGTTTGACCGTTAAAATAGTACCATTAGATTTCTCAAAATAAACTACAACAACATAGCCACAAAATCATACAACACATAATAACTGCCGATGAGAATAGACCCTAACTTGCAACATCATGTTTGCAAAACATAGTTTGGTCAAAACAAGGGATGCCCTCCATCGCCACCCAATAAAACAAATACCATGGAAAATACAAAACCACCACGAGATTCATCATCAAAATAACTGGCATTGTCAATCAGTTCCGGTAGAAGTATCTATCAACCATTACGCCCGACCATTTCCGAGGAACACACTTGTGAGAACCGTCTTTGAATGCAAACTTGCCTTTAGCAGCTTCAAACCCTAAACCAATAAACAAAACAAGGCCAGGTAAGTAATAGGTACAGTATATCTCATAATGAAAGAAGTTTTTTTTTTTTTTTTTGATCGTCCATAATGAAAGTTTGGAACATCAACAAAATCAGAAAAAATCAACACATAACTTAATTGAACACGTGGTTAAAAAAACAGTTGTGTTTATGCATATTTAAGTGAGCAAGTCGTAAGAGAGAGATAATATCTCAATACCAATAACTCTTGCCGGGAAGCACAATTGGCTAGCTTTTGGGGCTTTTCTTGGATTTTTTCAAAAAAAAAATTGGGTTTCAGTAATAATTTTTTATTTCGTCAATTCCTCTCAAATAACTCATAAAATTTGCCGCAAAACTAACGAGCACAATTTTTTTTAATTTTTTTATTATTCTAATTTGTGGTTCAGACGTGGACTATCCCATGGAGAGGATCTAATCCAAATTATGTGGAGGATCTAATCCAAATTAAAATGTGGAAGTGTAATTTTAGAAATTTAGAGCGTTTGAAGTGTAGTTTTAGACGCTCGTGGACAATCCCATGGAAAGGATCTACACCCAACTTAAAATGTTAAAGTATAATTTTAGAAATTTATAAGAGTAATTTTTGAAGTGCAGTACTTATGTTCCCGTACGTTAGAAGTTTGACTCTTCAAATTGAACAAATGAAAAAGTACAGATGTAGCATATGATTTCCATACCTCAGGCATCCCAAAATCAACAACCCTTTCCTCAAGTGCACCCACTTCCTTAACATTGAATTTATTCAGCACAGTTATCCCAGAAATTGTAGACATGGGAGTCACAACCAAATCATCCATCACCATATAAGTCACCACCCCCTTCACAAAACCTCCCTCCCCTTCTGCTGCCACTTCATTCGCCGCCGCAACATACTGCATCTCCCTGGACAAACTATTTTTGCAGCTAGTACAAATGGCACTGGAATTTTGCGAGACATATAGATGGCCACTGCTGTAGTACGGGCAAGTGTAATATCTTTTAGCTGATGATGTGCCGCCTTCAATTGATAAGAGGGGAACTTGTGTAGCAGAGAATGGAGCTTTTGGTTTCAGGACAGAGTCTTTGGTTTGGTTTGATTGGAAGTAGGTTTCATTCATGTTTTCGATACTTTCATAGAGGTTTCCCAAGGTGCCCACCATGGTTTGTTCTGAGAGGAGTCTGACCACGGTTCCAACCGGCAATTGGAGAAGGTTGAAGAGGAAATCAACAAAGTCTTTCCCTGCTTCTGCGAAAAGGACTCTTTTAGCCTTGGTGTCAATGAGGAGTTTTAAGCTCACCTTGGCTTCGGAGGAGGTTGTTGCCATGGTCACTCTGTTCTTAGATTTTTGTTCTGACGTGAAACCGATGCACACTGGATTTAATGTGAAGGGAATGACTTGAGAATACCCTCTGCTTGACTATATATGTTCACCTAAAAAAATTAGGTCCATGATAATTGCATCAGCTAATTACGTTTGTTTGTTGAAGACAAAATTAACTGTCTAAACCTTCACCAAGAAGAAAAGTAGAAAAAGAAAAGGCATAAACTTTATTTTGTTTTTTTGATGTGGGACATCATTTGAAACCAATCCAACTCCTCAAGCCTTTCTTCACTTCAAATTCATGTGGATTTGAATCATGACCCTTTCTGCCAAATTTGAAGGCAACTTCTTCACTCGTCAAATCCACTTTTATCCAAAAAAAAAAGTAAATGTTGGTAATTTAATCAAAATGTATAAAATAATAGAATTTGACCTAAGAGTTGGAGAGGGACGGTTTAATTGATGTCAAATTGGAGATGCCAAAATGCTACATAAGCCCTTTAAAGAATTTAATTGGCATCTCCAATTAGCCATGGGTTTGAGAGAAAGTTTTCATTTCTTTATTTGAGTTGATATTGTTTTGTTATTTCATAAGGATTATGATCAATTGGGGTTCTATTTTAGGAAACATCTTATTCTTTAGTTAATTAAATTCCTATTAGCATTGAGAGTACTTTTCCATTACAATGATTATCCCTCCGAGGGAAAATGAAATATTTTTGGATCAAAGAAAGTTCAGAATTTAATATGTTTCTTGTATTCAAGGCATTATTCATTCGAACAATGATACATACACACTCACTCGGACACACTCTGCCACACCTCCTCTCACATGTGGGGTGGCCCCACATGTGAGAGGAGGTGTGGCAGAGTGTGTCCGAGTGGGTATGTGAGAGGAGGTGTGGCAGAGTGTGTCCGAGTGGGTGTGTCTGTATCATTTTTGTATTCATTTTTTCTATTGCGAATTCCAAAGCTCGTAAATTAGGACAAAATATCTAAGTCACTGTCGAAGCTTGGTCATATATTTTTAAAGCAACCCTTGGATTGTGGAAAATGGTGAAATAAGAAAGGCAATCTCTTTCTTACCGTGAGAAAGGGGAAGAGGCCAATAAAAAGTTTCTTTTTATTTTATTTTTCTTTCTCAACAAATTGTTCAATCAAAATGAGTGATTTGGAGTGAAAGTATAATACTTTCTTTTCTTTTCTTTTCTCACCAAATTACTCAATCTAAACGGATTGTAAAGGAGAGAGAGAGAGAGAGAGAGAGAGAGAGAGAGAGAGAGAGAGAGAGAGAGAGAGAGAGATGGGGGCAGGGAACTTGAACCATATACTGGAGAAGTTGATGGAAATACAGAGGGAGTTGGGAGCAGAGGAGTGGATCCACTCTATGATGGAGAACCTAAAGGAATGGGTACTAGTGGAAGAGAACTTTGGTGAGAATTCGATTTAAGGGGTATTTTTGAATTTATATAAAATTCACGACTGAAACGTAATTTTATATATCAACACAACAAATTAGAAATTTGGACTAATATTTAAGTTTTCCATAACTAAACAAGAGTACTCCAGTTCCAAAATTCGCATAATTTATTAATATTGCTAGAACTAAAAAGTGAACAATGACTAAATCATTTTTTCGAGGATTTAATTTCCATTTGATGGTATTGAATATACTCCCTCCGTTCCTAATTCTAGTCCCACTTTCTTTCTCTTGCTATTTTTCAAATAAAAAAATTTAAGTACTTCCCTGTATTATTTTTTAAAATTTTTCACACCTAATTGAGTACTTTAGTGCGGTGTGAAATTTTTTTAAAAACGATACACAAAAGTATTTAATTTTTTTATTTGAAAAATGACACGACTTTTTGCAATGGACTATTATTTTGGAAGAGAGGCAGTGTATTTTTCTTACAATTGAAGAATCCTAGTTGTATTCATAGACGTGATTCTCTTTTCATCCTTCAATTATTTCATTAACATCTTTTCGGATTTTTAATGAAGTTTTTCTTGCTCTTGAAGAAAGGGTCTTTTTATCAGCTCATGACACTGGTAAATAAAGCCCACTCGAAGAAAGTGATTGCCGAATTGGTTTGAAATAATGTCAAGTGTGGGGTACACTTGTACGAGGTAGCAACAATTATTCGACTATTCCCTATGTACTTTTCGATCGATTAAAGGGGCCTATTAATAGGCCGATTGTCCTCGGTAACTTATTTTAATAATTAGAGTCGAATAATGGGATAACAGAGATGGTGAAGATTATTTCTGACCGTTAAATGAAGAGGTAGCGTGAGATTTATGGGAGAATTTGAACTTAAAATTAATTGACAATAGATGGAATATCTCAAACAAAGTTTGGGTGGTTTAGATGAGCAATATACGATAAAGTCTAACACATAAAGTCTAACATTCATCTCACGTGCAGCTCGGATGAACGTGGAGGTACGAATTGAGGAGACGAGACGATTTGACTTAAGCAAAGGAGACTCAACCAATTAGCTAAGCGATATAGGATGAAGTTTGACACATCGACGAATGTTAATTAGCATAATATGAAGAAATATTATGCTACCATGTTTTTAAGATTTATTACTCCATCCGTCCCAATTTATAGTCCCTTTTGGGAGTTCATGCCACTTTTCAAAGTGTTATATCTTATAATCTACAAAGTTTTAGGTGATTTTGAACACTTTGTTTATTAGATTAAATTAAGATCTATCAAACAAGATCCATTTGCACATAAAATGTATTATCGATTGAAAGATATAATCGCTTTTTTATCCGGTTAGGATGGAACGAGGGACTATAAAATTGGGACGGAGGGAGTATTTGTGTTTTCAGTTTAGTCTAGGTGATATTATTCACGTTTCTCAGTCAATCTTGGTTTCCTTACTATGCATATTTTTCTAATTTAGTTAAGTTTCTTAGTCACAAAGTCTTATAGCATATATAAAGATTTGATAATGTTATGTTTTATTCATATCAATGAAAATTGTCCATTCAATTTTCTAATAATTCGGATGGGGAGGACTAGCCAATACCACCCCTCTCCTAGGTATTAGTTAATCCCCATATGGGGTACTAAATGGACAACTAGAGACCCCACTTTTCCTGTCCTGTGATTAAGGTGAATCAAACACGGGACTAAAGAGTATTAAAAACACTTTGTGTTCTCCAAATCCTAATCTCATCCTCTTTAATCTTGCAATCAAACAAGGCCTAAGAGTCCCAAATTAGTGTACACGGCGGTGCTATATGTGTAAACTGTTCAAAAAACATGTGATTGTGTGCCTTTGTTACATGTAAACTGTGTGGTTTTGTACAATTTTTTTGAGAATTATTTTTTCTCTCTTTTTTTACCATTTATATTCCTCTTTTGATTTTATTAATGTAAATTACTACAGTATCACTTAATGTGTGAAAAATTAAAATAATAAAAGGATAAAATGATAATTTCACGTGAATTAAAAAAGGAGTGCGAATCATAATTCTTTGTTTCATTTGTAAAGTGGAAAAAATCATTGGTAGATATAAAATTGGATAGCAGTAAAGGAGACTAGTTGTGTCATTTTGGACTCGCATTGGGTCCCTCAAAAGAGGATATTCTAACTTTCAGAACTTTAGTTGAGTATTGTAGGCACAAAAAAGCAGTTAAAGTAACACCGACCGACAAGGCAACAACCACGGCGACTTTTTGGATTTTTAAATAAGTTGTTTCTGTTATTTAAACTTTTAGTTGATGTATATTACAAGAATAATTTATTTCGAAATTCATAGTTTTTGGGTTTTAGCCCGTTTAGACAAATAGAAAAACTTGGCCTACGTATATCAAGTATATATTGATGTATTTAATACTCTAAAAAAAATTCACACAAGTGAGAAATTTACTATACCGGGAGCCCAATATGACAATTAGGTGATATTACACTTTGACATTCAATATTCACCCCCGAAAGGTGGTAATGCATACTTCTACAAATGTACATAAAAATGGACTCAAAAAATTAAACATTCATCGCTAGATTTCCAGAATAGGTACTAATTCTACATGAATGTTGTTACTCCAAAATTTTAGATAGGCCTGTCTCATATTATATAGGAGTATTTTTTTTAATTTTTTTTTCAAGTTGGCCAACACGCAATAATATACCATGATTCTTCCTAGGTAAGTTATCTTTTCTGATGTAAAGGGAGCTGTGTAGATGGCCGAAATCTTCTAATGTTGGCAACTTTGCATTAGAAAAAGACTACCACAGTTGGTACTGAGTCCTACTAAAGCTAAAGGAAGATTACTTGTCCCTGGAAATTGTAGCCAACCCATCAATCGAGAGGACTATTCATTGTCCCCAGAGAGCATAATCACGTGGTGCCCCATGCAGCGGCGGAGCTAGTATAGGGCCAGTGTGGGCCCGTGCCCACACTGGATAATTTTCCATTTTTTTTTTTTTTAAAAATAATAGGGCTCTATTTCCCAGCCAAAAGGGGACCCAATTATAAAGTTAAAAAAGGACGATGTACAGCAAAAAACAGACGACAACGAAGGGAAGAAGGCAAGAAGCTCTGTGATGCCGTGCTTGATCAATCAATGGATTCACTCTCAAATCTCAATCTGCTCCCATGCTCTCCGGTTGTCATCCCTTCGAAACCCTAAGATCACGTTCGATTTCACCAAACATTAAGGTAAATCTCTATTCTCTGGTCTGGTAACTGGTATTACTTTGAAAAACCCTAAGAGAAGGGAGGTTTAGTTTGTTTCAATGATTCAGTCCATACTCCATATTCTGTCCATTCTTTTATGGTTTTATGGAGTAGAATTTTGCTATATGCCTAGTCTGATAGTGATATAGTGAAACACTGAAACACTTGTTTCCAGTTTCCATATGATGAACCGTGGATGCCCCTGTGCCTCTGCGGTGTTAACTGTTAATTGATGCAGTGATGTTATCATCTATTCAAGTTTTACAGTTCACACTTTATGGTATTTGGTGAGCACTCGTGGTATACATAGGCTATAGATTCAGTTCAAATACTCATTCATTTTGGATATTTTCCGCATATTGTAACTGGATACTTCTACCTAATCATTTTCTTTTCTTTTTTTGAATTAGATATGAAGAGATTCTATAAAGCAAAGCCTAGAATTGATGAAATCCTTGATTCTCAAAAAGAGGATGAACTCAATTCTTCTCCCCCCAAACAAAATTCTGTGGAAGTGGTCCAAGTGGAACTCAATTCGGAAGAAATTACCGCGGATCCAGGGCTACGTGCTTCGATTATGGATTGCAATCCAAATGATCGAGACCAACTCCGTAGGGCATATTTAGCGAAAGGTCCTTGCCAACCTCGTAACCATAACTTTCCGACAAAAGCATTTGGGAAAAAGATGCGGCGTTTTAATCCGGCTTGGTTTAAAGAGTTTCCTGATTGGTTAGAATATAGCATGGAAAAGGATGCTGCCTTTTGCCTTTACTGCTATCTTTTCAAGCCGGATAACGGAGATCAAGCGGGAGGAGAATCTTTTGTAAGAGATGGTTTTTCAAATTGGAAAGATAAAAAGAGACTACAAGTTCATGTTGGGGGGCTCAATAGTGCACATACACAAGCATGGAGGAAATGTGAAGATTTGCTCAACCAAAAGCAGCATATTGAAACAATAGTTATGAAGCAATCAGCACAAGAACGGATTGATTATCGAACTCGGTTGACTGCATCAGTAGATTGTGCTCGATATCTTCTAAATCAAGGACTTGCATTTCGCGGACATGACGAGTCTGAAAGTTCAAGTAATCAAGGTAATTTTCTTGAACTTTTAAAGTGGTATGCTGAACGTAATAAAGATGTCAAAGCTGTTGTATTGGCCAAAGCTCCAAAAAATGATAAGTTGACTTGTCCTGATATCCAAAAAGAAATTGTATGTGCAGCTGCACGTGAAGCTATCAATTTGATTCTTAGAGATCTTGGCAATGCTCCTTTTGCTATTTTGATTGATGAAGCCCGTGACAATTCAATCAAGGAGCAAATGGCAATTGCGATTCGGTATGTGAACAAAAAGGGTAATGTGATTGAGCGCTTTTTAGGTGTTGAACACATTCCTAATACTAGTGCTATTTCGCTCAAGAAAGCTGTGGATAATGTATTTTCTAGACATGGATTGAGTATTGGAGGACTTAGGGGGCAAGGTTATGATGGAGCTAGCAATATGCAAGGCGAGCTGAATGGTCTTAAAGCAATCATACTTAAAGAGAATCCGTGTGCATATTATGTTCATTGTTTTGCGCACCAGTTACAATTAGCTCTTGTAGCTGTGGCGAAGAACGATGATAGTATTGCATATCTCTTTCAGTTGGTCACTAAGGTTGTGAATGTTGTTGGAGCATCATGCAAGCGGCGAGACATTCTAAGGGAGAAACAAGCTAAAAAAGTTGTTGAAGCGATTATTCTTGGAGAGCTTTCAAGTGGACGAGGGTTAAACCAAGAAACTAGTGTCAAGCGCCCTGGGGATACACGTTGGAGCTCCCATTATGGTTCTTTGGTTAGCTTAATGGGTATGTATGCATCCGTGATTGATGTGCTTGAAATTATTGAGGAGGATGGTACAAATGGAGAGCAAAGATTAGAAGCAACTTATTTGTTGGAGTCAATTCAATCCTTTGATTTTATCTTGCATCTTCATTTGATGAGAACCATATTGGGAGTTACCAATGACTTATCACAAGCTCTACAAAGGAAAGATCAAGATATTGTTAATGCCATGGCTCTAGTTCAATTGTCGAAAATGCGGCTCCAAACAATGAGGGAAAGTGGGTGGATCTCTCTATTGAATGCTTCGTCCGCTTTTTGTGAAAAAAATGAAATTGATGTTCCTAGTATGGATGATTTGTTTGTACCTCGAGGGGGGAAAAGGCGCAAAGCTCATAAGGTGACAAACTTGCATCACTTTCGAGTCGAGATATTCTACTCTGTTATTGATATGTAACTTCACGAACTTAATGCTCGTTTCCCGGAGTTGACTACGGAGTTGCTTTTGTGTGTGGCATGTTTGAATCCATCTAACTCATTCTCTTCTTTTGACAAGGAAAAATTGATCCACATGGCCGAGTTGTATCCGAAAGATTTTTCTTCAATGGAACTCATGATACTTGATGATCAACTTGATAATTACATTGTTGATATGCGTACTAGCATTGAGTTCTCCACTTTGCATGGAATTGGTGATCTTGCAGAGAAAATGGTAGAAATTGGAAGACACCGAGTTTATCCATTGGTTTATTTGCTTCTAGTTTTGGCATTAACTTTACCGATTGCAACTGCTACAGTTGAAAGAGCCTTTTCAGCTATGAATTATGTGAAGAACCAGTGGCGCAATCGAATGGGTGATCAATGGACGAGTGATAGCATGATTGCATTTATAGAGAAAGACATATTTGAAAGCATTGACAATGAAGATATCATGCAAAGTTTTCAAAACATGAAAACTCGTCGTGGTCTATTGTAAAGCCTAACTTTAGTAACTTTTGTTCGTGGCTATGATAGTTTTGTGCGTGTTTCTTATGGAAACATTGTTAATTGTAATGTGGGATTGCTTTGCTAGTGTTTTTAATGAAGTTCATATTAGATTACTTGTTCTGTCTTTGGTGCCCACACTACTCCTAATTCCTGGCTCCGCCACTGGCCCCATGCTTATCATTTATCACACACTAATGTGAGGCTTATACAATTGGTCGTTGGTGACATAGCGATGCGCGTGTGGTGAAGAAAAAAGGCAGGAAGACGATATCATTAGTGGCTGGAGTACTATATTGTATTTAAGGAGAAATTTTTGGGTGCCGAGTGGTGTCACGTGACGGTACTCGGCGCTCATCCCAACTGTCCAAAAATATTTTGGACGGTTTGAATTTTAAATTAACTCTGCACTGGAAAAGTTTATTTAAATTTCGGGCCATTAATTGTTGCGATGGACGACTATGATAAGAGTACTACAGGTACCACGTCAGTCGCCACGTAATACCCACTCAGCACAGAAAGATTTCTCGTATTAAAAAAGAGAAAGCAAACTCTAAAAAAAGTGAGTAGCCAAGAATCTTGCTTTATTGATGTGTAAAAAAAAATTGTCTTATTATGCCTTTTTATGGCCTACAAGATTTGATAACTAAGAAACCTCAATAAAATAAGCAAATATGCATTACAAACTTTGAGAAAATGAAATGTTAATTTTGATAAATATCCAAAAACAATAGTTTCTCGCATATGATTACTCAATTAATTATATTCTTATTCATATTAAAGATTTCGGTCATCCAAACATAGTCTTACTATTGCTATATTCTCTCTCTCTCTCTCTACATTGGTCTAGAAACAATTATCAAGTGATTCCCTTCACCCTAGATAGAGAGTATATTGGTTTGATGTTACTATATTGTTTGCTCCCAAAACCATGGCTGAAACTGAGAACAAAGTGACAATGGAAACCCCCTCCATAGCCAAGGTGAGCCTAAAACTCCTAATTGACACCAAGGGCAATAGAGTTCTTTTCGCGGAAGCAGGGAAAGACTTTGTTGATTTCCTATTCAGCCTTCTCCATTTGCCCCTTGGAACCGTGGTCAGGCTCATCACAGAACAAAGTCCAATGGGAAACCTCTACGAAAGCATCCAAAACATGAGCGAAACCTACTTCCTATCAAACCAAACTAAAGACTCTCTCCTGAAACCAAATCCCACATTCTCAGCTACAGAAGTTCCCCTCTTACCACTCGACGGCAGCACGTCCTTGCCTAAAAAATATTACACTTGCCCGAGAAACCCAAGCATCAGCGACGGTTACGGCCCTTTCAATTACCACGGATATGTCGCGGGTGATCCCCATGCCGTTTGTCCATCTTGCGGAAAAAGTTTGTCCAAGGAGATCCTGTATGTTTCAGCGGCGAATGAAGTATGGGAGGGAGGTTTTGTGAAGGGGGTGGTAACTTATACGGTAACGGATGATTTGGTAGTGACTCCTGCGTCTCCCATTTCTAGCATTACTATGTTGTTGGACAGGTTCAACGTTAAGGAAATGGGTGCAGTTGAGGAAAGGGTGGTTGATTTGGGGATGCCTGAGGTATATTTTCAAATTACCTACTCCATTTTATTTTTTTTCCATTTTGAGGAATCAGACTTAATTTCTACGGGAGCATCGGTATTTCACTTAAAAAAGTACTTGTGGTTTCTTAAATATAGCCTGTAACACATGTTACGCCATACAAGTCAGAGATGTTGATCGGTTTCCTGAATAGCCCCATATATTAATCTTTGTTTTTCTTTTTAGGCTTTGAAGCTGCTAAAAGAAATGTCGCACACATAGAAAGTTCTAACAAGTGTGTTCCTCGGAAACACAGGAGGCTAACGGTTGATAGATGCTTCTACTGCAACAGATTGACGATGCCCGTTATTGTGATGAAGGTTCTCCTAGTGGTTTAGTATTTTGCGTGGCTTTTGTTTTCCCAATAATTTTTGTGGGTGACTAGGGAGGGCATCTGGTATTTTACTTACCTACTTTTTGTTTGGCATTTTAGTGATCAGTTGTGAACGTAGTTATAAATTATGAAGGTATGTTTACTTACCTACTTTTTGTTTGGCATTTTAGTATAGCTTTGGGGGATCAATTGTATTGTAAATGAAATTACATGTTATTATTTGCTATTTCCTTAACTCCTTTTTATTTTACATTTTGGTACATTTTTTTTCTCCATATTATTATGCTTTAGGTATTGACCCCACTGCCCCTGCCACCAAGCATAATGGTGA
Organism: Vaccinium darrowii; assembly: GCA_020921065.1. Classification (NCBI taxonomy): domain Eukaryota; kingdom Viridiplantae; phylum Streptophyta; class Magnoliopsida; order Ericales; family Ericaceae; genus Vaccinium; species Vaccinium darrowii. The sequence continues at coordinate 5,871,863 of CM037160.1, forward strand.
AACTCGTCGATCATTAAAAAAAAAAAATTATATTAGCTATTTTTTTCTAGACTTCATTCATTTGCCTTCTCTCTTTCCTCATGTCTTCTAAGGCTAAGTTTCCATAAGGAACTAAACGGTTATAAAGTCAACCTAAGATGTGGATTTCTTGACACGTTATTTTCTTCACATTTATAGACTAAAAGTCTCACTAGGGACGCTCACCAACACCCCTAGGTCCAAAGTCTGACAACTTGTCTAAAGTCCCTAATTATAGAATGGTTTTTATAGAAAACTTGAACCCAATATTTTTTGCTTTCATTTCGCTTAAAGGAAGCAACAAACTACTAGGATAAATTTCATACACTTATACCACTAATGAATTTCATAAGCCCTTCAGCAGACGTTATTTACGTAGGACCTAGGGTTCTGTAATGCGCCAAAGCTTGAATAATACTAATAGTTTGGTGACCACATTTGGTTAGTGACGTGTCACCAATGTATTGTAATAATGTGACCAACTTCTTAATTAAACCCTATTTAATATTCATTTCGCTTGATTAAATCCAAACCAGCAAAACCACAAATTAAAAGATGATAAATAACAAATGATTAAAGATGAGAACAGATAATAACTCGTAACTACCAAGACTAGAAACCACAGTTTAAATTTCCAAAACATAACCTGGGAAAAACAGTAGAGTGTTGATACTCTCGTCATCACAAAAGAGGAAAAAGAGAAGGCAAAACAGCAAAGATTCAAAATTCTAAACCAGACCACCGAAATCCAGATCCTTCAACATAATAAAATGCATTCTTCACTCAACTGCGGTAGAAGTATCCATCCATCTTTATGCCGCTGTGTTTCCAAGGAAGACACTTGTTAATTAGAACAGTTTTTGTGTGCAAACTTGCCTTCAACAACTTCAAACCCTGTGCACAAAAAATGGACAAATATAATTCAATAAGGATTGAAAAAAATATATATATCAAATCAGAAAATCAACATCAATAAGGACACAATTAACGTATTTGCTGTTTCTAATTGAATTCTAACTTGCATGTAACATATGTCAAAGCATGTACTATTTCGTAAACTAGAAGTACTTTCAATTGCAATAGTCATTTCCCTATGTATTAAAGTACAGAAAGCCGAGGAACACAACTTTTGGACGCAATTGTGTCAGGAACCGTTTGATGTACATGGACCTAAGCATCAAACAGCTCTGAATAAAAATGAATAAGAAAAGAAGAACAGGAGTAGATAATTTGCAAGTATACCTCAGGCATCCCCAAATCAACTGTCCTTTCCTCAAGTGCACCCACGTCCTGAACATTAAATTTGTTAAGCAGAGTAATACTCGAAATAGTAGACATAGGAGTCACCACCAGATCATCCATCACCATATAAGTCACCACACCTTTGACAAAACCTCCCTCATCCCCTGCTGCACCCACCTCGGTCGCAGGCCCCGCGACAAATTGAACCTCCCCTGACATGTGCTTGTTGCAAGAAGGACATATGGCGCGGGCATTATCGGTGACGTATGCATGGTATTCAGGACAATAACAACCAGTCTTGTGATTGTATGGGGAGGGGCTAAGGCCGTTGCCGAAGCACGTGTAAATTTTCTTAGCAACGGACATCCCACCGTCGAGTGACAAGAGGGGAACTTGTGTAGCAGAGAATGGGGCTTTCGGTTTCAGGACATAGTCCTTGGTTTGAGCTGACAGGAAGTAGGTTTCTCGCAGGTTTTGGATGCTTTCGTAGAGGTTTCCCAAAGTGCCCACCATGGTTTGTTCAGTGAGGAGCCTGACCACGGCTCCAACGGGCAAATGGAGAAGGCTGAAGAGGAAATCGACAAAGTCTTTCCCTGCTTCTGCAAAAAGTACTCTTTTGGCCTTTGAATCTATAAGCAGTTTTAGGCTCACTTTGGCTTGGGAGGAGGATGTTGCCATTGCGAATTTGTTCTCGGGTTGAACTTTGCTTACTGCTTTTTCTTCTCTTGGCCTACAATTGTCCCTCGTATTTTTCTTTTTTCTTTTCATCAAAGCGATTCACTACAACAATTCTAAGTTAAGAAAATTGAACTGTAAATAGATGAGTTTGGAACAGAACAAATCTGCTGGTACTTCCTCTGGTTGGCTCTTGACCTTTATAGAGAGAATTTAATAAATGCATCATTACCAATTACCACGCACCATAACGGTCCATCTTCAACAATTCAAGTGATGGTAGAGTATTTGTGTGAATCCATGCATTCTCTCTTGTTCCACTCGGTTGTTTTATGGAGAATTGTTGCAACTAGCATGCATAAATTGAATTTGTGTGGTGAAATGTTGCATGCCTAAATTGGATTCCCGAGATATTGGCTTGTTGCATGCCTAAATTAAACTAAACTTTTTTTTTTGGGCAAAGCGGTCTTGCCTTGGGCTTGGAAGTTTGCTCCGACCTTAGGTCTCGGATTCGTTTCCCCTTACCAGCAAACTTTTGAGGTCACTGGAGGCTATGCCAGATCGCTACCTCCAAGGCCCCGGAATTAGTCTAGGTGGGCTCAAGTTCGCCTAAATGTCAGGTTATCAAAAAATTAAACTAAAGGGTCAACGTCAGAAAAAATAAAAAAACTAAGACGCCACTGCAAAATAAAAGGTACAAATTTTCTCATATGTGAAGTTGGCTTTTTAGAATATTTTTAAATGGAATACTGTTGGGTTTTTGTCAGGTAAACTTGATCTAGGAAATGGAAGGACTTCTGTGAAAGGGGTGGAGTCAATTGTAAGTTCTTAATTTCGATTAGAGGTAAATTTGGTAGGAAAATTTGAATCATTTTGGATGCTTTATGTGGCTTGATCTAAAAGAGATTACTTCTCTGCTTATCATAAAGAGATTTGGTGTTATAACAACCTGTGCTGAAGTTTCTCTCAAAGGTTTCGGGGTTTCGCAATAACAAGATCGACCAAAAGGTTATACATTTCATAAAGGGCTCGGAATAGATTTGAAAAACTGTTTGACTACAAGCATGGAAAGTATCTAAACAACTAAACTACTGTTTACTACTTATTAAACATGACTAAAAACTGGAAACAAAGCGTACTAAACATCAACCGAAAACTTAATATTACTGTGACCTAAAGACAAAAATAGCAAAATCAAATTAAGTTACGGGCAGTTGACACTAGCTTTGGGTCAACTGCCCTACAATCCTAACCTCCCCAAAATATGCATGCTAAACTACGACTACGAACAAACTACAAAAAGCACTAGAACCGCTAGTAGTCGTCGTAGTCATCCTCCTCATCGAACTCTTCTTCTTCTTCTTCCTAGTTGACGACATTAATAGCGTCCTCTTCTTCACCATCTGAAACATAAGTTAGGAGCACCGGAATGCTTCCCCAACTTCGTGACAAAGTAATCAACCCTCCATCGAATCCTCTTTGCTCTTTTATCCTTTGGACTCAGGCTTGAAGGTGGGATGGGAGTGGGAGATGTACGAAGTCTTCCCCCCGATATGTGTACTTTCCGATGATCACTTGCTAACATTTTTCATACTTCCAGCAGGATTTTTCTTGAGGAAAATTTTTGAACCCTATTTTTGCTTTCTTAAAGGAAGCAACAAACTCCAAGGATTAATTCCATGCACTTATACCATTATTGTATTTCATAACGGAAAGTGTACGGGCTATGACGAATAGGCTACGAATTTTGCTCGAATCCTTGCTGGCACTCTTTTGCTGTTTTACCAATTTCCCTTTTACCATTTGGAGCAGTTAGTGGCCCACCCACAATATAGTGCCAGCACCCATGAATTAGTGCCAGCGAGGCATTTTCGTAGCCTGTAACAAAATTGATTTCGGAAGCACTTTAGCAAAAGGTTATTTAAGTAGGACCCGGGGTTCTGTAATGCTCCAAAGCTGAAAGAATAATAATTTGGTGACCACATTTGGTCATGTGTCGCCAATGTATCGTAAGAATGTGTTTGGCAGTGATTCTTTTTTTCTTAATTAATCCCTATAATTTAGTATTCATTTCGCTTGATTGAATCCGGACCAGCAAAACCACAAAAGATGATAATGACAGATGACTAAAGATGAGAACAAGATAATAGCTTGTAAATTCCAAACTAGAAACCACATTTTAAATTTCCAAAACATAACTTGGGCAAAACAATAGATGGTAAAAACACTTGATACCCTCATCATCACAAAAGAAGAAAAAAAAAAAAGGCAAAACAACAAACATGCAAAATTCTAAGTTAACCAGACCACCAGAAGCCAGATCCTTCAAACATGCATGCATTCTTCACTCAGTTGTGGTAGAAGTTATCTCTCCATTTTTACGCCACTAGCTGTCTTTTCAAGAAAGACACTTGTTAAAACGGTCTTTGAGTGTAAACTTACCTTTAAGAGCTTCAAACCCTGTACACACACAAAAAAATGTCAGATATAAGAAATGGTCATATATAATGAAATTGCTGTTCTGAATTCTAAATTGCATGTAAACTTCATTGAAGCATATATTTCGTTAACTAGCTAGAAGTACTTTTCAGTCCAATAGTAATGCTCATGGTTTTAAATACCTGCCGTTCCGTAACATATCGGCTGTTACGTAAGGGTTTTTGGCCTCTCCGATACCATTACACCCCTTCCTGTTTTAGAAGTTCAATAATAGTATAGATATTGTTTGTACATGTATATATACTAGTAGTCAATTTGTATTCATAGTTCTATATATATATATAGGAAACCGGTCTCCTAAGGGATCCCTTATTAAAAATTTGGTGCGGACCTAGCCTTTTTTCAACTTTCCGGAGCAAATTTTGACGATCTGAACCGCTCAATGTTTTTAAAATGTATTTTCCAAGGTCCACGCTGGAAATCTTCAAAAAAAAAATACCCAGAAGGGCTTGATCCAAACAGTTTTCGGTAAAACTGTACATAACCGAAAACTGTTTGGATCAAGCCCTTCCGGGTATTTTTTTTTGCCGAATCTTCGCGTAGGCCCTTAAAAATGCATTTTAAAAACATTGAGCGGTTCGGATCATCAAAATTTGATCCGGAAAGGTGAGGTCCGCACCAAATTTAAATAAGGGATCCCTTAGGAGAACATCCTCCTATATATATCTTTTGCGATTCAATGTTTTTCGTATGCATTATAACACTTCAAAATGGATAAACAAAAAGTATACCTCAGGCATCCCCAAATCGACAACCCTTTCCTCAACTGTACCCACGTCCTTAACATTAAATTTATTCATCGTAGTAGTGATAGCTACGGTAGACAGAGGAGTCACAACCAAGTCATCCATCACCATATAAGTCACCACCCCCTTCACAAATCCCTCCCCGTCTGCTACCACTTCATTCGCCTCTGCAACATACCTGATCTGCTGCGACAATTTACTTCTGCAAGTTGGACAAATGGCACCGGCATTACCCGCGACATATCCGTGGTATTGGCTGTTATAATTATGTGCAAGGGGACCGTTACCTGAGCAAGTGTAATATTTTTTGGGAACGGAAGAGCCGCCGTCAAACGATAGGAGGGGAACTTGTGGAGCATAGATTGGGGTATTTGGTTTCAGGACAAAGTCTTTCATTAAGTTTGATAGGAAGTAGCTTTCGCTCAGGTTTTGGATGCTTTCATAGAGATTTCCCAAAGTGCCCACCATGGTTTGTTCTGCAAGGAGCCTCACCATGGTTCCAACGGGCAGATGGAGAAGGTTAAATAGGAAATCTACAAAGTCTTTCCCTGCTTCTGCGAAAAGGACTCTTTTGGCCTTGGTGTCTATCATCAATTTTAGGCTCACTTTGGCTAGGGAGGAGGAGGTTGCCATTGCTGAATTTGTTCTCAGAGGTACTGAGTCTGGTTTGTATCTGAAGCTATACATTTATATGCGCAGAGAGAGAGAGAGAGAGAGAGAGAGAGAGTATGCTACTTAATACATCTAGTAGCCAACAACAACGGTTCATATTCAAAGATTCAAGTAATTCAAATTGTAGATTTTGCCAATGATAATCAATTGGAGTAAGTATAATTCTTATGGGTATGAGAGCAATTTGTCGCTTTGGAAATGAGTGGAACTCAATCCCAAGTATGTGTATGCTTGTTAATACGCCTGGGTAACTCGAGTAGGTCACGTTTTTACATTTTCAAAATAAAATGTCAAAGACTAATAATTATTTCTCATTCTGAATGGGAGTTATTTATTTATCTCCTTAATTGGACCATTAATTTGAGCTTATTGTAATGGGCGCCTTGCCGTTATAATTGTGAATGTACTGTGTACATAGAGTACTTATTTTAGTTTGATACTCCAATTCAAGTTCAAGAAATTCAAATTTTGCAGTTGGAAAACAGAAACTAAACATTTACCCTCTCCGTCTCAAATTGGATGTCCATTTTTTAAACCCGTGCCATCTTTTGATTGTTATATTTTTTAATTTATAATATTTTTCGTAATTATGAACAATTTGTATTATAGAACTCGTCAAGAACTATCCATGTTGAATATTTTTAAAGATTCATATTGAAATATATAAGCGATTGAAAATGGCACGGGTTTGGAAAATGGACATCCAATTTAGGGCAGAGGTTTATTGATCTCTTTCAAGGGTGGGGCCAGGGGAAGATAAATGGTAACAAATTCAAGCAGAACAATTTTTAAAAAATAATAATAATTCTATTATATTAGAAATTTTGTTTTTACCCTCAAACTACATGTCCTCGCCACTCTTTGGATAGTTTCAATATATATTTTGTTACATATCTAACTCTTTAGTCGTTCGACATTTTTCTTATAAAAACAACCATAATTGAAGTTCGAAACCGAAACTCTTTCTTTTACAGGCAATGAAGATACAAATTAACACACTAAGATCCGAATCTAAAATCTGATCCTAGTCCAATTAGATTTTAGTTCTCCCAATACAATAAACAAATAAGCAAAACTACTCATGTGTATCGTCAAACTCTACTTATATACATACCAATGTCAATTATCTTATGCCTTTGCCATGACTAATCTCCATACAAAAGTTTTGATTTTTAAAGCCTTTATGTACTCAAATCCATGGGAGAGGGCGGTAGTCGAAGTCCGAACATTTGACAACGATTTGAAATTGGGTTTCTTTGGCGCAGCATCATTTGACAACAATTCGAGCATTTGCCTCTCACATTTAGTACAACATCATTCAAACTAGAGACACTCTTAAGGATGGAACCAAATGGACCATAGGAGATGGTAGGAATGTGGATCTTTGGAATGATTAGTGGTGTGGTAATGCCCCTCTTGTTGTTCGTGACCCAGGTCCTCACACGCGGGAACATTCTAAGGTGGCTGATATTATTGACCATGGTGTTTGGAATCTCTACTTATCATTAAGAGATTTGTAGCCCGATTTGGTGTTATAACATGTGCTGAAGTTGCTCTCAAAGGGTTTTTTTTATTTTTTATTTTTTCAGCAATAACATGAGAAGAGCATCCCTTTCACAAGACCAAAAGGTTATACATTTCATCGATAAAGTGCTCGGAATATATTTGGAAAGAAGCCGTTGATCTCAGTATTCAACTACCCATTAGTTGCTACTATACAATCCTAACCTCCCCAAAATATGCATACTAAACTACGACTACTACGAACAAACTACAAAAAGCACTAGAACCGCTAGTAGTCGTTGTAGTCATCCTCCTCATCGAACTCTTCTTCTTCTTCTTCTTCTTCTTCTTCTTCCTCCTAGTTGACGACATTGATAGCGTCCTCTTCTTCTCCATCTGAAACATAAGTTAGGAGCACCGGATTGCTTCCCCAACTTCGTGACAAAGTAATCAACCCTCCTTCGAATCATCTTCTGCTCTGTTATCCTTCGGACATAGGCTCGAAGGTGGGATAGGAGATCAACGAAGTCTTCCCCCCGATAAGTGTACTATCCGATGATCACTTGCTAACATTTTCATACTTCCAGCATGATTTTTCTTGAGGAAAATTTTTGAACCCTATTTGTGCTTTCTTAAAGGTAGCAACAAACTACAAGGATTAATTCCATGCACTTATACCATTATCGTATTTCATAAACACTTTGGCAGAGGCTATTTAATTAGGACCCAGGGTTCTGTAATGCTCCAAAGCTGGAACAATAATAATTTTGTGACCACATTTGGTGATCATGTATCACCAATGTATCGTAAGAATGTGTTCGACAGTGATTTTTTTTCTTAATTAATCACTATAACTTAATATTCATTTCGCTAATATAAAACATAACCAGCAAAACCACAAAAGATGACTAAAGATGAGAAAAGATAATCCAAAACAATAACTTGGGCAAAACGTACGATAGATGGTAAAAGCACTTGATAAAGAAGAAAAATAAAGGGCAAAACAACAAACAGGCAAAATTCTAAAGCAGACCACCAAAATCCAGATCCTTCAACTTAATAAAATGCATTCTTCACATAGCTGTGGTAGAAGTTAATCTATCCATCTTTACGCCACGGTCCTTCCAAGGAAGACACTTGTTAGAACAGTCTTCGAGTGCAAACTTGCCTTTAACAGCTTCAAACCCTATACTTAAAAAAGGTTGATCAAATATAAGAAATGATCATAATGGAATTACTAAACAAGAAAATCAACATCAATTTACTAGATTTCGAATGATTGTCGATGCTTCCCTTCCTAAATTTTTTTATTAGATTATACGAAATCCACTACATTTTATCTGTCTATAAGATAAATATTACGTACATATAGTTTGATCTTAATTTTCCTGTTCAATGTTTTTCCTATTCATTATAACACTTCAAAATGAATAAGCAAATTATACCTCAGGCATCCCAAAATCGACAACCCTTTCCTCAACTGTACCCTCTTCCTTAACATTAAGTTTGCTCAACATTGTAATGATGGCTGCAGTGGACAGAGGAGTCACCACCAAATCATCCATCACCATATAAGTCACCATCCCCTTCACAAATCCTCCCTCCAGTTCAACATACGTGATCTCAACATATCCGTGGTAACGGGTATAGGTACCATTTGAGTAGACGCCGTTACTTGAGCAAGTGTAATATTTTTTGGCAACGGAAGAGCTGCGCTCAAGCGATAGGAGGGGAGGGGTGTTTGGTTTCAGGACATAGTCTTTCATTTGGTTTGATTGGAAGTAGTTTTCGCTCAGCTTTTGGATGCTTTCGTAGAGATTTCCCAAAGTGCCCACCATGGTTTGTTCTGCGAGGAGCCTGACCACGGTTCCAACGGGCAGACGGAGAAGGTTAAATAGGAAATCTACGAAGTCTTTCCCTGCTTCTGCGAAGATGACTCTTTTGGCCTTGGTGTCTATCACCAATTTTAGGCTCACTTTGTCTTGGGAGGCGGTTGCCATTGGTAAATTTGTTCTCAGAGGTACTGACTCTGGTTTGTATCTGGAGCTATACATTTATATGCACAGAGAGAGAGAGAGAGAGAGAGAGAGAGAGAGAGAGAGTATGCTAATTAAAACATCTAGTAGCCAAAAACAACGGTTCATATTCACAGATTCAAGTAATAGGAGGATCGTTGCATGCGTTCAAAAATTGTAGGTTTTCCCAATGATAATCAATTGGAGTAAGTTTAATTCTTATGGGTATGAGAGCAATTTGTTGCGTTGGTATGGCTCAAATGAGTGGAACTCAATCCTAAGTACGTGCATGCTTGTCAATACGCCTGGGTAACTCGAGTTGGTAACCTTTTTACATTTTCAAAATAAAATGTCAAAGGCTAATAATTATTTCTTATTCTAAATGGGAGTTATTTATTTATCTCCTTAATTGGACCATTAATTTGAGCTTATTGTAATGGGCGCCTTGCCGTTATAATTGTGAATGTACTGTGTACATAAGGTACTTTTTTTAGTTTGATACTCCGATTCAAGTTCATGAAATTCAAATTTTGCAGTTGGAAAACAGAAACTAAACATATAGGAGTATTTGTTGATCGCTTTCCAGGGTGGAGCCAGGGGAAGACAAATGGTAACGAGTTCAAGCAGAACAATTTAAAAAGATAATTCTATTATACTAATAGAAATTTTGTTTTTGAGAACAAGTTATTTTTGTCGGCGGTGGAAACAAATGTTTCTCCCAAATCGATCACGGCGGTCCGCGTAATTGTGTACTACACAATCACATGGACTGCACAATCACACGGACCGCTGTGATTGATTTGGAGAAAACATTTGTTTCCGCCGGCGGTAGAAAGAATATTTTCTCTTTGTTTTTACCCTCAAACTACATGTCTTCACCACTATTTGGATGGTTTCAATATATATTTTGTTACACATCTAACTCTTTAGTCGTTCGACATTTTTCTTATAAAAACAACCATAATTGAAGTATCTAGAACATTGGGGGAAAAAAAAAAAAAAACTGAAACTCTTTCTTTTACAGGCAACGAAGATACAAATTAATCCGATCTTGGTCCAATTAGATTTTAGGTCCCTCAAATATAGTTTTCGCTACAGTCCGGATTGCGACTTTAAGAGCATTCCGGACTGCGGGACACTCGTGTCCCTGGGGGCTCCCGCCTCCATACCCCCGGTACTGCTGAAGGTTGTCTGCACCCCAACATAGTTTGGATTTTGGAACGAAACAAATCTGCTGGGAGTTCCTCTGGTTGGCTGTAGACCTTTATGGAGAGAGAATTTAATAAATGCATCTCTACCAAATTACCATGCACCGTAACGATCTGTCTTCAACAATTCAAGTGAAAGAGATGCACCATTAATTCGATAGTAGAGTATTTGTGAGAATCCACGCATAGTTTTAAATGGCCAGATCTCTTCTCTCTTGTTCCTCTCGGTTGTTGTATGGAGAATTGTTGCAACTTGCATCCGAAAATTGAATTTGTGTGCAGAATTGTTGCGTGCCTAAATTGGATTCCCCAGATATTAATGGCTTGTTGTATGCCTAAGTTGCGTTCTCTATGTGAATGAATTACACCTACATATCTTCTCGGGGCCCGAGGTTCTTGTCGTGCAAACTGTGTTGTGCTCATCTGAGCTATCCATCACTGCAATTAACGATTCATTTTGGACTTTTCGGTGTGAGTGTTACTCTGTTTCATTTTCGTTACAGAGTGATACTCTGTTGAAGAGGTTCTTTGTGGATCAACGCTTGTCAAATGCTGCTGCAAAGGAACTATGGACGTCCAGTTGAAGATTAAGCGAACCCATTTATAGTCAAGTCAATTTGTAAACCTTTCGATTTACTCAAATGAAATAAAAGATTAAAAAATGCTATGGGTAATCAATCATGCTCACCAAGCTAATTCTTCCGAGCAAGAGTTAGACTCTTCTGTGTAAAAGTTGAACTCTTTTGTGTAAGAGTCAGCGTCTATTTCTGTACATGAGTTGTGTACCCATTACATTTTTCTTCGCTAGACACAGAATGTATAACTGAAGGCTAAACATTTACTCGGGCATAATTCAAAATTTCCAAGGCACCTAGCGGCTCCAAAGATTTTGAATAGGGTGTTTAAAAATTAATTTTACCCTACTAGCTCTATTAATTAGCCATATATGCACAATTTTTTATATATTAGTGTGAATAATGTGATCAATTAACACGAAAATACATAAGAAATCACCATTGCATGGTCTTGGCAAATTCTAAATTTTAGGCCAAGCAAAATTAAATGGCGCGCATAGACACATTACTTTTATTGTAGGAAATTATGTGACAAATAGGTTCACAAGGATTTTTTTTTGGAGGGTCTGGTGTTCAAATATTTATTTATGTGTGGGGGTTCAAATTATTTTAAGTTGGGTATTCAGAAAGAGTAGACTAAAATAAAATATGAAAATATTACATGTATTCTGTACAGAAAAAAAATATAGTGTTATCAAGTGAACACCCAGAATAGTGTGAAGCCGCTTACAGCACTCTTGAAACTAAAAGAACACTTTAGTACTCAAATAATTGAAAGCAGAGCCACAACGCAAAAGGTGATCACAGTACAGAAAAACCATTGCAACTTCTTTTTTTTTTTCTTTTTTTTTTGGACAGAAAATCATGGGCGGCTTTACCTGTACTTGAGAGGGTTCGAGTGGCATTCAAAAAAAACCACTAAATTTTTGTAAATTTTCAAATGTAATTGGATTTTTTTCGTTATTATTTGCACTAGACCATTTGTCTGTAACCATGATGAAAATCTACTTAAATTTGAGAGTACGTAAACAATATAGGTCATCAAAACAAAATTAATCAGGCCCAGTAGAAGCCAACATTAGAAACCGAAATGAACTATCAAAATGAGATAGAGTGAGTAATAAAATAGAAACCATAGCAACTTCCGAACTCGAAACCATTACAACCATAGCCATTAGCCAGTGACAGAACATTGGATTAGATGGCATCAATTCAAACTTCCAAACTAGAAACCACATAATAAAAAGCAAAATTAGACAATGTAGCATTACTAGACCAAGACACATCCTTTGAAACCAACCAAATGACATGATCAATGAGATGAACTCAAGCATCGTTTGTCCCCGTGCCTCCAAGGAAGATACTTGTTAACACCATGTTTGTCTGCAAAGTTGCCTTTAACAGCTTCAAACCCTTAAAAAAGAAGGGCAGGCTCATTGGTAGTACTAATAAATACCAATGGAAAACTAGAATCATAAAGGAAAAACATATGACAATTGACAGAATATAAATGTAACCTGTTAAAAATTTATTTGTTGTAAAAAATATTCACATATAAAATATTCATTCCCATCATCTTGCTTCAATATAAAACACTAAAAATTGTGGCTTAATTTAGATGACAACTATTTGAAGATTTTGGGAGGCCATGTGTACTACAAAAACACGGTGTTATTCTTCAAAAAGCGTATTTTACTTCTAGTATTTAAGCATGAGTGATTAATTGACGAAGATGTATAATTTTTCAGTATTAAGTATGTTGATGAATGATTAATATAAAAATGTGTACCTTTGGGGGTATTATGAATAATTAACCTTCGAACACGTGTATTTTTTTTTTTATACTAATACTCTTTCCTCCCGTAAAGATAGTCCAAAAAAAAATCCAATTTTCGAATAAAGGTGCATAACTTCTTGTATTTCTTGATACCAAATTAAAGAACTAACTAAGATTTTTATCCAAAAATTACACGTCGTTTGCTAATAAACTGTCTTTGTGAGAGAGAGGTAGAGAGGATATTAATTTTAGGTACTACCTCCGAATTGGAATTCTGATTCCATCCAACGGACACTAATAAAAGACTCTCCATATATACATATAGATATGAATGGCTGGCATACATACCTCGTCCAATCCGAGATGAACGACTCTCTCCTCCAGCGGACCCGCCGCCTTAAACTCATTTAACAGGGTAATACCAGATACAGTAGACATGGGTAGGGCTGTAAACGAGCCGAATCGAGCCGAGCTTTAGAATATTCAAGTTCGTTCATTAAATTTTTAAACGAACTCGAGCCGAACTCGAACTCAATGAAAATTTGACGAGCCGAGCTCGAGCCGAACTTGCCTAGGTTTGAGTCGAACTCGAACTTGTTCACGAGCCTTAACGAGGAAAAAATATTAGATATTTATGCTCTAATATAAGTCTAGAACTTCAAAAAAAATCTATTTTGTACATAAATAAGTTCATACATGTATAAAATTATAAAAATATATTAGTAAAATTTAAGTTTATAATACTTTTATTAGTTTATACAAGTACAAGTTATAAATTTTTCATTATGTATATGTAAAAGTTTATACATATCCAAGGTTATATAGAAAATTCTTATGAGATATACATATATTCAAAGTTCGCGAGCCTAATCGAGCCGAATATTGTCAAGTTCAAGTTCGGCTCGTTTATTAAACGAGCCTAAAATTGAGGTTCAGGTTCAGTTCGTTTAGTATCCGAATCGAATTCGAACGAGCCTTTACCGAATCGAGCCTCGAATAGTTCACGACCGGCTCAGTTCATTTACAGCCCTAGACATGGGCTTCACCGTCAAGTCTTCCATCACCATGTAAACACAAGTTGGATCCTTAATCGAAAATTTCACATCAAACTGACATAAACTTCGACATTCTATTTCACCGTAATTCAAGATGTTTTTCAGAAGTGGACGCTCATTGAGGAGCTTAAACACGGTTCCAGCGGGCAGACAGAGAAGGCTGTAGAGGAAAGTAACGAAATCTTCCCCAGCTTCTGCGAACAGGAGTCGTTTGCTCTTGGTGTCGATTAGGAGTTTTAGGCTCACAGTCACACCGGAAGTTGCCATTGTGAGAGAGGATAATTGTGGGAGATGGATTTGAAGTTTTATTTATTGGGGAATTTTTAGAAGCTAAGGCCCTGCTTGGATGAGGAGAAAGACACCCTTCAAAAGCTATTAGGGGTCATAAAGGTAGGTCCCATGCATTTGGCTTGGTTTGGTAACTCTAAAATCATCCCCTCTAAGTTTTCACCCCTTCTACATTTTCACCCCTTATGGGGCTTTCTCCCCTATAACTTTTGGGCACCCCTGAGGCTATCCAAAAATTATCCCCCTGTAGAGTGTAGAAAGGTGCGAAAATGACGATTGTAACCCTCCTTATCCCCTTTACCAAGCCCCATCGTCCATCTTGAGGCCCCGATTGGATGGGGCTAAAATTTCAGGGGGATAAGTTATGGAGGGGGGATAAGATAAGAGGGGGTGTTATTTTTGGAGGGTTGGCCCACATTGATGTGATGTTTATGGAAGGGGGATAAAAAAGTAAATGGTTTGGATAATGGATTAAACAGGGGGATAACTTTTGACTTGGTTTGGATGTTTTACAAATAAGAGGGGGTGGATGATGGAAAAAACTATCAAATGACTCTTTTGCCCTTGTGCAATTTTAAACTTGATTATATATTAAATTAAATATATAAATGTAAAATCCAATATATCTAATTAATTTTGGATAATTTGACTTGGTTTGGTTGTTTACTATATTTTTTTCATCTCAATTACACACATACACAGTTTGACCAAGGAAAGAGCTAATTATATACCAAAGGGGTGGGATCCCAGCCATTGGATCAAAGCCCTTAATCAAAAAAATAAAAAATCAAAGGTGATGGTGTATACGATTTAAAAACGGGAAAAAAGATGATGGTGTATTGGATCAAATCTTTATAGATAGATATCTAGGGTGTATTCATCCAGATCTAAAATCCCACCGACCCCTCCTCAATCCACTGTCCACCCTACGCCTTTCTCTGTCTTCATCAAGCAAAATTCACACTCGAAGCATTGCCGAAATCACCAATACTAGTATACATGCCAGACATTTCCAGTGACCATGGAGCAGCGGACAGTACCAAAAGGTGAGTAGATCGATCCTCTCCTGCTCTGATTTTGCTTCATTGTTCTTTTTTTTCTCTCCGTCAACAGCAACGGAATAAGTGGGTGAACTGCGTTTGGCCATGGTGGTTTGTGGTCGTTGGTGAAGGAAGGGGATAAGGAGGGGTTTGATGGTCAAAAAGCCACCCTTCTACTCCCGGATAATTTTGGGGGACCCCAAGGGGTGCCAAAAAATTATCAGGGAGAGAGCCTCTAATGGGTGAAAAATAATCAGGGGATGAATTTTGTTTGCCAAACACAGGTAATGAGTGGGACCCAACCCTTATCAGGGGTGATAATTTTTGGAAGGGAGTTTTAGCTCCATCCAAACGGGCCCTTACACTAGAAAATTCCACAAACAAATACAAAAAACAAAATCAAATTCATCAGAAAATACTTGAGAAAATAGAAATCTGGTACCACAAAAAATTAAATGGCTATGTTGTAACTTAAGGTTAAGTTAATATTTAAAAATATAAAGGATATCATACAATAGAGTGTAATACTATTACTAATACAGAGTAAAAAAAAAAAAAAAATCTTGTCTTGTTATTATATATGTACGAGGTATTGGTTTTTTTTTTTTTAGTTTCTCGGTTGAATATGACAAAAAATTTCAATACTCCTATGAGTAATACTCTAGTTTATTTCCTCTAAAAAAATAATAGTTTATATTTGAATGATATGAGAATCAATTTTGATTTATATACATAATTTTTTTAAAAAAAAATTATGACAACCAACCATTCAAATGTAATTATTTAAAAAAAAACATTTTTTAAGAAAAATTATTCAAAAAAAATTTTTTAAATGAAATAAATTTACATAGCTTGAAATTGTCCAAAATTTATTAAATAGATTAAGTTTTGTAATTATATAATTAATTTAATACATAATTAAGTTTGGTACACCACAAGGGCAAAAGAGTCATTTGATAGCTTTTTTCATCATTTACCCCCTCTTATTTATAAAACATCTAAATCAGGTCAAAAGTTATCCCCCTGTTTAATCATTCATCCAAACTATATACTTTTTTATCCCCCTCCTTAAACATTACATTAATGTGGGCCAACCCTCTAAAAATAATACCCCCTCCATAACTTATCCCCCTCAAATTTTAGCACCATCCAATCAGGGCCTAAGGTGTGAGGGGAGAGGTTCTTTTACGGCAAATCAAGGGGTACATATACCCTTGTACAAACCATGTACAGATGGGTCTCGTGGACCCACAAATGGGTCTCACACAGACGATCCGAGCCGTTCAATCATCTTATAATAATTTTACAAGGGCCCTGGTGAGAAATCAGTTCCATCGGACGTGTGTAAGTGGTTAATCTAAAAATCCCTTGTTTCATACAAATCATTTTGAATGAAACAAGGGGTTTTTGGATCAGCCACTTGCATACGATTCGATGGAGCTAATGGGGCTGATTTCTACATGGTTTGTGCAATGCATGTATACCAGTAGCAAGGTAGGTTCATTATTTTATGCTCCTTGTATTACTTCACAGTTCACATCGGGCTCTGTACTATGAAAACTTTATATCCATCTCAAAATCAATTAGCAATGAGTGGAGAGGTCCCAGCATATATTAAGTGATTACCCATTCCACTCTCAAGCAATGTGGGACAATATTTCTTAACATTCTCCCTCACGTGCAACAACATTTGAGGTCTGCCAAGTGTGACCACTTTTTGGGTTCTATCATCGTGCAGTCTTTTTTGCTGGTCTGTCATCGTGGGGTGTGGGTTGTGTTTTTTTTTTATTTTAATGTGGAGTGGAATAGGTCCCGCTCTGATACCATGTGGAAACTTTATGTCCAATTCAAAACCAATTTGCAATGAGTAGAGAGGTCTCGGCATATATTAAGTAATCACACATTTCACTTCCAAGCAATGTGGGACAATATTTCTTAACAGTCCCCCTCACGTGTAACCGCATTTGAGATCACATTAATTTTTAAACTCTGCACAATAAAGATATGGGATGCATAGCCCGAGCCAATGGAATAATCACTCATGCGAGGATAGGGCTTTACGAAGAGCTGGACAAAGTAGTGGAGGACAACCTAAAATTGACGGGACGGAAAACTAAAGTGAACACATCAAAAGAACTAAAAAAAGCTTGTTGATGTGCCCACAATCTTCAAGGCGAAGTTACTTGTTTTCCAAATGCATGTGCATATATAATTTTCATGACTATTTGTGTTACAATTTCTTCAAGTGAAAGAATCATTTTTCAAAGTTAAAGTTGGTTGTTGTCCGTTGACAATATTATGGTGGGAAAAAATGATTATGCAAATTTAATTAGTGCATTTGTAATTGGAAATATGAGAAGAGTAATGTCTAAATGATAAATTGTTTAGGATATTTAAGCTCTCAAACACTTGTAATAACTTCGTTGCCTTGGAGGGATCTAACCAAAAGCCACTTGGCTCATATCTTCACATGCATAGGCCACTCAATCTTGGTCAATATAGTTTAAAGGTTACTCTACCTATAGCAAATTATCATAGCTAAATCTTAGGTGGCCTGATCAACTCACGTGGTGGAGTCTCCGTCGCCCGAGTCAAGTCTCCTCGTCTCCTCAATTCAATTATCACTTTGGTGTACCCCACAGCGACTTTCTGAAAGAGACGAGCATTTTAACCTTCAGTCTGGCTATGGGTACGGACGTATGCATATGCAAAATACACGAATGCATTTTAATCATTCATTTCAACAAATCAACGGTCCGGATTTTAAACACTCTTTGAGCAGTAAGAGTTAGTTCTTAGCGGTAAAAAAGTAAAGGCCAATCCGAACTGTCGAAAATGCTTTTGGACGGTGAGGATGCATCATCTGTGCATTTGGCGTGCGCATGTCTACGTACGTGTAGTAATTTTGTTTAACCTTCAACTCAGATTTAGACAATAATGTAAAAGACGTCTTCGGGGACCCCATAGTGCAAGGGTGTACTACAAGGTTGAAGGACACATCGAGATCATTCAAAAATGTTTTGGACGGTTTGCATTTAAAAAGAACTCTTCACTCCTTCTTGTAAGAGTTTTTTTTTTTAAATCTGAACCTTCGAGTCTGGAGATGGACCTACAACCCTGTAGTGCACCGCTGCACTACAGGGTCCCCGGGTCCCCAACTACCAGGCTATATCAATTTACATCTTGGAATCACAAGTGCAATTTTGGTCATCATCTTCAAAAAAGAGTGAACATTACCCTCCCATCCTTTGGTTAAAATGATGTAGGTTTCATCACTGCAATATATAATTTTTTGGAAGAATGACATCGCTTTTGGATGTGATTAACATTACTTTCAGGATTGGACCAACACTATTTTAACAAATAGAAGGGTGGGTAATATTCACTCTCTTTTAAATAGGGTGAACAAAATTACACTCCGGAATCACGCTCCGTAACATGCATGCACGTTAAAGAACCATGGCGATTCTAGAATATTTGTGACGATTCCAAAATTATATGCGATGGAGTCAATAAAAATTACAAGCTGATCGAAAAGTGTAGTTAACTTCTACTAGACACAATTCAACAATGTAAATATTTACTTATATGTTTGTCGTGATGTTCTCAATTTAGTAGTATAAAATTTTGTTCCTAGCTAACTCAGATTATATGTTAGATTGTCTACTTGATGAATTCTAAATCAATAAACAAAATGCTACTATTAGAGAATTCATTTTGACACTCCCTTTTTGACATAATTTAAGTGAATTAACCACATGATCACTTCATGAGTGAAAAAGTGAATCAGTCAATAAAAAAAAAAACTAAAAAAATTGCAATTAATTTGAATTATTAGGAATTTTTTATCAGCCACTCAAGTCGATACAAGCTTACTTTTCACGCGCTATACGGTATACAATAACAATAACAGAACCAATCTAGTCTCCAATCATTGGAGGTATGGGCGGAGAATTATTAGAGACAAACCAAACTTTTGGCAATATGCACAAAGTGGTTGTTCTGATTAGAATACTACTGAAACAGTGGCCCCCTAAACCACACCAAAGTTATATAGTGAAAAATAATGTAATAAGGAAATGTATTTTGTAAGAAGATCTGCGCTGCTAGTCAATTGAATGCTTTGTTTAACGTAACTTTTCAAGGATCATTTCATTTGTGGCATGCTTTCAACTTTCAAATTAAACAATATACTCGTAATCACAACTATGGAAGTGTTTAGAAATGTGTTTTCATCATTGAATCCAGAATAGCACAACGCAAAAGTTTGACTGAAAATGAATACCAGTGTTCTAAAGATCGGTCAAGTCGGCCGACTAGTCGGTCCAAAGTCGTTAGTCGGAGGTCCCTCAACTGAATCAAAACCAACTAGTCAGGCAAAAGTCAGAGATTGGTCAACCAAAAATTGCTAGTAATTAGCAGCCGACCGACCTAGAACTGACTAGCGTCTTTTAGAATTTTGGTGAATACATAGAAAAACTTGTGACTTACTTCAAGACTAGAAACCACATAATTAAGTTTGCTAAACATAATTTGGACAAAATGCTAGATACCCCAATCACTAAAAAAAAAAAAACGCCAAAACAAACATTCAAAATTCCAAGCCGCAAAACTTAAGACCCTTCATCATAACGCATTGTAGAAATCCATCAACCCTTACAGCTTACGCCCCAGTGTTCCCGAGGAACACACTTGTTAAAACTTTCTTTGACTCCAAACTTGCCTTCAAGAGCTTCAAACCCTAAACACACGCACACATAAAAAGGGTCAGTACTCAGGTATATACCATAAGGTATTTATCATAAAGATAACACAAGTCCAGTTAATTGATTCTTCAAAACGATACAGCATTAGCGTGGATAATTATTTGCATACCTCGGCCATCCCCATTTGAACCACCCTTTCATCAAGTGCCCCAACATCCTTAACATTGAACTTGTTTAACATAGTAATCCCAGAAATAGTAGACATAGGGATCACCACCAAATCATCCATCACCATATAAGTCACCACACCCTTTACGAATCCTCCTTCACCAGCTTCTGATTCCACTTCCTGCACGACACCCTCGCGAGTAACATAATCCATCTCCCTTGACAGATAGCTGTCGCACCCAGGGCATGCACATAACGTTCCGAACATCACTGACGTACGAGTGAGAATGAGTACAACTCCTATAATTAGGGCACACATAAAACTTTTTGGCAACGATGTTAGAGATGTCGTCGAGTAAAAACAAAGAACTAACACCCGAAGAACCGGTTGGTGCCTTTGGATTCAAGAGGGATTGCTTGGGTTTGTTGGGTTGGAAGTAGGTGTCGTTAAGATTTTCGATGCTGTCATAAAGGTTGCCCAATGTCCCTACCATGCATGCTTTGTTTCGTGAGTAGCTTGACCACGGTTCCAACGGGCAAACGGAGAAGATTGAAGAGGAAATCGACAAAGTCTTTCCCTGCTTCAGCGAAAAGGACTCTTTTGGCCTTAGTGTCAATTAGGAGTTTTAGGCTGACCTTAGCTTTAGAGGATGCCATAGTTGTTGCTCTCTCAAGTACTTAACGTGCCTTGTACATTTGTTGTCAATTTACAGACCTTTACGCAGAGAGAGCTTGTTTGGGGTAACTAACACGTTTACCAACCCACATGACTGTCCATCTTCAACCTCTCCATTCTCTCTTGCTTGTTATATGGAGGATTGGAACAGACAGACATAACGATTTCTTGCATTGCCTAAATTGGCTTCCCAATGCACGGAGAAGATTGTGCTCGTTTGGTGTGCACGGGACAAGAAAAAATCACTTTGGTATTTTTTTCAGCAGTCGTGTATCGAACGGGCACAACGCTAATTGATAAAATAGATAGTTGATAAAAAAAAAAATCACATTGGTGTTTTTTCCGGCCTTGTGTATCGAACGGATACAACGCTACTCGATAAAAAAAATCACATTATTATATATGTTTTTTTTCCGGCCGGTGTATCGAATGGGACGAATTAACATCATACTGAAGGACTTCAAAACCAATTGAAAATAGCAAACATCCATTCAAATATTTTCTTACAGTAATTGTTTATTGTTTTGTAAGTGCTTCTAGTAGACGAAACAAAAGATACTCCGTATCACTTAAAAAAGTAGCACAACACGAATTAATTTTAAAAAATTTTAACAAGACAAAATTTTAGAAAATTAGAATTTGGGATATGTAATGTTGCAAAACATATTTTCTATAGAGTATGTATTAATATTACAACAACAATAACATAACCCATTTAGTCCCCAATAATTGGGGGTATGGGCGGGGGAAGGATAGGAGACAGACCTAACCTTTGGCAATAAATGCACAAAGTGGCTGCTCCCAGAATACCACTGAAACAGATGATTGGAAGGGACTGACAGCTGTGGACTTTTACATTCCAAAATTGCCTTCCCAATGACAGTTATTTACCTTACCTCCCAGTACGAGAGTATTCTGTTTTCCGATATGACAGTTATTTTCCTTTCCTCCCGGTATGAGAGTACTCTGTTTCTACTCCCTACACCGCCTCAATACTTATAGCTGGGCACTATTCCTCGGCTACGCAATTTTTTTTATCTAAGTGCCTACTGGAAAGGGAAAAAAGATAAAGAGAGAGAGAGAGAGAAAAAAAGTGATAGACAGAGAGAGAGAGAGATGTTGTAGTGGGTTTGGAAAAAATAATCCTGTGTGGTTGCACACTAGTGGGATTATTGAATAGAAAAATAAGGGTAAAGTTAGAATATAGAGTCTGATTTTATGAATTTTTGATAAAGTGGCTTGCTAATTTATAAAAGTTGTTTTTGAGATTAAATTTGATGTTTTTTTTATTCTTGTCGTACTGCTTTTCTACCAATTCTCCTAAAACCAATTGATAGTAGGAAAGGTTTCAATTAAGTCTTTTATGGCATTCGACATCGCACCCGCAAATCTGTTTTTAGAGCGGTCACAGGGAGTGGCATTGTGTATCCAAATCCATGGGAGCACTCCGGGCCCAACAATCCCTCCCTCATGATGACGCTCCCGTGACTCGAACCCACGACCTCCTGGCTCTGATACCACTTGTCGGACCGCTTTTCCACCAACTCTCCTAAAACCAATTGATAGTAGGAAGGGTTTCAATTAAGTCTTTTATGACATTCGACATCGCACCCGTAAGTCTGTTTTTAGAGCGGTCGCAGGGAGTGGCATTGTGTATCCAAATCCATGGGGACACTCCGGGCCCAACAATTGAAGCTGATAGGGATGCCCTAAGTGAGAAGACGTTTAACACAGGTAGTATTTCAATTTTCAATATTGACTCCAATAACTCTTGCCAACAAGCACAATTGGCTGGCTTTGGGGGCTTTTTCTTGGATTTTTCCGAAATATTTTGGGTTTAAGTTTTTATTTTTTATTTTCTCAAAACATATGTAAGTGAGTCTTCGGTTTGGTTTGATTGGAAGTAGGTTTCGTTTGGGTTTTGGATACTTTGGTAGAGGTTTCCCAAGGAGCCCACCATGGTTTGTTCTGTGAGGAGTCTCACCACGGTTCCATTTTTGTTGAAACTGGTGAAAGTCCTAAAATGATTAAACCCGAATTTCAAGGCATGTCGTCTTCACATTATCAAATACTAATATTTTGGAGTTTTTTTTTAAATATAAGATTTTCTTCGTTATTATCCGCACTTGGATCATTTGTCTGTAACCACATAAATGAAAATCTACTTAAATTTGTGAGTAACAAAATTAATCAGGCTCAATAAATTTTTAGCCAAGTAAAAAAATTTATTAGATTTTTAGTCAAGTAAAAAGAGATAGAGTTTTGCATTATAAGTATTTTACGTACGATTTTGTTACGCTAAACTAAAATCCTGAAGCCGCCGTGCGGAGAAACCAGTAAACCATTCCAACTTCCAAACTAGAAACCATTGCAATTTGCAACCATAGCCAGTGACAAAGCATTGGATCGGATGACATCAATTGAAATTACCTTCCAAACTAGAAACCATATATAAAAAGAAAAATTATACAACGTTAGCATTACAAAGTACTAGACCCAAACACATCCTTTGAAATTAACCAACCAAATGACATGGTCAAGGAGATGCACTTGAAGCATCGTTTGTCTCCATGCCTCCAAGGAAGACACTTGTTAACGCCATGTTTGTCTGTAAAGTTGCCTTTAACAGCTTTAAACCCTTAAGAAAGCACAGGCTAATTGTCAGTACAAATAAATACGAATTGAAAACTAGAATCACAGACGAAAAACATAGTAATATTGACAAAATATAAAATGTAATGTACTACAAATGAATTTTTTGAGAAAAATATTCATTCCCGTCATTTCGCTTCAATACAAAACAGTAAAAAATTGTCGCTTCAAGATTTTACAGTGGCGGCTCCAGAAAATGAGAAAATCGTAGGGTGTTCAAAAAATTTACGATGTGCTAATACGAGTAGCATACCTCGTACAATCCGAAATGAACGACTCTCTCCTCCAGCGGACCCACCTCGTTAGCCGTGAACTCAGTTAACAGGGCACTACAAGATACAGTAGACATGGGCTTCACCGTCAAGTCGTCCATCACCATGTGAAGACGATCTGAACTAATTGGTGCTGTCCTTGAGTCTACGGATCCGAACACAGGAGC
Organism: Vaccinium darrowii; assembly: GCA_020921065.1. Classification (NCBI taxonomy): domain Eukaryota; kingdom Viridiplantae; phylum Streptophyta; class Magnoliopsida; order Ericales; family Ericaceae; genus Vaccinium; species Vaccinium darrowii. Next base: position 5,895,817 of record CM037160.1, read on the forward strand.
ACTTATCGATCCGAACGCAGGAGTACTTTGCGGTGCAAAGTTGCATAAACTTTGATTTTCGACGCGGTCGTCGTCCAGAATTGGACGCTTATTGAGGAGCTTAAACACTGTTCCAGCGGACAGAGAGAGAAGATCGTGGAGGAAAGTAACGAAGTCTTTCTCAGCTTCTGCGAACAGGACTCGTTTGTTCTTGGTGTCGATCAGGAGTTTTAGGCTCACAACAAAACCGGAAGTTGCCATTGTGAGAGGGGGGTACGTAATTGTGGAAGAGCTGGACAAGGTTATTAAGGAAGTGGAGGACGAACCTTTTAATTGACGGGGCGGAAAAAGTAAAGAGAACACGTCAAACTTTTACGGTGTGGAGCAAAGCCGCTACTTTTTTTAGGTCAATTTTTTTTTTTTTTTTATGAATGCGGCTACATGTACGGATGCGTGAGTACACGATATGCATGGATGACTATTCGCACAAATAGTTTATTTGAAATTCGGATCATTGATTTCATGCACGGACGGTCAAGATACACCGTCCGTGCATATCGTGTACGCAAGCGTGCTTACGCCAAGTTTTTTTTATTTTTTACTAGTACTATTAATATTTAGGAATCCATACAGGCCATATAAAAAGTGAGAGTTGCATAAGTTAACCTTCTAAGAAATGTTAAATATGAGAAAATTTGGTGTTATTTTAAGTTTGGAAAAAAGAACTTTCCAATATTCCTTGGGGGAATTTATGTTCCGAATTGAAAGCCTTGAAAAAATTTTCACCACGATAAATTCAGGGGTACGGACCCCCATGTACAGACCATGTAACGATCGGCTTCGGGTGGGTCCCACAAGATCGATCCGATCCGTTCATTCATCTCAAAATTAAATACCGAGCGGGCCCACGTAAAAATCAACTCAATCAGACGTTCCTAAGTGCTCAATCCAAAATCACCTCATTTCGTTCAAAAAATGGCCGATCGAAATTTGATTTTGAGATGGATGAACGGCTCGGATTGGTTGGGATCGACAGGGAGGCCCCCGGCGGCCGGCACTGGTCAATGCACTATTGGTGCACCCCCATATGTACGAATAGAACAGTTCTTTTCACCAAAAGAACTAAAAAAAAAAAAGCTTGTTCATGATGTGCTCACATACTTGAAGGCGAAGTTATTACTTTTAGGATTTTCATCAAAAGAACTAAAAAGAGCAGCTTTCCAACTAAATGATACTTGTCGGTCTCATCCCTACAATATATATTGTGTAAGGACCGGATGACATCAGTTTTTGATGTGATGACATTACTTATAGGATTGGACCTATACTATTTCAACCAATAGAAGAGAGTATAATGTTCACTCATTTTTAAGGAGGGTGAACAAAATTACACTCCAAAATCGCTCCGTAACATGCACCTTAAAGAACCATAGCGATTCTAGAATTTTTGTGACAATTCCAAAATTATGTTCAATGGGGTCAATACAAATTACAAGCTGATCGAAAAGTATAGTTAAATCTACTAGACAAAATTCAACAATGTAAATATTTACTTATATGTTTGTCATAATGTTCTCAATTTAGTATAAAATTTTGTTCACAAGCTAACTAAGATTATGTTAGATTGTCTGCTTGATGAATTCTAAATTAATAAACAAAATGCTATTAGAGAATTCATTTTGACACTCCCTTTTTTGACATAATTTAAGTGAATTAACCACGTGATAACTTCACGAGTGAAAAAGTGAATCAATCAATCACACAAAAAAAAAATTTGAGATTAATTTGAATTCCCTATTAGCAATATTTTATCAGCCGCTTAAGTCGATACAAGCTTACTTTTCATGCCAAAGCTATACGGTATGCAATAACAATAACAGAATTCATCTAGTCCCCAATCATTGGGGGTATGGGCGGTAGATGATTAGAGACAAACCTAACATTTGACAATATGCACAAAGTAACTACTCTCAAAATACCATTGAAACAATAACCCCTATACAACGCCAAAGTTATACAATATATAGTGAAAAATAATGTAATAAGAAAATGTATTTTGCAAGAAGATCTACACTGGTAGTCAATTGAATGCTTTGTTTAACGTAACTTTTCAAGGATCATTTGTGGCATGCTTTCAACTTACAAGTTAAACAATAAACTCGTAATCAGAACTATGGAAGTGTTTAGAATGTGCATGCTTGCAACATTAAATCCAGAATAGCACAACAAAAAATTTATAATAACCAAATGACTAAAGGTGAATACCAGTGTTCTAAAGATCGGTAAAGCAGGCCGACTAGAGTCGCTAATCTGAGGTCCTCGATTTAATCGAAACCCGACTAGTTAGGCAAAAGTCAGCGATTAGTCGGCCAAAAATTACTAGTTGGTAGTCGACCGACCTAAAACCGACTAGCATCTTTTAGAATCTTGGTGAATACATAGAAAAACTTGCGACTTCCTTCAAGACTAGAAACCACATAATTAAGCTTGCTAAACATAGTTTGGACAAAACGCTAGATTCCCCAATCACTAAAAGAAAAAGAAAAAAAAAAACATTCAAAATTCCAAACCGCGAAAATTAAGACCCTTCATCATAATGCATTGTAGAAATCTATCAACCCTTAAGGCTTACGCCTCAGTGTTCTGGAGAAACACACTTGTTAGAACTTTCTTTGATTGCAAACTTGCCTTCAAGAGCTTCAAACCCTAAACACACACACAAAACTTTTTGGCAACGATGTTAGAGATGTCGTCGAGTAAAAACAAAGAACTAACATCCGAAGAACCGGTTGGTGCCTTTGGATTCAAGAGGGATTGCTTGGGTTTGTTGGGTTGGAAGTAGCTTTCGTTAAGATTTTCGATGCTGTCGTAAAGGTTGCCCAACGTCCCTACCATGTTTTGTTTCCAACGGGCAAACGGAGAAGATTGAAGAGGAAATCGACGAAGTCTTTCCCTGCTTCAGCGAAAAGGACTCTTTTGGCCTTGGTGTCAATTAGGAGTTTTAGGCTGACCTTAGCTTTAGAGGATGACATAGTTGTTGCTCTCTCAAGTACTTAACGTGCCTTGTATATTTGTTGTCAATTTACAGACCTTTACGCAGAGAGAGCTTGTTTGGGGTAACTAACACATTTACCATCTTCAACTTCAACTTCTCCATTCTCTCTGGCTTGTTATATGGAGGATTGGAACAGACAGAAATGGCAATGGCATTTCTTCAGAGAAAACTCTGTTGCACTCTTGCACATTTTAAACTAGATTGTACTCGTTTGGTGCACGGGACAAAAAAAAATTACTTTGGTATTTTTTTCCGGCAATCGTGTATCAAACGGGCACAACGCTAGTTCATAAAATATATAGTTGATAAAAAAAATCACATTGGTGTTTTTTCTGGCCTTGTGTCTCGAATGGATACAACGCTACTCGATAAAAAAAAAAAATCACATTATTATATATGTTTTTTTCCGGCCTGTGTATCGAATGGGACTAATTAACATCATACTGATGGACTTCGAAACCAATTGAAAATAGCAAACATCCATTCAAATATTTTCTTACAGTAATTGTTTATTGTTTTGCAAGTGCTTCTAGTAGACGAAACAAAAGATACTCGGTATGATTTAGAAAAGTAGCACAATGCGAATTAAATTTAAAAAAAAAAAAAAACTTATCCCCAAACTCTCCTTCCCCTCCCCCCGCGCCCGCTCTCCCTCTGTCTCCATGCTTCCCCCACTTTATTCTCCCCCTCTCTCTTGTTTAATTTCAAAAATTACAAAAGGCAAAATTCTAGGAAATTAGAATTTGGGATATGGAACGTTGCAAAACATATTTTATATAGAGTATGTATTAATATTAATAATATTGATTGATTGATTGATGTATTGATTGATTGATTAATAATGAAGTTGAAGCTTTGAACGGGTCACATGAAGTTGAACTTCAAACACACTTACTCTCTCTCTCTCTCTCTCTCTCTCTCTCTCTGTGTGTGCAGGGAGGATTGGAAGGGATTGACAGCTGTGGACTTGTTACATTCCTAAATTGCCTTCCCAATGACAGTTATTTACCTTTCCTCCCGGTATGAGAGTACTCGGTTTCCCGGTATGACAGTTATTTTCCTTTCCTCCCGGTATGAGAGTACTCTGTGTCTCGGTATAAGACTTTTCGAGCTATCATCAGCACGATCCTATCTTTTATTTTGGAGTATAAAGTTTGGAAATGCTATATTTTGTTTAAAAGCACTCAAATCAGTCGGCCATATATAGCTCCATGATGGAGGTATATATTTATAAAATACACAATGAATTATTCAAATCATGATGATAATATCTCAAAAGAGGCTAACTGAGGTTTACTCCAACCCCGTAATGCTTTGCTACACTAAAGAGATCCAATCCACGTCCCTCTCAACTGGTCACAAAGTCGTGGTGGAGTCGTGCAATTGTAGGTAGGTCTTGCACAAATATGTGTGGTTCAATATGCAATACGGACATGACACAATACGGATAAGGGGATACGAGAAAATCCAAAAAATAGGACACGGATACAGCCAGGATACGTTAGATTAAAAGACATTTTCATAGGTTTTTAGCATTGCATTACCCATAATAACAAGAACAATACTACAACTATTGTATTTTTCTTATGCAATATGGTTGTGTGTAAGACTGTGGTTACTTGCTCATTTATTGAAGTATTATTCTACCAAACACGTGTATGATCAAAAAAAAGTTCAAAAACCATTAAGAAAGGGGATACTTCTCATAATCTTAGTACGTCTCTCCTTCTAGAATGTAAGTTAAGTGCAACTACGCGATAAGTGTCACAAACTTAGGGCATCTTTATCACACTTAACAAATTGTTGAAAAGTTAAATTTGATGAGTGAAATGTAATAAAACCCTTCAAAATCAAACTTAACAAATATTTTACAAATTTACAAAACTTGTAACTTTGCTACAGTGCCGCACCGTGCGGCACTATTCACACACCTTTTGTTTTTTTATTAATTTCTTCCGGTTGGGGTTGCTGTGCGTCAGAAAAGAGGGAGGGAGGGGAACACGTGGTCCACTGCTATGCTTTACTGTACCACATCTCACCAGGCTAATTTGTAAAAGGAGAACACGTGGTCCCTAGCTTTCATAGGGAGAGTTTTTTTTTTTTTTAATAGATTTGAGGGGAATAGTTTAATATAGTAAAGTTAAAATAGAGAGTCTGACTTTGTGAGTTTTTAATAAAGTGACTTGCTAATTATAAAAGATGTTTTTGAAGTTAAATTTGGTAAAAATTTTGGTGCTCCAGATAAGGATGCTCTTAATTTCATAAAAGCTTGGATACATGACTTAAAGTATCCATAAAGTATCCGATACTTCGAGAACTAAAAAAATAATTTTTTATATTAACGATACTTCTAGGATACGTATTCACAGGTATCGGGGAGTGTCGATATCCGATACGGACATGTCTCCCATCAAGAAGTATCTATTCTTCATAGCCAGAAACACTAAACAGTTTTTCTTGGTAAGGAAGGATTCATGAACAAAATCAGAAGACAAAATCTTCTTCCGCGTTCCCTTCTAAGTTCTAACTTGTGCGAACTTCATCAAAAAGATTCAAAAACCAACATCAAAAAATCAACCTAAATGCACTTTTTAACCGGGCTTCAAGTCAAATATCATCATCCATGGATATCTTCATGCTATGCTGTCGATACCTTTACCTTCGTGTCCAGAAATATACTGGTTAAAACTGTCTTTGACTGTAGAGATGCTTTGAGTAATTTCAAACCCTAACAAAAACCAAAGATATTAATAATAATTTAGTACAGCTTCAATGAAAATTAGAATAACTACCGAATAATATTGTTTTCGTATCAAACGAAAATTTAAGGAAATTATCATTCATAAGAATTACGTGCAAAATTCTCTGCGTAACAAATTTCCAAATGCGTATCATGCAATAAAAACTTCGCCTAATGTGAAACTACAATGTATACAATCTGTGTTCTAATAAAGATTGCAATGATGGAATCTCGTAGTAACCAAAAAAGAGAGGGAAACGTCAATACCTCATCCATCCCAAAACTCACCACCTTCTCCTCCAAAGCTCCAAGATTTGTAACACAATGCGTGTGCAAGTCAAAAAAACATATCGTAAAATGACTCAGTTAACCAAAAAAGTGGCATTTATACACGTTCAAGGGCCTTCATTTTTCTTTTTTTCTTTTTTGGAAAATGAAGTGTCTTTAAGAATGTGGGGGCACAAAACATATAAAATACCGCCACAAAGAGAATCAATATAATTGTATAACCAGATAATGGCACTTTTCTCAAGAGCATAAAAGAAATGAAACCTGCAATATAAATAGAGAAGCCACCAGTAACTGTTCCCTTGGAACAAAAGAGTTAACCAAAAGAAAACTCGATAGATGTAGTAGAACCTTGTGAGTTGTGAGCGAAGAATGAAAGAAGAGTACTTCCTTGTAGATTTCATGGCTTTTTATATTATAATTTCGAATTTGGCACTTGCTTGCTACTTCTTTTCAAAAAAGCTAATTGTTACAGTGTGCGATTGGCTCTGGATTGGTGATGGAAAATCACGAAACGAGGATTGAAAATGAGGCGTGACTGATGGACTGTATGATCATACATTCTTGGAGACAACAACCAACTTTTAGGGAGAAAAAGAATTCCCAGAGTGTAGGAAAGCAATTTTGTTTGGCCTAAATGGTATTCTGAAAGCAACTTAGGTTCGGTGTAGTAATCTTACAATTTTACCCAAACAGTAAGTTTTAACTCCATCGTCAAAAACAGATTAAAAACTACTCCATATTTTCTCCTTTATTAGACAATGGTGGAAATTATTTTTGTGACAGCTCCAAGAAATTTTCCACGGTTCTCTCAATGAATAGTAGTAATATCCTTTGTCCCCCTTTGGACACTCTGTTTTACGCCCAGAAATGATCACCAATGAGAGATGGCTATATGTCTCCATTAACCCAAGACGAGATTGTCACAAAATCAAAAGGAGATGATTAAATTAGAAGATGTGCATCCACAAAAAGAGCTCATGGAATTTCATTGCTACACAAATATGGGTTATATGGAGGTAGTGGGCGCGAACCTTCACATTGTGCCTTGGTAGAAATATACACAAGGTGCAGACATAAAAGTTGGGTAAAAACAAGCATGGCAACAAGTGATGCAAATTATGGAATTAGAGGGAGCAAATGGTGGACACAAATAAAGGGGAAATAGGACGGTTCTTTGCTCGTGCGATCAACTGTCATGGCTTTCCCTATAAAACCAGGAAAAACTGAAGAGATATGGGTACCCGACCACACCAACAATGCTTCTACTTTATGAATTTCAATTTTCTTTGGGTCCAACACCTCTATTTTCGTGCAAATTTCCTTTACCTTGTTCAAGCTCTAATTCTTTGACTTTTGAGTGATGAATTACTCAAAATCCATAGCATTTTCTATCACTATTACATTTCTTACAATTGAGCCTGCACTCGTTTTCTTTCTCCCTCATTTAAGGAGCCAAAAATACTACGGACCAATACTAATGTGCACAGATTCGGACACAAGCGCTTATCATGCATGAACCACGTGTATACGCAAAGTTCTAAAACTCGCTAGGTGTTCCCATGGCGGTCGGGCACCTTCTAGCTTCCAGGGCCGAGTACTCAGCGCCTAGTCAGGCAATTAATCGGGATAGTCGGGATAGTCCATCTAGTCGGGCTAGTCGGCGAGGGTCCTTCTAGTGCCTAGGCGGCGAGTACTCAGCCTTCCAGACCTTCTTTTAGAACACATTCGGACCGGTAGGAACACACCAAGTAGGAAAAAATTTGCACCCCCTCACCAAAAGAGGGTGAACAAAACCTTCACCCTGATTGGTTAAAATGGTGTGACATCCACAGAATCAATGCACTTTTTGGTAAGCATAATATTACTTTGTGGTGGGATCCACACCATTTTTGGTGGATCCCACATCATTTCAACCAATCAAGGTGAAGGTTTTGTTCGCCCCCTGTTGGTGAGGGTGAACAAACTTTTTTCCCACTAGGTCTCGGTCTATGCAATTTCTTATGTGTCCGGAGAATTTGTGAAGTCATCTTAGTCGGGGCACAAACAAAAACCAGCAGGATTGCGCACAATTCACTTGTTCAGAAACAAATGTTTTCACACCCCGGTCCCCGCCTTCATTCCACAAAAGCTGGACAAAGGGTCTCTATAGTGATTTAATTTTGTTCACCCTCTAATTACCTCCCTTTTATTGGGTGAGCTAACGTGGATCATACAAAAAGTGATGCCATCCTTACCAAAAAAGAAAAGGGAATTGCAAGATGAAACTACACCATTTCAACCAATAAGACAAAAGGTAATGTTCATCCTTATTGGGTGAACAAAATCACACTCGTCTCCATAGTGCGACAATACACTATGGGGCGTAGGACTCCTTGGTGATATTTCAGTCTGTAGAGGTCTTAAATTGGACATTGATAGCTACGTGATCAAGATAGATTTATCTCGATGTTGATTTATCTCTACCTTGCAGGTCGTTACCTCCAGGACCTATAATTAGTCGAGGTGCACTTTATTAGTGCAAACTGTGCAGACATCTAGTTATTTAAAAATTAGATTTATCTCACAGTACATTATTTTAAGAGTTATACTGAACATAAACATTTTCGTAATGAAATCAGAATTTTTAAAAAAGAATAAAACAATTCGGATTAGTTACCTGTGACAGCTTCCACACTTGTACACCCTCTTGACCGCCGGTGCCGGCACGGGAACATCGTCGTCGGGGAGGAGTGGAACCTCCTTCTAACTGACCGCCGCCTTAGGTTTCAGCAAAACCTCCTTGTTCTGGTTTGGTTGCATGTAAATTTCGCTCAGGCTTTCGATGCTACTGTAGATGTTCCCGACTCACCCGGCCATGCTTTCGGCGGTGAGGAGGCGTACGACGGTGCCGACGGAAATAGAAAGGAAGGTGAAGAGGAAATCGACGAAGTCCTTTTCGGCCTCAGCGAAGAGGACCTTGTTGTTCTCGGTGTCGATTAGTAGTTTCAAGCTCACTTCTTTGGAGGAGGACGCCATGAGTGAGTGATTGAGTCGCTACCTTTGATCAAGGCGGGGTGGGGTTTATAGGGTTTTGGAGATGACGGTTACGGAATGTGTGTGGGTCCCACAGAGCATGTGGATCCCACAGAGGATTGGACGAGGGCCTTGTTCGTTTTGGGTTTTATGATTTGGTTTTTCTCAATCATTATCCAATCATTACTTCTATTTTCAAATATTATTCTCATTTTTCTTTGTATCTCTCTATAATCATTATACCCTACTTTTACTTATTATCCATATTTCTCTATCCAATCATTACCAAAACCCAAACCCAAAATCTAAACCAAACACAATCGTCGGTTACAGAATGAGTGTGGGTCCGACAGAGCATGTGGATCCCACAGAGCATTGGACGATTTTAATCCGGACCAGTCTTCTATTCAGTTCGGTTCAGTTCGGGGTCGTGACTAATGATTGTTCATTGTGTAGAGCTCATCGGATACTTCATTTCAGTAAAAAATTAGTTTGATCGAACATCGACGGGTAAATGAACGAAACTGGTTTTTACAAGAAAGATGGGACAACAAAAAATAATTTGAAATGGAAATTGCCCTTTTCTATATTTGTACAAATCTGTTTCGTTCATGTACCTATCGATGGCTAATTTGAAATGGAAATTGCCTCTCCCAATGAACACTCTCTCTCTCTCCCGCCGATCCCCCTCTCCTCACTCCTAATAGATTCAAACCCTTCCTCTCCGGTCTCCGTCCCCTTCTTCCATTTCACTTTTCACTTCTTCCTCCATGGATCTCCTCTGTGGGTTCCGATTCACTCATTCTTTTGGCCTTGGCGAGGTCAGATCTGGTGGAGTGGTGGCGGGTTGGGTTCGGCTAAAGTTCCTCCGGCGAATAAATCGCTGGAGTCGACGGTGGCGGCTCGGATGACATCGCTCTTAGCCGGAGTTTTTTATTTTGTTCTGTTTTTTCTTGTATTTTGTTTTTCTTTTCTTCATATCTCCTTCTGTGGGATTATTATACCCTTGTGTGGGTTTACTTTGATTTCATCTGTGCTTATGCTTAGGATTGAGCTGGGTCTTTCTTTGGAAATTCTCTACTGCTAGATCTAGACAAGACTCTATGCCGGCACAAAGTGTTGGTCTGCCTTGGCAGATGTGTCTGGAGTCGGTCAGCCTGTTAGTGCTTGTAGCCGTGCTCATGTCTTGATGTTTGTGATTTTGGTTCATTTCTGTATCTTGTGATGAAATCTTTTGCCTTCGGGTTGGTTGAATGAGAATGCTTGACGTCTTTCAAAAAAAAAAACAAACTATTAAGTGGATGATATATGAATGGCCCAAATTATTTTTGTGAGCCCAGAAGGGGTCCAAAAATTCCCAAAACTAAACCAAATTAACCATGTACAAACTGGTCAAGAGACTGGTCCTTTTAATCCATCTATGGATGGATCTACTTAATTTGATTGGTGACCGTATCATCTTCTCTAAAAACACCATGTCTCATCACACCACCACGCTTGTTCCACATGTTATCACCCCATATGCCTATTTTATCGCTTCACCTTCACTACAAGATTATTTCTTTCGTACCTTTTAGGTTGATAAGTGAGTTGAATTATTGAGCAGAAGCGTTAACAAACACATAAAACGATTGTGGTTTATGCTATATAATTGAACAAACCAGAGATGAGAGAGAGAAAGAGCAATCACAAAGAACACAGATTTTACGTGGTTCGGCAATGAAAACCTATTCCACGAACAGTCAGATAATTGGGGGTTTCACTAATCAGAAGAGAATCAGATGCCTAAAGGCTACTAATGAGCTCACAAAGCTTGTCTCTTTTTGCCTCGCACAGAAACCAAATGTGAAAACAATACAATACCAAAAAAATCCCTAAAAAAAAAAAAAATCATTCATAGGGTTGCTGTACGTCGCCATGGTCCGAACCGTACCCCCGAGGCCCCGATGGTCTAGACTCTAGGCCACGCCTACCCGCGCCAAAACATGCCACCAAGTCTAGGGGACCAATTCTATAGTTCAATGGCGGGGGACTTGTTTGTCAAATGCTGTTGGATGGACAAACTACGCTAAGAACAAAAGAAAACATTTGCCCTCCTTAGGGCATCCTTATCAGGAGTACCAAATTTTACACCAAATTTAACTTCAAAAACACCTTTTACAAATTTAGCAAGTCACTTATTCAAAATTTCCAAAATCAGACTCTCTATCCAAACTTTACTATCCCCTCAAGTCTGATAAAAAAAAAAAAAACCATTCTCATAAAATATTATTCTCCCCGTTTGGGGAGTTGTGAGTGCCACTGTAGCCTTTAAAAAATTACTAAACGTGTGAGTGGAATAGAGAAAAAGAGGGAAAAGCAAAAAAAGGCTGACAGGGACGTACGAAACCGAGGGAGAGAGAGAGCAAAGTACTGGTGAACAGTAGGTTAACTTGTGAACAGTAGGTTAACATATCAGATGCGTTACTGTAGCACAGTTACATTTTTAGCAAATTTGTGAAACATTTGTTAAGTCTGATTTTGGAGGGTTTTGTTACATTTCACTCATCAAATTTAACTTTTGAACAATTTGTTAAGTGTGATAAGGATGCTCTTAGTTCTCACATTGGGGAGGGAGGGAGGGACAGCAAGACTCAGGATAGAGTATCTGTTTCTGTAATTTTTATGTAACGCAAAATGGAACTTTTCACACGTACCACTTTTTGACGATCTCCATATTGTTTCAATTTTATCGGATGTCTCCGAATGAACACTTTTTAACAAGATTTGAAAACTCGTTAGGCGCTCTCAGGGCGGCCAGGCACCTCCTAGTCAGTCAACTAGTCGGGTTAGTCGGGCGACAAGCGAGCTAGTCTGGCTAGTCAGCGAGGGACCTTCTAGCGACTAGGCAGCGAGTACTCGGCATTCTAGACCTTCTTTTAGAACACTGCTTTTAGACGATCCGTCTAAATCATCTACCTTGTACATTTAGATTTGTTTATCATCCACATGAAATCAAGATAATTGACTACCGGTAACAGAGGTAGTATGATAGAAGCAGATACAAAATTTCCCGACCGATCGGAGTCTCCCAGAAATACTGAATATAACTTTTCTTGGCAAGGATTCCGAATCCAAATTAGAAGTACAAAGCAATTTTTCCAATAGTTCCCTTCAACTTCTGCAAACTCAACAAAAACATTGCGAACCACAACAAAAAAAACCACTGCAATGCACTTTTTTCCAGGGCTTGAAGCCAAATATCATCAGTAAACGTTTTCAAGCTATGCCTCCACTGGTATCTTCTTGTCAAGGAAGATACTGGTTAAAACTGTCTTCGACTGCAGAGACGCTTTGAGTAATTTCAAACCCTAACCAAAATAAAAGACGTTAGTAATTAACCCTGTAGAATTTAAAACTATCCATTGTCACGCAACAGTGTACGCAACAACAATTTTTTTTTTTTTTCATTCGAACACCGAATCTATGGCTCTGAATATATATAATAATAAAAAAAAGAGAGAGATAGGTATTTAAAAGAATGAAAAGAAAAACCAAGCAAAAAGACAGAGGGAAACACCAATACCTCATCCATTCCAAAACTCACCACCTTCTCCTCCAAAGCTCCAACATTTGTAACATTGCACTTGCTAAGCATTGCAATACCAGAGATGGTGGACATGGGCGTCACCACCAAATCATCCATCACCATATAGGTTACCACACCTTTAACATACCCTCCCTGACTGGATAAACCATCCACAGCTACCGCCGGGGCTACAAACGGCACCTCGGTCGATATAGCAAGCTTGCACGAGGGACAAATGGCTCGCGGGTCATCGGCAATGAACCTGTAACACAAAAATTTAGTTCGCAATATGAGTAGGTCCGCAATTTGATTACAAGGGTTCGCAACTTATCCTATTTTGATGATATGTTGTGTTCATAGTTTAGTAGTTACTTGTCCAAATCCTGTTTGTTTTCCGTCTTTAATTAAAACAAATATAGCTAATTCGTGGGAGTTAAGTTTATTTGATCAATCTGATTCAAGAAAGAATCCAAAGTTCTGATTTGGGTTTTTTCAGCATGACCATGGTCCTAAATATAAACAGGTCTAATTATCGAGCGAGTCCATCAAGACAGAGAACAGAGGGATTGGCTAGGACACCCTGACTAAAAGTAGTGATGTGTTAATGGCAGTTACTGTTAAGTAATATTATAAGATTATAATAGCATGAATAGATATGAGATTATTATAAGATGAATAAGTTATATGATATATATAGTTAGTGGATTAGCAAAATCATGATTATTATACGATTTAACAGTTAGTGGTGAGCAAAAATCTCATCCCTCGAGGTTATAAATTCGCCTAGCGTGGCGTTTTGTCTGATTAAAAAAAAAGGTTATGTACTCCGTGTTTCCTGTCTTGTCCAATTAGAGATGGCAATTTATCCCGCCCTCACCCCACCACAAAGTCACCCCTATTGAAATGGTTCCCCTGTTTTTGGGGTTTGGAGAAGAAAGAATCTCTTTTCCTTGTTTTTTGGGTTGGGTTGGAACGTGGGGGGTTCTTATCTAACCATTCTATTTCCCTCTTTGACCTCAAGTCCTCAACCCCTTTCAATACTGTAATTGATAATGTAACTTCATCTATATTAGTATTGCAGGATTACTTTTTGTGAATGGAGCCTCCTGAGCGTGCCACGTGTCCCTCAAATCTTTGCACCTTTTTAGCAATTAATGAAGGAAACTAGATATTGCCGAAAATTTTAAAGGAAAGTAATAATCAACCGAGTAATATAATATAAACGGAAAACTAATTAACGGAATAATATAAACGGAAAACTAATTAACGGAAATAATATAATATAATAGATGCCGAAATTTCCTTTTTAGGAATTAAATGATTCTTTTCCGAAATTTTTCCAAATTGAATCTTTGCACCTTTTTAGCAATTAATGAAGGAAACTAATAGATATTGCCGAAATAATATAATAGATATTGCCGAAAATTTTAAAGGAAAGTAATAATCAACCGAGTAATATATAATATAAACAGAAAACTAATTAACGGAAATAATATAATATAATAGATGCCGGAAAACTAATTAATGGAAATAATATAATATAATAGATGCCAAAATTTCCTTTTTAGGAATTAAATGATTCTTTTCCGAAATTTTTCCAAATTGAAATTAACGGAAATAAGACCCTCAAATCTTTGCACCTTTTCATTAAATGATTCTTTTCCAATTTTATTATCCGAAATTTTTCCAAATTGAAATTAACGGAAATAATGATTACAAAGTAAACTAATGAAGGAAACTAATAGATATTGCCGAAATAATATAATAGATAATGCGGAAACTAATTAACGGAAATAATATAATATATTGCCGCTTCCTATATTGACATTGATCCAGTACCTCCACTGTTTTCGCAATTACCTCCACTGTTTTCCAAACAAAGGGAAAAAAACGTATAATGTAGTGCAATAAGTTTCCCAATAAGGTATAATGTATATACTTTCCCACGTATCACGTATAATGTATATACTTTCCCAATAAGTTTCTTTCGGATTTACTCAGGAAATGAGGCATAATATTTGCAAAAAGGCAAGAATACAACCGGTCAACCATTTAGTTTCCATGAGCAATATCAATCAAATATTTATCTTCCTTCCCAAGTTAGACTGCCGGAAAATATCAATCAAATATTTAGTTTCCCTATCGATTTGACTCAGCGGTCACGATATATCGTAGCCCGGAGCCGAAAAAAACTACACACTTCCCTTCCCATTGAATCCAGAGCCGGGCAAGACTATTGGTTTGAGGCTAGAGTCAAAGGTTTGCACTCTCCCTGCACCACACTTTGGATTTCTATTTGTCAAAAGTGAATGCATGCATGGTCTATTGACGTGAGAATAATGACCCTCTTCCATTTTTCTTCTCTTTTGTTTGATTAATTGATTTTGCAGGTTGAATTTTGCAGAGTTCACGACGCCACCGAGTGATTTGATTAGGTTTTTCTCGGATCTACTTTTACCTCTCTACTGCTGACAATAGTTTTTATCCATATGCATCTTAAAGTTTTGAACTATTACTATACTAATGTTTTGAAACGATGGAAAAGTTTACTACTATACAACGTATCATGTATCTTATATGTATATGGTGATCTGTATAATGTATATTGAATGATACGTAACGAGAATCAGCTGTCTTTTTAAAATCATTAGCAACTCATACAAAATTGTACTATGTTACATGTTTTTTTCCCCTCCTTGACTTAGACAATCTTAGGTCATGTAGTAACACGATTTATTTTAGCGGAAAGTATCCTTAGAATTTCATTTTTAATCACTTTAAATGTCGAAATATTTTCTAGATATTCCCTAAAAATACTAGGAATGGCTCTGAATTATATTAAAAAATAACAGAAACCATTAAGAGATAAAAGTATCTGTAATAATAAATTCTGTATATTAAGAAAAATTCAACAAGGTATCTCTCCACTAATTAATTCTCTTTGTTTTCCATAAAACACAAACAAAGAAAGTTTTCAAGTCTCAAGATTTATTTTCAATGTTCCTTTAAAAAAAAAAGGGCGCTGCAAAACACCATAAAACAAAACATCTAGAATATAATTACACCCTACAAATAAACTAATTATACTAATATAGATCTCTATAGACTGTTTTCTTTTTTTATCGAAAGTGTACGCCCTCTCTGTTATTTTCTCTCTTTCATGTGGTGGTTTAATACAAAAAGTTAAGAAAAAAACTGATTAACACTACTAAAAATAGTGGGATTTTTTTTTATTTTTTACCAGAGGAAATTCTTACACACATCTTTCTGGTTTGGAGACCAATACTAAACATGACAATATTAATACTACCACAATCTTTAACAGTTGTATTCAATACACTAATTTTAAAGGAAAGAATGCATTAATTTTAAAAAAAAATCATGATTACATGAACATCTTTTTATCTGGATATCATGTTATAATACAATTTCGTAATTTCATATTGACATTTCTTAAAATTCAAATTAAAGTGCTTTATGTATAACAGAGATCACAATTGCCCCATACAATTGATTGTTGTTTGATAAAAAAACAAAAAGGTCATAAAAATTTTCTTAAAAGAAGAATTTTTATTTTAAAAAATGATCGATAATTCTACAAATTTAATGAGTTAATCTAAAGTAGTTGAATACACAAAATATATAGGAAAAATCCATATCTAAATTGTCTAAAATGCTCTCTCATATCAGCTGTTCCAGCTGTGTTACGTCAAAGAAGAGGACGAGTAAGGAGCAGATGGAAATTCGGTCGTAGAACTATGGTATGTTCTCGATGTCACGCCATCATGTGGCTCGAAGAAAGAACAACGTGCAGTACTAAAGCCAATCCTAAGTTCAGACTATGTTGTCAAGGAGGGATTGTAATTTTGTCACAATTGCCCAATGCTCCTACCTTTTTAGAGACAAGATTTACCAACGCAAACTTTATGGACAACATAAGGTCATATAATTCCATGATATCTTTCACGTCAATGGGCGGAAAATTGGATCATTCAGTTTTAGATGGTAGCGGTCCATATACATTTCGCATTATGGTAAAAAACCAAACAATTAAATATAAATTCAGTGTATAACTACACCAACACCTTACTTTGTATTGTTTTAACAGAATAATGGGGTCAACATGTTACGAGAGTACATTTCTCAGTACCATGATCGTGCATATGCATTCATTATACCAGCTCCAAAACCTCTACGTGATGAACAATGTACTCCTGTGGTGACATACGTGTTAACAATTGATTGGTCCGAAGAATGTTTGTACCTATTCAAAGGTAATAGACATAACTGCCTTCATTGCCAGATGATAATAAATATAAACTGATGTTGTCTAATATGTCTTGATTTTAATAATTTTTTAATCTTATATGTGTAGGACTATCGAGGAATGACAAACGAGCATTGGAATCATCGTGATGACAACTTTAGAAAGGCATTGGGAATCATTATGACAGTTTTAGATATTGGGTTAAGTTTCAGAGACATTTGTTTAGTTTTATTTCTACTGGATTGTGAGTAGATGTCATGAATTCTTTACGAATTGCTACAATTTAAAATATGTCGAAGTTTGTTTGGTTTGAATTTTGATTAAGCATGTGCACTTCGATTTGCTCCGTGCATAGCACAGGTTTAATGCTAGTTATATATTAATACAGCAGTGCTACGTACACAAGTACCACAATTCCAACTACATCCTCAGTATGAACGGCGGGGCTCTGCTGTCCCCTCGGGGTTGGCAGGCCCTGTCAACCCCAATCCACATGTACAAAAGTATTTTGGATGGTTCAAATTTAAAATAAAACTCTTACATGGAAGAGTTTTACTTTTAATCTAGGCCATTGAATGTCACAACGGACGGTGCTAGATAGGGTTCGCAGGCCCTGCCGACCCAAGGGGACAGCAGCCCCCAGGTTCCCTGGGTATATACATATCATTTCTCGAATTAATATCAATTTACAAGCAACCAACATAACATGCCCTACTCTTTTTCACTCCATATACCGTAAAAATTACCAAGAGACGCCAATATAAATTGATAAACTACGTCGCTTTGTATTTTTTTTTATTTGCGTTCCTTATTTGATTGTTGGGGATACAGACAACTTTCGGCAATAGCCCGGGAGTGAAGAGCGCGGAGTCCAGCGAAAATCGTAATTTGTGTTTTGGCGAGACTCTTGGGCCTATGGTAGCTGGACTAGATCACACATCGAGAGTCTGAGTTGTGTGTGTTGTGTTTAAAGTGTCCATCTCACTCCTCCCTAGTCAACAATTGCCTAGGTGAGTGGGTAAATGGAATTACCCTCTTGCACTTCTCCAAAAAAGGGTTAGAGCATTTTGTTCTCCAAAAGACAAAAGGGTTAGAGAGGCAAGAGAAAAAAATTGGGAGAGAAGAGAAAAGATTTGTACTCCCTATTCTTCGATTATAGTGGACTAATATGGCTCCGTAGTTAAATAAGTTTTCTCCGTATATCTTTGTGTCTTTCTTGATTTTCTTTTCATTACGCAATTTTTTCAGTTTTGCGATTTTAGTCACTCTAGTTTCAAAGATCTATAGGGCTGTTGTGTATTGAACTTTATTGTTTGATTCCTGACATTGACTGCTATGTACAGCAATAGATCTAGTGGAAAATGTAAGAGCCTCTAGAGGCTCTCCTAGCTAATTTGTTGAGCCGAATTGACATATTGAGGGGAAATTTTGTAATTTATGTCCCCTTTTCCTCAAAAGGTTGTACTGTTTGGAGGGACCCATCCACCTTTTTGTCACATCCACTCCTCAAATTTAATTTTGGCTCAATAAAATTGTTGAGCCGAAATTAATTTTGTTGAGTGGATGTGACAAAAAGGTGGATGAGTCCCTCCAAACAGTACAACCTTTTGAGGAAAAGGGGACATAAATTACAAAATTTTTCCTCGATATGTCAATTCGGCTCAACAAATTAGCTAGGAGAGCCTCTATTGGAGTTGCTCTAAGGGTGCAAATATGCAAATGTGTACTGAAATCATAAACATCCCATCCCAATAAATTACCTGTGAAAGTTTCCACACATGTAAACCTTCCTAGCGGCAGCGTCATCGTCGGTGAGAAAAAGGGGAACCTCGGTCGAACACGCCGCCGCCGCCGCCGCCTTGGGTTTCAACAAAACCTCCTTGCTCTGGTTCGGTTGCATGTACGTCTCGCTCAGGTTTTCGATGCTGCCGTAGAGGTTTCCTAGGCAGCCCACCATGCTTTTGGCGGTGAGGAGGCGGATGACGGTGCCGACGGGGAGAGAGAGGAGAGTGAAGAGGAAATCGACGAAGTCTTTTCCGGCCTCGGCGAAGAGGACCTTGTTGTTCTTCGTGTCGATTAGTAGCTTCAGGGTTACTTCTTTGGAGGAGGAGGAGGATGCCATGAGTGAGTTGAGTGAGTCGACACTATTTGACTCGACAGTGCTTTGATCAAGACAAGATGGGTTTTTTGGGTGGAGGAACGTATTTGAAGGGGGTTTTTTATAGGGTTTTGGAGATGAATGTTGGGAATGGGAATAGTGGCGGACAAAGGATTGCAATTTTCGATTAATTTGCGGGGATCACTCTTCAATAATTTTATCAAAAAATCAAAATGTAAATTAAAAATATGAAGAAAATTGGGAGGAGTGCAATTTTCCCCTAGCACCCCCTTGTCCGCCCCTGAATAAGAATCCCCTAATGGCCCGCTTGTTAAGAGCAAAAATTAATGTTACGGATACGTAATAAAGACACGTTGGAATGTAATAATACAAGCTCAACCAAATTTTGCCTCACCACTTGTAAGTTAAATTTCAGAACAATATGGAACGGTGCCAATTTCACCGTATTTTACTCCGCATCGCAAAGAAAGTGAAATGCCTGCCTTCCATATATCTATCCTTAGGAAATTGATCTCCATGACTCCATCTCTTCTTAAATGCCCTCTTTATCAATCTTGATCATAAATGTTGTAGGTCTACATTCATAATCCAAATCTCGTTATTAAGAGTCTAAGATTGTAAATAAATTATAAGAGAGCTGGTGGGTTGTTTTTGTGTATGTATATACATGAGACTACTACACACAGGGGGCCCCTAAAATTTAGCCGTTTTTGGTGGGCCTAGATCGCTCAGGGACCTTGGGTGGCCCCAGGGCTGGTGCTGGGTGTAGATTTCTCCCAACCTTCTCTTTCTCCTCTTTTCTTTTTTCTTCTAAATTTGGATCGTTCAAAACATTTTTAGACTTCTAAGATGCACGACGAGTACTGCCATCCTTCCAGAATCCAAGTTTTTCTCGTGTCTTTTCGAATCAAACCCATGTCCTTTGAAATCTGATTGACAAGATAAAAAGGAACGGATGCATTGGATGCGATATAAATGCTTGTCTTTTGTATTAATCTTCTGTCCGTGTAGCAGTCGCAAATCAAAGAAATTTGTTTCGTTTCATTAATGGTTATGGGTATCTAATTATATATCCCTTTTATAGTTTCAGACATGCATTGGTTTATTTCTTTTCATATTTAAGAATTTTTCCAGGGACAACCGGCAGTGCCACCTCCTACAATTATATAGTCACAGTAATCCTCCGACGCAAAGTTTTTGGCGTTGAACACAAACTTTATATAACTTGAATCTGGTGCGGAAATTCAATAAAAATGATTTGCTTCTTTATGTGCTTGAACTACTTTGCCCATTTATCTTCCAGGCCGATTTATGCACCGGTAGAGCTGTAAACAAATTGAGCTACTTGCAAGCAGTTCGTGATTCGGCTCGTTAAGTCTCGATTTAGGCTCGTTTAGTAATCGAGCCGAGCTCGAGCTAGAGTTTTAGGCTCATTTAGTAAAACGTGCTCTGTAAAACTCAGCTCGCAAAAGTTCGGCTTGTTTAAGGAGACACTTTAAGTAAATTATCCTGAAACAAGCCGAGCTTGAACTCGATTTTTTGCTCGTCTACTAAACAAAACGAGCTGAGCTCTACAAAGTTCGGCTCGGCTCGGTTCTTGTACACACCTATGTACTGACATCCGATTATGTCTGCATCAAGTAGCTAGCGTTTTTGTTGTCGGATATGATTACTGCATGTGAATTACACCCAAACAAACAATGAACAGCAAATTCTCCATTCATCATTCCGAAAGCTAAAAAAATTTCACATTCGAAGTCGAACTACCAAATAAAAACCACCGAAGACAAACTGTATGAACAAAATAAACAACTTGAACACAGCACTGGTCAACTAGGCTACGACCTTCTTGTTAAGGAAGATACTGGTCAAAACTTGCTTCGATTGTAAAGCCGCCTTCAGCAATTTTAAACCCTAGCCAAAAATAAAAGGTCAGAGCGATCGATGTTAGTACATAACCTATAAAATTTCCATCAAGCAACATAACTTACACGTAGGATTAGCAATAATGGGAGGAAATTAAAAGACACGGGCGTATGCCCCGTTGTTTTTGTAGCTTTTTCTGATCTTTTTGGTGAAATGAATTTTACTTACAAAAAAAAAAAAAAAAAAGAGTAGGGGAAGAGGATAAATTAAAAAGAGCAAATTAAGGACACTGAGACATACTTCATCCATTCCAAAGCTCACCACCTTCTCCTGCAAAGCTCCAACGTTTGTAACATTATACTTGCTAAGCAATGAAATACCAGAGATGGTGGACATGGGCGTCACCACTAGATCATCCATCACCATACATGTTACCACCCCTTTAACGTAACCCCCCTCGCCGGAAAACCCATCCTTAGCCACCTCCGGGACAACCAACGGTACCTCTGTTGATATAGTGTATTTGCAGGTGGGACAAATGGCGCGCGGGTCATCTGCAATGAACCTGTACGTACGTACTCAAAAAAATATTTTAGCGTAAGAACGTGAAATTCTTCAAAAAATTATATACTCATCTCAATTTCTTTAGAGTAGTCTTAAGTAGTTTGTTCCACAAACTGATTTATTGATAATAAGTCAATAGAACTGGCTCGCAATAAGCCAGTTTCGTGAATAAGTCAATTTTGTGGACCGGTCTCATAACTATGTAGATCAATTTTTCGTGTATATGTAGATCACTAGATCACGAAATAGAAGTCATAACTACTAAGTGCAAAATCAACCAAAAAATGCAATGAAAATTCGACGTATCTGAATTCGTTATGGGATACGGTACCTGTGATAGCTTCCACACATGTAAACCTTTTTCTCTGCTGAGACATCGTTGGTGAGAAGAAGGGGAATCTCCGGGGACCTCACCATAGCCTTGGGTTTCAAAATATCGTCCTTCTTGTGGTTGGGTTGCATGTAAGTGTTGTTCATGTTTTCGATACTGCCGTAGAGGTTTCCGAGGCAGCCCACCATGCTTTTGGCGGTGAGGAGGCGGATGACGGTGCCTATGGGGAGAGAGAGGAGGGTGAAGAGGAAGTCGACGAAGTCTTTTCCAGCCTCGGCGAAGAGGACCTTGTTGTTCTTCGTGTCGATTAGTAGCTTCAGGCTCACTTGTTTAGAGGAGGATGCCATGACTAACAACTGGGGTTGACGGATTTAGTTTAGAAATGATTTTGGTACTCTTTACGTACGGTAAAATGGGTTTTTATAGGGTTTGGAGATGCATGCATGTCGGGAACCCATATAGTCACGAAGGAATTTGGAGCATCAACTTGTGATGAGTATAGGTACATGTTGAGAACACAAATAGTCACGTACCATGCACCTTATCTCACAATATCGATCAGCAAAACTAAGTCATAAAAATTTTATTTAAAAAAAAATAGGGCCAAATGTTAAATAGCTGTCTAGAGTCGTTTCTAAAGTTGTGTTCCATGTCTAACTGTTCGATACATATATACATAAATCCAAATGTTAAATGGCTGTCTAGAGTCGTTTCTAAAGTTGTGTTCTTAGATTTTTTGCTTTATATTTTAATAACGTCGGTCGTCGGAGAGGGAAAATAGGGCCAAAAGCAGATATCGTTATCACACACGCTCTCGAAAATTAAAGAAACATATATCAGTACATCACACATTAGGCTCAACATCTGAGGCCTATCATATTGTTTATTGCTTATTTTGCGGTGAGATACGGTGTCCGTAGATGGACCTCTTGTTTTCAGGGTGGGGAATGGACTCAGCGTGTAAAATCCATGACGTACTCGAAATGTTAATTGAATCCTAAATAGTGAAGAGAACATTCTTTTCACTGGCGGGTGTAAATCAAAGTTTTCTTTAAGTATTGCGCTTTTGTCTATATTCTACCTTATGAAACCAATGTTTAGACACATGAGGCAATGTAATAGATTTGAATGAAACTTTAACTTACACTTCCCCTGGCCTCTCTCGATTACTCTCTGTCACCCGACTCACTCGAAAACCCAAAGAGTAAACTACTCTTTTCGGCAGAAACTTGGGTATCGGGACTCCCCGCCGGTGGTTGGAGCTATGAACGGATTAATCCTCGACGTAGGGCCTTAGTAAAGCAACTTGAAGTTCCCGATTGCTGATCATTGACGCCGGACAAAAACCCATGGACATGGAGTATTGATAATGATTTCGGTACTTTCCCTTAATTTCGTCCCTGGAAATTATGTTGGAGATGCAATTTGGACCCTGGATAGTGATTATAGAATGGGGCGTGACTTTAAATGCTTACAAATTGATCCCTGATTATTTTGAAAAGTACCCCAGCTCTTAAGATAAACTTTAGAACGACTTCAATTCTTAACATTGTACTCGAATTAAATGTGCTAACTGCTAACTTATACAAAATGTTAAGTAACCATAAAACTTACCCAGAATTTGAAATCATTGGTTGATCCACTAATTTCAAATTCTAGGTAAGTGTTTTTTTGTGTATATAGCACTACTAGATAATTTCCGACCCCGCTAGTTAAAATGCTAGTATTTTATACTTAAGTGTTAATTTAATTAATGAGTACAGGTCTTTATTAATACAAATGTAATTGTGTGTTTAGGTGCTAATATTGTGGAATAATGTGATCTTCTGCTAGGCTAGACACAACTTTGTGGTGAATATGCAATACCTTGGTTACATGTGTTTGATTTAAATGTTTTGAATCAAAATGTTACTTGCTTTAAATGCTACTCTAGAAGATAGGAAACATGTCTTGCTGTGATACCTTTGGCTATACCGTCGAACAATAATATTATTTTACGTCCTTCTATGAAAAGATAAAGAGTCATTTTCCTTGGACTAGTATGAATGATTGGAAAGAACATGTTATGGATCTCCATGTTTAATGATCTATTGTACCTTTTCTCTCTTGAAAGTTGAAGTATAGTTTAGTATGATTAAAGAAATGCTTCCATGGTAAAACCTATAGTCTTGGTATTTCATACCACATGAGCATTCGCTAATTATGAAATGTTTCCTATTTTTGTTCTAGGTTAATGTAAATAGGCGGGATTGGAAGGCTTGTGTGCAGTGACTGAGAGTGTGAGTACTTAGTGTTGTAGTTAAGAGTGTCTGTAGTAAGTAGATAGACTATTTTCTTTCCTAAGTCCGGGTACAATGTTAGTCTTGTAATATGTCGGTATCTGATAACACGTAGTTGAATATGGAGAATGTATATATGTTCATAACGCTTCTTCTTCTTCTTCTTCTTTTGAAATGGTAGAAAAGTAAGTTTGCTCTGATTACGGGATGGTAAGTTAGGCCTTGGTGAGTTTGTCACTGGCAACATTGCCTATTCAAATTTTGGGACATGACAGGTGGTATCAAAGCAATGGTTCTCTACATTCTTAGTATAAAATAAACTTTAGAGTTCTAAGCATACCCCAATTGACATGTTTTTTCTTTCCTCCCTCCATCCTAATTTATTGGTCATTTGCAGGGATTTCTATTAATTCGGGAAATAGTCATTACACTTGCCAAATTTTTTAATTTCCTTCTTTCACGTGTGTTGGTTTCTAAGTTAGTGGTTCCTGTAGCTCCGTGTTTAGCTGCCGATTCTACTGAAAGTGTTTCGAAAACAAATGGAAACCCAGTTTTTTAGTTTCTAGAATTTCCCTGATATTGTTGGAATTGGTTATGTAAACAAAAACAGTAACATAAACACGTTTATGGTGCCTGTTTTAAAAATTATCGTAAACAAAAAGCAAAAAACTGGAAATAAAAACTTTCCCAAACAGTGCCTGGAAATCCAAAATGCAGATCCCACAACCCGACTCCGAAACGGCCTCCAACAGTCCAATTACTAAACGTTTGGGTCGGGTAATACAATTCCAATTTTTTAAAGCCGGCCCACAAGCGTGCACGTTTCTTCCTCGTTGACTTGACAACCATGGAGTATCATGTGCTCTATCATTAGCCATCGGCATTATGAAGGAGGACAAAATGAATTTAGCCGAAACCACATCTAGGTACAGCCTAGCTACTATTTTTAGACAATTGCTAAATCCAAATGAATAATACTCCACAAGAAGAACTTCAATCGAATCAGGAACCACCTAAAGTGATTGGTTAATTAAATATATATTCAAAGTCGTTTGATGCACGTCAACATACACACGTGCGACGGCTACGAACTCAATTTTGTCCGGAAGTTGTGTTGGTGTACTTTTTTTGGAAAATATAAATATAGATAATGATTTTGGCACTTCATTTTCTTAAAATTACACTTTAAAGTTTACTTTTTTTATTAAAAAATACACATAACAAAAATACTAAAAGACATATTACGCTTTGTTTGGTACCCTGTAAAAGAAAAGAAAAGAAGGAAAAATAAAAGGAAGAAAAATACTGTAAAAGGAAAGAGTGAGAAAAGTTAAGAGAATTTTTTTAAATTAAGATAGTTTTGCTTAGTTATTTTTCTCTCAACCCAACCGAAAGAGAGGAAATTTTTTTATTTTCCTCTCCTTTCATTTCTTTTTCCAAGGTACCAAACAGAGCCTTAGGCATAGTTTTTCAAAAGATTTTAGCAACCCAGTTGTTAAAATCAACCATGATTTTAGCAAATGAGTTCAGCAGGTATTAAAATATGGTTTTGAAATAAAAAAAATGAAATGATTCCATGTATCGTTTTTCGATTTTTTTCGCACCAAATTGAAGTACTCATCTTGTACTTTAGTTCTTTGTGAAAAACTCAAAAAATAATACACGGAAACACTTAGTTTTTTTATTTGATATACCATGATTTTAGTACTAACTGAACTCATTTGTTAAATTAACCATGATTTTAGCAACTGAATTGCTAAAATTTTTTGAAAAAACTATGCCTTAGAATATAAAACGGTGGGGTGTGATTCGTGTGAAAACTTGAAAATCAATCTCCGTAAATACTCGCCCTTTTGCAAAATCTCTATCAGCTTCGTGGGGTCCACGAAAGACTAGTGCGGGAGAAACACGCGGCCATATGGTCCGATGCGCCTGGTATGCGCATGGAGATAAGCTACGCTTCCTCGAGCTCTCGTGACTTCTCCTCCTTCGACCAGGCCCCTTCCGGTTCCATGCCGGCCACTGGGCGCCCGGTGAAGGTCATCCCGTTGCAGCACCCGACAACGTCGTCTTCCTCACCCTCGCCGTCAACGGTGTCGAGATGGCGTGCGAAGCTGAATCGGATGACGTGGACGGAGTGGATCGAGCTCTTTCTCCCCTGTTACCGCTGGATTCGTACCTACAAGTGGCACGACTACTTCCAGCTTGATCTCATGGCCGGCGTTGCCGTCGGCATCATGCTCGTCCCTCAGGTTCTCTCTCTCTCTCTCTCTCACACACACACACACACACACACACATCCATACCTCTCTGTTACGCCTTTTAGTCGCATAATTCTTTGGTAGAGCACTTCG
This sequence comes from Vaccinium darrowii, assembly GCA_020921065.1. Lineage (NCBI taxonomy): Eukaryota > Viridiplantae > Streptophyta > Magnoliopsida > Ericales > Ericaceae > Vaccinium > Vaccinium darrowii. Next base: position 5,922,242 of record CM037160.1, read on the forward strand.
CTGGCGTTCTCAATATTCACTCTTGCAAATTTTAGTATTTCCAATCCCCGCTATAAGTTTAATACGATCGCCTCTCAATTTTTGCTCTCGCAAATTCTGATACAAATATACAATGACGCTTTCAGGCTTGCGGTCGTGCTCCCGCACGCGCAAGTAAACTATACCTGGAGAATGAGGCGAATGGAAACCAATCTCACCACAGGAGAGAACGTCTCTGCATAATTTATACCCTCACGTTGGGTATTGCTTTCCCCACGAGTCTGGCCTTATACTTGTCAATTTTTTTTTTACTTGTCAATTGATCCAATGGTCTTGCGCCTTGGCGGAAGATGAAGAAACTCTCAAACTTTATTCTTAGCCGTTGAACTCATCTCTTCCTACATAGCAACTATCCATTTATCTGAAGCAAATGACTTGATGGCTTCTTGAAAAGAAGTTGGCTTGTCAACATCCACTAAAACAGTCATGAAGGACTCTCCTTCAATCTCATCGTTGTTCCACGTTGGCTTCTTCAGTTCTGTGGATCTTGAGAGTCTCCTAGTGGTACACTCCCACTTAATGGTGCACTCCGACTAGGTGAAGGATTGCTCCAACTATCTTCAGCAACCATAGGATGAGGTTGCATTTCCTCATCACACCTACGAGAGTGAGATAAATTTCCTAGTGGTTCCTCTAACTCATAGAGCTCAAGCTCCTTCTTAATCTCACCAATGCTTGGGAAATCCTCCTCTAGGAAATCCACATTGCGCGAGTCAATTTCTGTCATTTCCCTATGTGTTCACCATACAAAACATTGCCCTTAGAGTGTTCAGAATATCTAATAAAAACACATTTATTGGCTCTAGGACCCAATTTTCCATGTTTGCGGAAAGTATTGTGAATATACCCACTAGTTCTCCACGGACATAAGCCTTTTAAAATACGTTTTTCGCCATTCCACAACTCATATGGTGTGAAAGGAACTGACTTTAAAGGCACTCAGTTAAGGACGTAGGCAACAGTCAAAATGGCATCTCCTAAAAAACTTACCAAGAGATTTGCTAGTGCCATCATCGACTGAACCGTATCAAGAAGAATTTGATTCCTTCTTTCTGCAGAAACATTTTGTTGCGGAGTACAAGGAATCACTGCATATCCCTTTCTCCTCAGATAATAGTTTGAAGTGATCAAACAAGTATTATCGGCTCCTATCGGTTCGAATAACTTTCAATTTTCTCTTTGTCTACAATGAAGCAATTCAAAGCTTTAGAGTAGTGAAACAATAAAAATACTGAGCCATATCGTGAGAAATCATCTATGAATGTTATCAAGTAGGATGCGCCTTGTGGCCCATGTCATGCCTTCACATGGTCTGCAAATGTCAGAGTAGACTAGCTCTAATGGATGAGAAGCCCTAGAAGCCTTACCAAAATGCTTTCTGCATGCTTTACCAGCCAAACAAGGCTCACAAGTTGGTAGGCTTACTTTGGCGATGAAGCCCAATAGTCCTTCTCTAGCCAATCTAGCCAGTCTTTCTTGACCTATGTGACCAAGTCTCACATGCCATTTTACTAAATCAGACACAATATCAGAATTCAGAAGAAGATGAAGATGCAACACAAATAGCAGAATTAATAAAATTTGAATCTTGATCCGACATTAAGAAATCATTTTGCAAACTACCATGACATAAAAGGTTCTGCCAAGATAAATAGACAATCTATTATCCTCAAACCGAAAAGAAAATCCTAACTTCTATCATGCTAAAACTGAAACCAGATTATATCAGGTAGTGTGAGGATGAATCACATCATGAAGAAGTAAATTACGCCCGGAACACATCTGAGCTTGTAGGTTCCAACATACATATTCATGATCTAGGCAGCATTTTTTTTGTTTTTTGTTTGACATTTACCATTTTTTTTACAATGACTATTAAATGATGCAACACAATTCATGATGGAGTGCTAGACTGTTTAAAATTGATGATTGGATATGTTATCTATTCCTCAAAGGGTTGGTCGGTGCAGTTGTCCATTTATACTCCGGAATTTTGGTTATTGCTTTTGTGCTATACAAGATTTCTGGTGTATTGTTGCACTAAGCAAGAGTTTATACTGCACTAACCAAGAGTTTATGAGGACTTTGGGATTTTGAAGCACTTAGTGGTTGATGGTTGTATGATTAGCTTTCCTATTTTGCTTGCTGCTTTTTCACTACATCCTTACCAATGCATTCCAACCATTCAAATAACATGAAAAATTAATGGAGTGGGTAAAACAACTTATACGCTGTTCCGTTTATGGGGATTTGTTTGTGTTGTTTAATGGTGATTTGCAAGATTGCTTTTTGATGTTGTTGGTTTAGCACATTTAATCATTTGTTTTATCTTTATGTCACCAGTCAATGTCTTATGCAAAGTTGGCCGGGCTGCAACCAATTTATGGACTTTGTAAGTTTTTCATGAGATTATCATGCTGTCGAATTTGTATCATTGCATTTAGAGAAGATAATGTCTTTAAGCTTATTTTAAAAAATTGTGCTTCAATTTTGATACGATTTACTCTCTGTTGCATTGTGCATGTAGTTTTGAGCATTTTGGTTCCCTTCTGCTTCTAAAATTAATGTGATACAAAGCAATTTGACAGAACTTTTCGTCTCCATCACAATGCTTTATCTGGCTCTTTTTGCATTTGTACTTGTCTTATGTTTTTTCTTATGGCCTTCTTGGTTTTTCTTTTCAAGCCAGATTCTGGTTCCGTACCTATATTTGTCTATGCCATTTTTGGGTCATCTCGCCAGCTTGCAATTGGTCCTGTAGCACTGGTATCCCTGCTGGTGTCGAATGCCTTAGGAAAAATAGCTGATTCATCTGACGACTTGTACACTGAACTTGCAATATTGTTGGCGCTGATGGTTGGGATTTTGGAATGCATAATGGGACTCTTGAGGTATTTCAGCTATTTTCTCTTTGCATTTGTTGTTGCTCTGTTTCTGTTTTATTTTGATTCCATGTTTACATGGATAGTCTAATAACATGCAAAGTGGGTTTCACAAACCAAACAGATCTACTTTCTTTTGCATTAGGGGAAAGAAACCTTTTATTGGTTGTATGTATTTATTCACACGTACTCATAAAAAATATATTATATATTGACAAGTATAAGCCAAGCTCCATCTTGTCCAGTCCCCGAATTCACAGGAAATTTGCGCTGTCTGCAGGCTTGGGGCCATTGATGTTAGAAAAATAATTCTTTCAAGATGTAAGTTGTAACTTCCCGAGTCATCCACAGTTATAATTTATTGAAATGAAACACCAGTGTGGAATTTTTGGGTTAATGGTCACGGAATTGCCAAGTAGTAAACTGAATCTGTCTGAATCAGTATGATTCGATCTGATTCAATCTTTTCTTCAGCGAAGCAAATATTGTTTTCGAGTGGTTGGGGTTGGAGAGTAGGAAAATAACACTTGATTATTGGTTGGAAACCTACTTTGTTGCATCTAGCCTACCTCTCTCTCTCTCTCTCTCTCTCTCTCTTCCTGACAGGGCTGGAAAGAGCTTTTTTGTGGAACTCATATTGCTTAACCCCTTCATTGCCTAAAGTCCTATTATGTTTTTGCTTGACCCCTCACAGCCTAAAGCCTTACTGGTTTTTTACCATTTTGTGTGTTTGTTTTAGTATTACTGTTAGTTATCTTCATTTTTACCCTGGCAATTCACCTCGAATTACTTTTGGATGGACTTTTAGCGGAAAAGCTTACACTTGTTTTTTTCCCTTTAGACTTGGATGGATTATTCGTTTCATTAGCCATTCTGTGATATCTGGCTTTACAACCGCTTCAGCCATTGTGATTGCCTTGTCTCAAGTGAAATATTTCGTGGGATACGATATAGAAAGAAGTAGCGAAATTATTCCACTGGTCAAGAGTATAATATCCGGAGCAGACCAGGTATTCTTTCCGTGCCAATTGACTGATCCTTTGATTGCATTGTTGCTAACATCTATATTTTCTCGTGGAACTACGTATTGGCACATCCTTGATCCTTTGAAGGGTATCTTTGCTATTTCACATTCGTATAACTTATGATATGCTTGATATCTTGACCAGTGGCAATTTAAAAACAGCCTTGGATAGTAAGAGTTTCATACTGTAACATGGCCCTTTACATGAAAATTACGAGATATTTTCTTTTTATGTGTCTGAGACTAATGGTTCCTTTGACATTTACTTGGTCACCTAAAATTGGATTTCTTGCCCTTCACTTTGCTTGATTTGCGTTGTGTTTTAACTAAGTCACATCTATCTAAATGCAAGTGTTGATTTCCTTTTGTAGTTCTTGTGGCCCCCTTTCGTAATGGGATCGGTTATGCTAGCTATACTTCTTGTCATGAAGCATCTGGTATGAGCTTATAATTTGCTTTTTGTGAACTACTGCAGTCGTCTTTATAGTAGCATTCTATATTTGTTATTTGTTTGGATGGTTTCATGCATAGGGAAAAACAAGGAAGTACTTGCGGTTTCTGCGAGCAGCTGGTCCCCTTACTGCTGTTGTTCTTGGTACAACCTTTGTAAAAATATTTAATCCATCTTCAATTACTTTGGTAAGGACATAACATGTATTGACTATTGAGCTTACCCTGTACAACTGGAAATGAACATAAACCATAAAACGTTGGAGCTCAACTCCATATTATAGATTCATCTGGTCACTTGTTATCACATTGTTGTCCATTGAACTCCAACATTACTGAACTGGTTGCTTCAACTTTCTTGCCAGCAACACTGGATCCTTTCATGCTTTTCCAATGTATAATGTTTAAGAGTTTATTTTGGTTGTTATCTTGGGGAATTTGTTTAGAGTACCTGTAGAGGTCCAATATAGGGTACTGGCAGAACTTGTCGTCAATGGTCAAAATATTTTTTTCCCCAGTGTTATGTAATATGACAATAGAAAATTTGTGCACCTAATGTCTAATTTTCATTAAGACTTTCTCTCTCTATCTCGAACAAGAACCTTGTAGTATTTTGTTGTGCTCAATCACTATGTGAGGTAGGACTCCAAATTAAGCTTGCTTATGATTTATGAAAATTAGAAATTTTGAAAGATTGACCATAAAATGATAGAATATTAGCACGGGTTATGACATTAAGCATGAGAAGGACCTACTTTGATACGATCTGCGTATGTGAACATTTGGAATAAGATAAGTGGTAGAGAAGGGAAAGGGTGTGGAAGGATGGGAATCTAACTTGCAAAAGAGGGTTGCTTGCATCATAAGATCTTGGTCAAGCATAATGTCCGACAAGATTGGGAAAAAGTATAACCAGAGTTGAATATGCAGATCTTTCTACTTATACGAAGTATGTCTTTGCTGCTTATCTATTTATGTCTAACATTGTTTGGTTATGTATCTTCCTTTTAGTCAAAAACGAATTTCCTTTGAGTTGGTTGTGACTGGAGCTGATAAAATTGGATGTGTTTTAGGTAGGAGACATACCTCAAGGCCTCCCCACATTTTCTATTCCTAAAGAGTTTGCATATGTGAAGTCTTTGATCCCGACTGCCATTCTCATTACCAGCGTGGCAATTTTGGTAAGGAAACATAGGTATCTCTTTCAATTGCAAGTTTACATTTGTATTCAGAATCATAATTATGAATATATGATTCATCTATAGGAATCGGTGGGGATTGCGAAAGCGTTGGCAGCAAAGAATGGGTACGAGTTGGATTCAAATCAAGAGGTATGTTTTGTAGAACCAGTCAACCCTGCTCTATCGATTTATGTTACGAAAATATCCAAATCCACTCATCATTGCAGAGTATCACAATATATCTTCACCTTTATGTATCTCATATTTAATCAACCAGTAAATGAGTGACGTTGATACTGGCAAAAGGGTGCTGGATAACATGAACTCATTTTCTGCATAATTTGTGCTTAGAAATTTGTCCGAAATTCCGCATTGTATTTTTCCAATCCTTATTGTTTGATCATCCATACATCTGAAGAAATTATGTGGGTTTTAGCCTTGTGTTCACTCACAATTACATCAAGTAGTCATCTCTTGTGTTTTGCCAGTTTAATACCTCGAATGGTCTTACCATTTTTTCTGAATTGTAGTTTTTGGACTGATTTCGTGTACCAATTGGCTAAAAGGAAGAAAGAAAATAACAGCAATAGCAAATAATTTGGTGCCTTTGTTTACTCTCCAGGAATTCTGTTTACCTTATTTCAACAGCTAATTGTAAAGTAATTTTGACAGTTTTTTTTTTTTTTCCCCTTTTTTGTTGCAGTTGTTTGGTCTTGGTGTGGCCAACATCTGTGGTTCATTCTTTTCTTCCTATCCCACGACAGGTGCGAATTTGTTGGGTTGCAATATGAAATGGGGGGTTGATAGTATTTTTCAGAGAGGAAACAATGTTGATACAATGTCTTTTTCAATATTATTATTACTACTTTGTGCATCTTTGAATCAGTTTATTTAGTGGACATGCTTCTAAGAGACATGTTTTTGTTTTGAATGTGTCATGTAGGTTCTTTTTCTAGGTCAGCCGTCAATAATGAAAGTGGAGCGAAAACTGGATTATCTGGAATTGTGATGGGAATCATAATGTGTTGTGCACTTTTGTTCTTGACTCCATTATTTGAATACATACCTCAGGTTTGTTGTCCATTTTTTGTTTTGGATTTATTTTATGAGTCAGATCTTTCCCTGTCTGTCGTCATCTGCTTGACCACAGTGGAGGATTTTCCTTTCCAGAGCAAGCCTTTTTCAGGACACAATGCTTCAGAAGCCCCAATAACCATGTCAAGTTATCTTAAGGATTAAAAAAATGTTAAAATAAATTTTTGTGCGTAATTTTCCACTTTTGTTTGTGGTGTCTGTGGTTCTGATATTAGAATCTTCAGTTTGAGATGTTGCCTATGCACATAGGTTTTTGACCCGATATATTATTCCTCTAATGACAAAACACCTGACTTCTGGTTGCTGATAATGGGTTTGTATATGACCTTTGCAGTGTGCTCTGGCTGCGATTGTGATCTCTGCTGTAATAGGGCTGGTGAGTTCATATAGTTTACACTGTGAAGTCCATATTTGAGTTGGTCGTCATGGTGGTTGTACTGTCCATTTTGTACGTATAATGTCCGTCAATTACTTTATAAAGTAGAACATATTGGTTAGCAATCTTCTCAAAAATAAATAGTTAGCTTCCTTTTTCTCTGGACATCCTGTGATGACTAAGGTGATAGTCTACTGACTCTCAGCGTCCTCAGAAATGATAGCCCAAGTGAACAATAATACCCCTCTTCCTCGCCTGTTAATCTTTGTGCACGGATATATGAGGATGCGTTGTAGTGATTGCCTTGGTTAGATTGCCACTGGTTCTCTTTGTGATTAGTTTTTATTTTTTCAGGTAGATTACAACGAGGCTATCTTCTTATGGCGTGTAGACAAGAAAGATTTCCTTCTTTGGACCATAACATGCGCAACGACTTTGTTCTTTGGTATTGAAATTGGCGTCCTTGTAGGGGTGAGCATTTGGCATTAGCACATGATATCAACATGTCTTTGTTTTGTGTTACAAGTTTTGTGGCATATTATACGTGCGCCTTACTTTCGCTCCTGTTTGTACTTTATATTATTTGGTTCACCTCATTGGTCGTTGGCAGACCTTGATATTTTCGGCGAGTTGAGCTTTTAATGTGATTACATGACAATAAGTCACAGTATTTAATTCATGCGCATGATTGTGAGCTCAAACAAGCTTTATCATAGTACTTTACTCTCGTCAACTTTTCCATCCTCCACCAATATGATGTGGTTCTGGGCATTGCGGCCTGTGAAACATTTTGAATAGTACCCAGGAAGTTCAATTCGTGATTTCATATTTTGAGAGTCATGGGACGTATCCATCGATATGTTTGGTCTATGAGCTCATCCTTGGTGGGCTATTTAATCCAATGCTTGTCACCAACTTTGATCTCTTACCCATTTGCAGTTGCTCCTACAGATTCCTATCCTGTCACTTACGAAAATGCTCCAAACTTTTTCATTCGACTCAAGAACTCACAGTCCTCTGATTGCCTTTTCCAGCCATGAGTAACTTCCACTAGCCACTAGGTGTTGTTTAAATCATTAATCATTTTGTTTTGACTTGTAATCAAAGCTATTTTACTGATTGAAGCATTCAGTCAAAGATAGGGCATGGTGTTAAGATAACTGGATATATGATGCAGTCACCCAAATCCTTGAGCTGCTCAAGCCTCAATGTAATATTTCTTGAGACTAATATTTTACCTTGGCGTTCAGTTCAGACAGGCTAGCATAAGAATTCTATTTTCTCTCCCTCTTTTCCGATTCTTTATATTTCTTTTCTACCTATTCTATGCTTAAACTATCAACAATGTGCCCTGTATTTGTGATATGTCACCTTGTTTCTTGTCCCTATAACTCCGAGCAAATCTGTAGCATTGTCCCACAAGCTAATGCTGCTTGACCTTACGTAGAAGTGTTGTTTGTTCAAGCAAAATCAACAAATAACGTTCATCCATTGGTTCTAAAAGTCTGCCTATTCAGCTGAATTATATAATTAAGGTTGTTCAGTTATGCTGTTTATACAATCGCATTGGCATTTCCTGAGGATCCCATGTCTTCTTAAGTATTTCTTTTGATGCATGGAGTGGTAGTCAATGCCCAAAGATAACAAAGTGGATGTAGTTTGTCCTCTTTTTCCTGTGCGAGTTGCATTATATCCTTTAAAACATCCTTCCAAATTTTGTAACATTGTTCTTAATTTGGTTAGATTTCATGTTGCATATTTCATTGTTGGAAAAAAAATGGACTTTTTCCCTTTGGTGCTGCTTGTGCATAAAAAATTCTGTGTTTTCTTACATTTGAGTAGCATTTGAATAGCTTTAGAATGCTAGCTAAATCTTTTCTTATCCACCATCTCAAATTTGAACTTGTAGGTTGGCGTTTCTCTTGGTTTCGTCATCCATGAATCAGCAAATCCACATGTTGGTAAGCTTATTGTATTATGGAAAATTATCATATGCATGTACTTGAATGCTCATGTAATCGTCAATGTATTGTTTAAAAACAGAGAACCATATCTCGGCATTTTATGCACCCCCACAACACCCCCCTTTTCTCCTCTCCCCAGCCCGGCAGCCCCCAAATGTGAAAAGATCAATGACACAGCAATTCACTAGTGAAATAAAGTAAAAATAAAAGAAATTAAATTTAAAATAAGGGAAAGTAAAAAAAAACAGTGAGCGTATTAGGAAATTTTATGGTTTCATTGAGCATTATCCTAGTCTCTTAATCTGTTTTTGATGGGCACTTAGCTATGTCATCCTAAAGGTGACCATTCAGGTCTGAGTTTCCATTGACTTTATTATCATTCTGGCCTTACCCAAATGTATTGTACAAGCTGCACTTCACCTTTCCCAAAACGTCCAGAGTCAAATTTTTTTTAAAAAAAAATTAGAATTCTAGTCCTTTCCCATGTGTCCCTTCAAGCTGAACCCATGTAGTCATGGACTCCTGTTAATTGTGCCTTCCACTGCAGTTGTTTATGGTTCATAGTCGTTCATTTGTCCTTTCATTGTTGCAAAATCCCAGATTCTGCTTTGGTTTTACTTAGAGCACATCCCTGTTGTACATCCAATTTTTCATCCATATTCATCGTACTGTTTAACTACTTCAGGACACGTTTTATCTGTGTATTAATGCAATAATTTTATATTCCAGCTGTATTGGGGCGTCTTCCAGGCACCACCATTTATAGAAATGTTCAACAGTATCCGGAAGGATATACATACAATGGAATCGTGATTGTTCGAATTGATGCACCAATTTATTTTGCCAATACAAGTTACATAAAAGACAGGTGAAATCAATACTTCTTATGCAAAACTTGTCACATAGTGTAAAATTGTGCTGGTTCGTCAAATTGGCACTACTAATTTTCAAAATTAACCATGTAATTTCTGTTTATCTGGTGTCCATTTGTCAGGCTACGGGAATTTGAACTCGAGGTTGATAACTCTACGAAACGCGGGCCAGATGTTGAAAGAGTTTATTTTGTGATTATAGAGATGGCACGTGAGTTATCTTAATCTTCATTTCTCTCCAGTTTACACAAAGGTGTCTCCTCTTTTGACGTAATAGTATGAGTTTTCCTATTTGCACGCATTGAATATTTTGAAGGAGATGTTGCCCACCAACGGCCACAATATTCTGTTTTATTTTGTCCCGCTTCATTCTTTGAAGAAAAAAGGATCATGACTCTTGTCAATTGTCAATTATCAATAGGTTGCTAGGTGTACACATATATAGCGATTCAATCTAAGTGTTTTATCTTGTCATTGGTCCTTATGTTATCTGGGTTGTTAATTTTGAGCTTTTGTACTACTTTCTTCCAATAATGTTCCTGCTGTTTAGAGAAGGATATAAGCATTTTCTGATTTTCCTCAAGGTCTTGTTGTCCCTTTGTTATATACTATTAAACATATCAGTCTTTATATTCAAACTATAGTGTCCCAATAATCACAGCAGCAGCGTCGTTCAGATAACGAGTCTAACACACATCGTACATCTACAAACCGATGCAAACCTGTTCAGCATCATGCCTTGCACCTTGTTCAAAGTAGTGTTGGTAAAGTTAACTCACTCATCAGGTTCATGGTTTAGTCAAATCCAATGTAACACTAAAAATAAGAAAAAGGAAAAAGAACCCCGAAAAGTAGTAGTTGTACACAATATCGGCATTCAGTATTTCAACCCATGCAAGACTTTGAATATGCTCTGTTTTATTACTTTTATTTCATGTTTTCTTTTTCTCTCCCTTTTCAGCTGTCACGTATATAGACTCGAGCGCCGTTCAAGCATTGAAAGACTTGCACCAGGAGTACAAGTCCAGGGACATCCAGGTTGAAAGTCTCTCTGATCTTTCTATGATATGTTAAATTTCTGAAGGCCTGTTAATATCTCCTCCTTTATCTCAATTGTTTGGCTGCAAAAAATATAAATCCTCTAGAAATTAATTAGTACAAGGGTGAAAAGTTTGTTGCGGGATGTGGTGTTTTGGTTAGTGTAGAAGCAAAAACATTTTGGAAACATTTCAAAATAGACAAAAGGATATTGAAAACGTAGTTTTGTTTTTCTTTTTGGCTCGGCGAAAGTCAGTATTGTTAGTTGTAGTTAATGAGGTTTAAAATCCTGGCAAATGCATGTGAGTATATGGTGCTTACCAGGCTACCACTCGACTTGCAGACTGTGATTTTGTTCACCCTCACTAAATAGGGGTGAAGGTTACTCTCACTCTGATTGGTGAAAAAAGTGTGGGTCCCACCCAAACTAATCTCATTTTTACCAAAAAATATATTGATTCCGTGAATCCCATGCTTTTTTCATCAATCAGAGTGAGGGTAACGTAATAAAATCCGACCCTCCACTTGCGTATTGAAAACATAGTTAATGTCTGGAAACACATACTAAATTTTATCTTTAAGTTAACAAACTGTCAAAAGCCTAAAGATTGGCGACCAAAAATATTTGGATTTCTAAAAGGAACAACATATTCATTCATTAATAAGAAGCAACAAGTGTAAGCCTAAATGTAACTCCAATGAACTTGAATTCCGTGTTGACGTTTTGCTTTTGTTCGTTGGTTTTGGCATGTTTCTCTCTGTTCTAGTATCACTGGTACTTTTTATTCCACGAGTCTTTCATTTTGGTGACTAAATAAATTCTGTTCCTTGAATTAGAATTTAGAATTAATCTTTGTCTACACCCTTTGGTTTTATTTCAGACGGCCATTGCCAATCCAAACCGTGAAGTTCTGCTGACCCTAGCAAGGTCTGGTGTGGTTGAGCTCATTGGTAAAGAGTGGTTCTTCGTTAGAGTGCACGACGCTGTTCAAGTCTGCCTTCAGCACGTTCAGAGTTCAAAAGAGACACCCAAGGCATCAGAAGCATTATCTGATGATAAACCCAGTTTTATCCAGAGGTTGTTGGCACAGAGAGCAGAGGGATTCTCAACTGAACAGTTGGAGTCAGGTGAGAGACAATCTCCGATCGCCAAAGACAAAGATCCTCAATTGGAGCCATTGTTGTCGCGGAGGTCCTAAAACGGATATACCTAGTCACTTGCATATAGATTCATGTTGTTGTATATTTACGCAGACATGCACAGATAGATGTATATGTGTCGATGGATACATATTTGCAGACATTCTCTCTTAATCTGTACCATTTTCCCCACCTTTAAGCTAATAAACTTGATGCCAACATGCAGTTCACTGTTTTATCGTGTGGAAGTTTTTGTAATCCCTTTGTATAACGATTTGTAATGACGATTCAATTCTTTCCGCAGCTAAATTTGTTGCGTGGTGAAGTACAATATGTTGATGTTTTCGTACGAAAGTTGGCTGTTCCTGTTGTTGACATAGAAAGTTGGCTGCAACAAAAGGACACGTCTCTAAGATTACCTGGTTGGACTACTGTCATTCACCATATAGGCAAAGACTGTGAAATCATCTCGACAGAATTCACATTTTGCATGAAAGTGCCTTCCGAAAACATTCTAAACTACTAGTAAGATTTACGAGTGTGATGATTAAAAGTGAGAATGGAAACTTTCACCGAGTATTTTATGACTCCGCTCTTTGAAAAGAGTAGTTCACTCTTTCATGATCACTCCTTAAGTTTGTGCTCGCCTGATATTAGAGGACTAAGCGTACATTTTATCTGGACAAGGATTGCAGCCGACCCCCGTAACTGAATAGGGAAGAAACCTTCAAAGCGACCGAATTCAGAAAAGTTCGTCGCAGTTTTTCTCCGACAGAGAATCCAATCTAGGCGCATATATCAATGGCCTTGATTCTTTCTTCTTTTACCTAACACAGAAGGACAAGTTCGTTATTCTTACGAAGAAATTTTCTGCAATCCTAGAAGTTTTAAGACGGCTTGATTTTCTTTTCCATTCGTTCCCCACGGGAAAAAAAAGGAAAACCCAATCATTACTCTGGGAATTCAGCAGAAGATTAGCAAAGCGGCGACCGCCAAATGTCGAAAACAGAAGGGGTGGAGGTGGATAAAATAGATATTTGGTTAAAGCTAGCAAAAAGACATTTCTTACTTCGTCCCACATCGGTAACAAAAGAAAGCTGCTCAACCTAACAGCTCATATAAGTATTCAAGAGAAGGCCTTTGAAAAAACTGCCTTAAACTAATGAGTAAGGAAAACAAAGCGAGCGGTGAGAGCTGCTCGCGACGCCTTCTGTGCGCATGAATTTTTGGAGGGGTTTAAAGGCTGGCCGAGCGTTGACGCTGCCTACCTAGCAGAACTCGCTTGTGCGGGCCTCCCAAACCAACCATCACTAGTACTCAAATTTTATCTAACAGATCGGTGTCTCGGGATTATTACGGGTTGTTTAATTGCTTATATATTAATCCCGGGTTGTTCAATTGCTTACATGTTAATCCCGGGTTGGCCAATTGCTTATATTTTTCAATATAGACTAAAAATTACTTTCGGGTTGTTCGATTGCTTATATTTTTCACTATGGTGTGTCGGGATTATTACGGGTTGTTCAATTGCTTATATTTTTCAAATCAAGTGCTTATATTTTTCATTATGGACTAAAAATTACTTTCGGGTTGTTCAATTGCTTATGTTTTTCAATATGGACTAAAAATTACGCAATATGAATCTTGTTTAATAGTTCTTAAATTTCTCAATATGGACTAAAAATTACGTAATTGAATCTTGGTTGATAGTTCTTAATTATTCTCTCCGTTCTGAATTTCTTGTTCATTTTTTCGCGTTCGTGTCATTTTTCTTTAGCTTCTACAATGCTTTTTACAATTTTGAAAACTTTGTTTAATAGAATTCATCGAGAACTATCGAACGAAATCTATATTTAATATATGTAAACATTACACATTTGAAGGAATAAGCAATTTTTTGAGGTGCGTGAATGGTGAAAGTAGACAAGAAATTTGGAATGGAGAGAGTAATTATGTTATGCAAAGTTTTCAAAAGCATGGGAAAACATTAGTCTTATTTAAGAGAGATGAGCAATTGAAAAAAGACACGGAAATTCAAAATGGACAAACAAATTGGGACGGAGGGAATAGCTATTTCTTAATTTTTCAAATAATTTTTTGAGTTCAATTGGAAAAATAAAAGATTTTTTTAATGGGCTGACCATTCAAATTTCACCGTCCACTAGTGAAAAATTCAATTATAGCTGGAACTTTACACCATATACAATGACCCAACTCGAGAGTTAATATTAGACAGGCGAGAGTCAAACTCGAGACAGGTTACCATCAACTCCGAAGGCCCCGTGTTTTGCCGGGCGCAACGCCTATCCTGTTCTATAATCAATCTAACAAAATATTATCATGAACTCATACAGGACGTAGATGATACACAACTGTAAGCATATCGATTGCAAGCGAGCTAAGGCAGGAATTAGATGACAACATTAACTACTTTATGGCATTCGATGCGAAAGATGGATTGTAATTGCCCAATACAATAATGCCTGCACTTACCAAGTCCAGTTGAACACAATATCTTAAATACAGCAGATGATCATAATTTTATTCAGCATGACCGAGCAGTGACTACTCCGGTTCTAAGCGTTTCCCAGATTTCTGTGTCTGAACATACCTCCATACGAGATATATAAATACATACCAACTACTACAATTTAGAATAACTTCATGCATTGACCTTTGGCTCCCATCCTGCAATCACATATTCTTTTGCAGGTTTGGTCTTCTGGAATGACTCCCGAGAGAAGAGCAACTGCAGCCAAGGACACAACAGTTAACTGATATTAGAGCTTTTAACTTTTATCTCGAGCTTTTTCTACCCAAACAGAATGGGCTTTCAAAATTTCAAGGCGTAAATACACAAGTGCATATATTATACGGATGCATCCGTGAACAGTGTGCAGAGAGAGGACGAGGATACAGAATAAGTAAATCAACAATGTTGAACACAAGCAGGTTTTCTCATTTCTATTTTCTCAAATAGTTTCATCCCACCCATCAATTAAATTTACGACCTTAGTTTGAAAGGATTTGACTCAGAAACATTTCTCATTAGGTTTCTTTTTTTGGCAAAGTTTGTTGCTCCCGACGACAGTGGTGCTCTATTGCTGATAATTAACTGGGATTCTCGCTTGGTTGCCATTGACTGTAAAGATGTTCTCTATCTATGTTTAGACAAAAAACGAAAAGCGAAATACCTTAGGTATGTCATTGCCACGACACACAACAAAAAGAACAGAAAATTCCATGGGGGCCAAAATCAAAGCCAAAAAAAACTTGTTCAAAAATGAGATCCGTAAGTTAACCCATCTGACTTTTAGGATTTAAGAACGAAAGAGATACACTACGATGTCAAACTCCAAGAGCAGGAACTACATCTTACAGTCATAGATTTTGGGGGAAAACATGGCCCTAGAGCATTTTCTCCTTGTTCATAGTGTCAAAGGAGATAGCACCCCTTATGCACAATTTCCAGTTTGCATATCAAACTGCTAACTGCTAAGCAATAGGTGTTCATTCCGTGGTGTCAAGTACATTACTGAATGTGATTTCTGAAAACAGAAAGCCACCAATTTTCCTTAACTAATTCGCCAAGAAACTTAATTAACAAAAGTAAATGCAGAAAAAGTACATTCACTTCAGGAATTAAATAAATAAACCAAGAGTTGCGGAAAGAAAATAAACTAACTGCATACCTTCACGTAATTATGGACATGAGACAAGCTTTCAGGGATTTTCCAGCTCTTGAAGTGGTCAAGAGTCACCTCAAGGTGGTATAGCTTTGGTGCCAAACTCAGATCAACAGCACAAACATTTTCCCCATTGATGTAAGGTCCCTGATCCAATGATCCAACCAATTACAATAAACTTCCACGACAAACAAAAGGAAAAGATGCTAACTTTGATAGGGGACGACATGATTTTTTGTAAACAACAAAACGTACATGTTCCTTGAGATGTTCATCCAACGCCTTCAACTCATCCAGCAAAGCCTGCTCTGTTCCATCACTGGGATCCTTGCTCTTCAAGAACTTGATAAAACTAGGGAAGATTTTGGATGCACTATAATCTCGCAGAAATTGGAGAGCACAAATCAGTAAAAGACTACTCCAAATGTGGGAAAGAATCAGAATTTCACAACCTTATGAAATACTTGCAACAATTAACAAAAAAAAACTACAGAACTACTGAACAAGGGAGGATAAAGCTAAAAGATTCCAAGAATCATGAGTCAATGACATTGGTAAACATTTCAGTCTTCAGAAACAGGATAGTTTTCAGCTAATAGTGTTTAATCCACCTCAAATATCTTTTTGAAATGACACCGCAAATATCTACATGCAAATAAATTTAGACACAACTAATAGCTTCTGAAAATTTCTGCCTACCCCGAATAGTTTCCCAAAAAGATTACAATATGATTCGCTAATCGTGTTTTCAAAAGCTGTTTTGAAAATGATAGCAAGCAAGTCTTATACTTCAGTGTAGAAGTTAGAACCATCACACTACACTGTAAAGCTAAGGAAATATGAAGCAACAGATTTTGTAGTATTGCACTAGTGTTCAATACAACTTAGAAGATCCAAAACCAACGTCCTAAAAAATCGCTAGGCACTACTACACGGTGACAAGTCGGCCTAGGCGGCGGACTTTGGAACACTGCCCAAACAAAACCAAATAAACATAGCTAAACAAACCAATATATACGCTGATATATCCATAGATATATAGAAACATATACTATGATAAGAAATATGTCAATATATATGGAGAGGGAGAGAGAAGCATACACAGAGGCAACCTCAGGAGGAGGAGATAGAGGAGGGTCAGGATATTTTTCTTCAATGAGGCCAACAATGACATCAGAGTCGGGAATCCATTTGTCCTCAAATTTGATCACGGGCACTTTCCCTTCTGGGTTCAGTTCCAAAAACCTAAATAATCATCACCACAGCAAAAAATCACATTTCTTTTCTTTGTCCCAAACCAAATCAAACCCAAATATGATCCTATGAACAAAGAAAAAAGCTCAGAATTGTGAGGGGTTTTCTAACCATTGGGGCTTGTCGCTGAGATTGACCAGATTAACCTTGTACGGGATTTTCTTCTCCTCCAAAGTCAGCTGGACCCTTTGGCAGAAAGGACCTAAAAACCAAGAAATCATCAACGTGATCAACCACAACCCATTTGCCAAAAAGAGTTTTTGACTGTATAAACATGTGCATATGGCTTATATGTGCGGCTAGGAGAGAGATAAGGAAGGATTACAGTCTCCAAGAACATCAGGAGCACCAGTAGCGGCCTTAACAAGGAGCTCCACCGCCATAGTTCGGGTGGGTAATGGCAGTGTCTGGCAAAGGTCTTTGATTGTGAGAGAGAGAGAGAGAGAGAGAGATTGTGGCGAATATGTGCGCTGCGTGGATGCAAATATATATGCAGAGGGGATATGTAACGCATCAAAATGATTAATGTTCGAGGAGTTTTTTGGTGCCCAGCTCGGTGCCCAAATGCACATCTAAATCGTGTGAAACACTTTTGATTTAGAGAGTGGAGAGAGAGTGATAAATCTGAACTGTCAAAAACACCACATGATCTCCGCTCGGCATAAAAAACTTTTCGTAATGTTTGGTTTAGCTTGCAATTAATTAAGGTAGGAATAAATTCTCGGAACCGGGTTTCTTGATCCTTGATGGTTCCAGTTGATGTCAATGAATCACAAGGTCAAAGTTTCAAAACCCAGTAGGTGGTCAGGGACGGAGCCAGGAATTTCACTACGTAGTGGCGAATTTTTTTTCTAAAATACTTTGCAGGGGCGAGACTATATAATTCATAGGAAAATTTATTTTTTTCTATATAATACTAGAGTTTTTTTTTTCTCATTTGCAGGGGCGACTGCCCCTACTGGCCCCACTCTGACTCCATCCCTGTAGGTGGTGGAACAAGGAATAGATTCTCGTAAAATACAGTTTAATCATCCCTTTTTTTTTTTTTTCTGCTTAGATTTTGTTTAAGGCCTTCACACACACACAAAAAAAAAAAAAAAAAGAGGACTATGGTGCTTTTGTTATGCTAGCTTTTTATTGAGTACCTTTTTATTGGACAATAATGAATGTATCCTAAAGTCCTAACAAGAGGGTCCAATGAAGTTAGAAAATGTATGGTGGCAACAAAATAGCCTACATTCATGCTAAAATTATTTAGAGTTTAATAACTTGAGAGGATTTCAATAGTCATGTTTGTATTCGCTTTCTTCTTTTTATTTGTCAAGGTTGTCAATGCCAACTGTTGTATGACAATTGGTCCATTTGTATGCATTCCATCCGTTTTATTACATGGTCTCGTATATTTGAATGGCAAGGCACAAAAGGATGTTATTACGTTTGAACGGGTTTTGTTCTCTGCTTATGAATGTGTTCATATCGTTCATTTTGTTCAACTAGTTGAGTTTCTGGGTTATATAGAAATAATATAAATCAGCCACCGATAACTCGATGAGTTGTACAAACGAATGGTTGCCCGATCATGAAGTTGAGTCCGAAAAGTACTCAAAAAATGGTCACAATAAGGGGCTATGCCTTTGATCATAGCAATCCCCTGCTCCTATGAGGAGAAAAACTTGCATGTGGATAAGGTACAGCCACGTGGCACTCGCCGTATCCGAGCTATTCAAACATATTTTGGACAACCCAAATTTATTGTGGTAAATTTGTCCCTAAAATTTATAAAAATACTACCCTTAAATTTGGGCCATCCAAAACATATTTAAACGGCTTAGGTGCGCCGACAAGTACCACGTGACAGTGCCTTTTGGCATGCAAGTCTTTCTCCTCCATGAGCAATGAGGTTCGGACCACTTCCCTATTCTTGCCTTTTATCATAGTGGGAATATAGAGCTATCTTATTCATCGCACTATCTCCACATACTCGTGTGGATAGAGGGGAGGCACAGCAGGCTACTGTGCCTTTGATTCGTCCCCCGTTTTGAGCTTGAAAATGTAATCCGAACTGTTTATTTTGTAGATCTTGATGTGCACAATAGTCCTGTGAAAAAACAAGTTGATCGGGCATTAGTTGCTTACTGATCGAATTATATAATTTTGCCATGCATTTTTAAAGTGTATTTGTTGTTCATGTGTTGAAGAAAAAAGTGATTTGATGTGAGTTTCCCATGTCCCATTGACTTGATTTTTTGCTAGACTACTTGTTGTACACATCAAAATCTACAAAGTGAACGGTTCGATTTTTTTTGAGCTTGGGAAATAGCCCGGAACAAAGGCACAACACGGCCCCCTGGTCCACACTCATATGCACTGCTTGTATTGTCACTTCATCTAAAATAGCTTCATCTAAAATAGATGCTTCTGGTCGAAAAATTATTGTGTTAGGTTACTTGCACATCAAATTGGATAGCCCTGGCCAGCCCACTCTCTATCTGGCACTGGACTTGTCTGACCTGTGCCCTTTGGGCTCCTTCGACAATTGGGCTGAGGTTGGATCAATCCATTTTCAAACAAAGTTAGGTCCAGCCCCACTTGAAGCCCATAGATTTTTAGGTTTTCTTCTAGGAAACAAAGCCTTTTGTTTTGTAGATAAATTCCCAAAACATCAGCTCGGCCAGTTGGGGAACCCTTTGCTGCAGTTTCATTGTCTTGGGGTCTAAGCTGAAGGGGTGAAATGGGATCTTTGCCAAAATGTACCCAATGAAAAAGGATTCACATTGAAGTGTCAAAAGTAACGTTGTGTTGGTTCCCATTTGAGAAAATTTATCTCTAAAATTTTCACTGTTTCGTTATCCGTGGTTTTTTTTTTGAATGTTTTTTTATTAAATTTTTATTTATTTTTTACTTTTTGAATGAACATTGCGCACCTCTGTTCAAAAAGTTAAAAAAATTGTTAAAATGTTATAAAAATCGACTAAAGACGAAAAATTACACTATCCTATAGAAAACTATTATCTCAAAACTATCAACCAAACAAAGGAAGTTTTCAAGTGTTCGGGCAAGCATATGCGCATCTCAACTAATTCTGGCAGGAGTAATCCTCGACTAATACAAGTTCGAATGCAATGTTGTCACACCTCAATTTGAACAATATTTTCTGTTAAAATGTTTTTGAGCCTGTGATTTGGCATTCTTATCTACTGTCCCTACCAGAATCCTAACCATTCCTCTTCATCTACTCTTTCCTCATTTTGAGTCCAAGTCCAAAAGGTGTGTAACCAAACCACTGATATGCTATATTACTTGCTATTGAGTACAAACACCAACTCCACCAATTCATTTCTTGTTTCAAACCCTCAGTCACTAGCCAAAAAAAACCCTCATCCTCCTAAACTCTCTCCAATCCAATATCTCAAAACTACACTAAAAATTTCTCACCCCTTTCCTAAACCAGGCTTATCATATGGAAACCAACAAATTGTTAGCTCTTTCAACCAAGGCCACACCCTACCTATTTCTCCTCACTTTCATTGCTTTATCTTCTTCCATCATCTCAGCTCAAGTCATGATCGACGATCGACCACCGGCCCCTGTTGTCCCTCCAGAACCATCCGATCAAATTGATCCCCCCCATACCTTATCATTCTTCATGCACGACATCGTTGGGGGATCAACCCCGTCGGCTAGAATAGTCACCAATCATCATCTCAACGGTCAGATCCCTTTCGCCAAGCCCAATGGGGTGCCCCTAGATAGCAACAGTGATAATATTCCATTCCTCACTGGCCTAGGTGGCACCACATCAAGTGTGATTCACAGCAATCGCGACAGTGGATTAGGCCTACCAATCATGAATGGGCTCCAAAAGGCTGTTTTTGGCACGATAACGGTGCTAGATGACGAGCTAACCGAAGGGCGTGAGTTGGGGTCGGGTTTAGTTGGCAAGGCGCAGGGGTTTTACGTGGCGAGTTCAGAGGACGGGAGAAGCCATACGATGGCGTTTACGGTTATGTTGGAGAGTGGAGGGTATGTTGATAGCATCAATTTGTTTGGAGTCCATCGGATGGCTGTGTCCGAGTCTCAACTAGCCATCATGGGTGGTACTGGGAAGTATGTTAATGCAATGGGATTTGCTACAGTAAGGAACGTCGCGGCAGCCAATCAGGGGTTGACAGATGGCATCGAGACGTTGCTCGAGTTTATAGTTTTTGTCAGTTACTGAATTTTGTTGTTCTCACTATGGATTTTTTTTTCTCTCAACTGAAACTCTCTGCGCAAGCAGAGATTTTTCCTTCCCTTTATTTTTTTTTGTCATTTGAGGTCAGTTGTATTTTAGCTACTGACTGGCTGGAGGAACTGAATGATTTCAGTTTCTTTCTTGTTACTTCTGTTGGAACAAATCAAATGGGGGTATTTTGGAACAAAAAGTGACAGTCTTTCTCTTTTTTTCCCCAAATAATTCAATTATTCCATTTGAGCCAAACCCAGCATAAATTTTGTTGTGCCCAAACAAACACCTCGCGCACGAAAACGGTACAATCAAGAGAAAAACAAGACACACCAATTTACGTGGTTCGGCCAAATCGGACCTACTTCCACAGGGAGGGGGTTTTCACTATAATCCGGAGAAAATCCGAGTTTTGGTGCTACACACTCACTCTCAATCTCACAATAATGAAAGCCTCACAGTTCTCTCATGTATCTCTCTCTCACACTCTCTGCCTCTCTCACTTTTGTCACACAAAATAAACTAAGCACATTCGACTATTTATAGAGTTACACTTTGTCAATTACATTTCAGGCCCATGGCAAATTCAGGACAATGGCCCAATTAGGAAGCCATATTGATCATTACATTTCCTTCATTTCCATAGAACAAGTTACTGATAAATAGTAGTGGAGAATCATCTACGAGAGGCAATTAGAACTGGAATCATAGCCAAGGTTGGCAACAAGCATACATATCATATAATTCCCTAATTCATCAATCATACGTATCTGTATCCATCAATCCAAACATGAACCCTGTTTCATACATAGAACGAAAACTAATTTGATGTGTTATTGAGAAACGAAAATAGTCAGATGCCGCTCCTCTGTAACTCTACCAACTAAACTCCCCATATTATTAACAGAGTCTATAAACAATCAATATTTAAGAAAAAAAGAAGATGGATGTTAATAAAAGTAGCAAAGGAAATTAGTTTCAACATGCGTTCAGCGAAAAAACAAGTCAAGGACCGAATTAGGTTCTCTATCTTTTACCTGTTTACCTTAGATCAAATACCCTGATTTAAGGTAGAGGAAAAAAACCCTAAATTTGTTATGCACATTGAGAGGGAAAAAATTTCCTAATTGGATGAAATTCAAACAAAACCCTAATTTAAAAGGCCTTTAATTTTACAATCAGATATCCTAATTTAAGGGAGAGGGGTAAAATCCCATCTTTGTTTTGTACATTAAGAGGGAAAAAATGCCCTAATTTGAGAGGACAGAACCTGAGAGAGTAGTCGGGAGAGAGGAGTTGGTGGTGGTGCGTTGAGATGGTTTGGGACGAGGGGTCGAGAGAGAGGGAGGTGGCGCCGGCAGTGGGGCGACGTTGGTGATAAAGAGAGGTTTCACGCCAGTGGTGGTGGTCGTACATCGAGAGAGGGGGGCGGCACTGGTGGTGGAGATCTACCATTGGTGGTGGACGATCGGTGGTTTTTTTGGTTTTGTCCTTATTCAAAAAAAAATTGCATTTGTTAGTTTTCGGTCGATTTTTTTTTGTGGTTTCTTGACTTGTCTCGACGAGAGGAATAAAAAAAGTATAAAATTATTAGCTAAACTTAAAGTCTTGTGAATAAAGACGGAAAATTATGACAAAAAACCGGCTTTTTGGATTTTTTTTTTTTGGGCAAATTTCACTTAGACCCCCTTAGGTTTCCTACAATAACATACAACTACTATAAATACCCCATCCATTTGTCATATATAGTCTTCCTTTCAATACTGAAATGTTAAAGTTTCTAGCAGTATGTAGGAGTAAACTAATCATTTTTTAATGACCACGAACAATGTACAAGAAAGACTATGACTTGGAATGGCAATGCAATTAGTTTTTTTTTTTTTTTTTGAACTGGGCAATCCAATTAGTTCAGTTTCTATTTTTCCCAATGCTTGCTCAAAGTGTACAATGATTGCTGAAAGCACCAATCACCAAAAACATAGGCAAATGTAGAATGTTGAAAACACTTTACTAAAGCCAAATGCAAAATGGGAAAACAAATTACTAAAAGCAAATGCAGATTCACAACATTGCAGAAGCCAAATAGATTAGTCCAAGTACGTCATTACATTGCAAGGTGTGTAATTACATCATAGGTGCAATAAGTTTCTCAAAAAAAAAATGCACTGAGCGGAGGGTGAAACAAAAGTCAGTCACCCATCCAAGGCCAAACTAACTGGGGTGAAACAAAAGTTAGTCAACTATGGCCATACTAAATGTGGGAAACAAAAGTCAGTGGGATGAAACAAAAGACAGTCATCCGCACAAGGCCCACAATAACATGGATGAAACAAAAATCAGTCATCCAATAATTACACACCCTTTTTACATATATAAGTCCACAAAGCATTTAGGCAAGCATTTTGGATGTTTGTTGTTAATAGAAACTCAAAAAATGAAGGGTAGATTTGACATTACATTTTCATGCCCGTGTCACATGCAATTTCCCATCCAATACCCCAACAGAATACTATCGGAATCAAAATCACAATTTACCCTATTTTGTTGGAGTGAGTTCTTTGAATTTTTTTTTTCCCCGTATTTTTTTGCCTAAAATCTAGTAAACAATTGGGATGCATTTGTTCAAACCAATTCGGTTGCAAATATACTCAAAAACATCTTTATCCGCGTGAATTACTCACGACTTGGACCAATACATTTATGTATTGAGTATTCTCAGTTTTTTGTGGCATTGCCGAACTACCCAGCCAGGCAGCCAAAGTGAACGGTAATATTTTGCCATCGCATAATTTGTTGCTATGTCAATTGATACCGTACCACGTAGGCAATGCAACATGTACTACGGGAATGCTGAATAATTACTTGTCTAACGCTGGTTGGTTTTGAGATTGAAAACCATTAAAGCTGCATGTAACCGTCTACCAAAACCAAAAACGGCTGCTTCGAAATGAGCTCCCTTAAAAATCCATGGTTACCCTTCTTCATTTTCCCTTCAACTTGATCAATTCGACGTGGCTGATTTCTTCCCGACCACAGGGAAAATTGCTTCCACGTTTGCAACGGCTCATATGTAGACTTTCAAATTGATATGGTTTCTCCATTTTTGTCCGCAATCTGCCCGACGAAAAGCCTCAATGAGATATGGTGTTTTGAAAAGCTTAAAAAGAAGAAGTTATTCGGTAATTTCTCTTTTGAATTCGTTCCATGCATTGAATAATGATGTTTGTTGCCATTTTTGGGTATTTTTATGTATTCTTGTTTCTTGTGATTAGTCTATGCAATGTATTGACATAGTCCCACTACATTAGGCACTATTCAAAATGGGAAAAAGTAATGCCGAGAGAGTATTATTAGGTTTGAACAATGCGTTCAACCAACAAACCATACGGATCTTGAAAAATTTGGATCGTAGAAATCACACAATTATGAAGAACGATTTAAGGAAGATAGATCACACTGATATACAAGGTTCGGCAATGTGCTTACTCCTTGGATCGTAGATCACACTGTTTACTATATCGAATCAATTGAATACAAACAACTTTCTCTCTCTCTCAAGAAACAACAGCCGTTCCCTCTAAAGTCTGTCTGTACTTCATGACCCTAAAGACAAAAATAACATTTGTATAAATGTGATTACGAAACAATGGGAGCTTTCTACAGCCAAGCACGGCCTGTCCGGAGAAGGTTGCCCAAAACTGGCTTCACACCCCCAACAAGTACTTGGCGGGTGTGTTTGGTGCTACTGTTTCCATTGGATTGGTGTCA